>CM067511.1:9254343-9466843 GCA_034509495.1 Acestrorhynchus altus | reverse complement strand
CAAAAAGATGTAGGCATGCATGCATTACTGACAGTAAACGAGTACACTGAGTCAAGTGATGCCTTGTGTTTCAAAAGTGATCATATCCTCATGAATAAGTCACATTAAATAAACACACTTTCTCGCTTTTATCATATTTTTGGCAGTGATTGATTTTATTTAGTGTATGATATTTATATACGAACGATAGCCACATTAGACTCAAATAAATTCGAAGGAGGGAGAATATCAAGACTATATTTGTATTTATACACATGCATTCACATTAAAGGCCATGCACACACTCACAGATCTGATGTATTGATCGACATACTGAGGTAAATACTTGGTCAATAATCTCTGGTCTCATAGAGCCCAGTGCTGCCCTCAACACTGCCCTCGACAAAACACAGCAAGCAGAGCAATAATGTTCGCAGTAAATGCAGCACGGACGAAAACAACTGTGGCTCACAGTTGCAAAACATTGCGTTCAAGTGTTCTCTGAGAAGCTCTGCCAGTCCTGAATACGGAATACTGAAGAGTTCTTTCTTCAGCTCCTACCTTTAAAAGAATATCTTGGTGACGAATCACATCAACTCCTACAGCTCCTCCTAGAAAAATGAACAAAACATAATTCGATTATAAATCGATCCACTGAATATTGTAGCCAGACAATCACAATGACATTAGCAAAGTCATTTTTATCATGTGCGTGAGCTAAGGGACCTAATCGAATCAAAGAACTTCAGTCAGATTACCATAAACAAAAAAAATACTGTTGACTGTCATTCACTGTTTAACATGGGAACATCAAATTATATGAAATCGTTCACAAGCAAAACGAGAACATTTTAGGAACACAAAATCGGCATCATCATGTGTCAAAACCCCCCAAAAAACCCATCCATCCATCCATCCATCCATCCATCCATCCATCCATCCATCCATCCATCCATCCATCCATCCATTCATCCATCCATCCATCCTCTTGTCTGTATTTTTGTGAGCAATGCTGGAAGACCCCTTGAACACAATGTCTGCTTCAATAAAAACTGAAATGGAATTATATTAGAATAGAACTATTGATAATGCATGAAAAATGTTGTTTTCCATACGTAATTTAACAATCCCATAATTTTCATTACTTCACATTAGCCTCCTCTAGCGCCTCCTCGTGGTAAAAAGTAAACTGAGTGTTTTTTCGAGTGCATGCATATTCACACCACACAGTAAAGCTGAACAGCTTTTAGGATCACTGCTGCCTGTGAGTGACCATGTTTTTATTGCTGTAAAAATGCCTTTTATTCTTGTTGAATGCGCTGAGTTTCTTTTATCATTCTCATTATGTACTTGAATGCAGTTTGGGTTGGTTATCACATAATGTTTGTCTTGTTTCAGTGAGAGAAACAACAAAAATGTTATGAGTGAAATATTAACGTATGCAGAACTGTTTTTGAAATGGTTGGTATGAGAATGAGCACCTCCAAGGCCTAGGCCAGTAACATCCCAGAAAAGGATGTTATGCTTCCTCCAGGTAGATGCTGTGAAACTACTCCAAGCGAAGGGTTTTAAGTACCTTGGGATCTTGTTCAAGAGTGATGGGAAGAGGGATCATGAGATCGATCACAGGTTAAGTGCAGCAGTTGCAGTAATGTGGTCGCTGTACCGGAGTGCAGTCGTAAAGAGAAAACTGAGCCAAAGTTCTCGATTTACCAGTCGATCTACATCCCCTTACTTGTGGTCAGGGAGGGTGGGTGCTGGATGAAAGGACAAGATTGTGGCTACAAGAAGTTGGTGTTGGTGAACCACCAAACCAAAAAGGAGGAGACCTGGAGGAAGACATTGAACCGGCTAGAGGGATTATATCTGATCTGGCTGGTCTGTGCTTGCCCTATTGCCACTCTGACACTGAATTAAGAAGAAGAAGAAGAAGAAGAAGATGAAGATAATGATATATATTTTTTCTTGCTGAAAATGAGTTTTATAGTAATGGTTACAAAACAAGCACAATAACCACATCATCAATGAGGCCTCATGGTAATAATATAGAAGATAATAGACTGAATGGCAGAGATAATGGCCTGACGTTAATGAACATAAATTTTTGGTAACCAAATAGGCAACTGCTGTTAATGCATAGCTGTCACGTATCTGTCTTGTCCCTCTGGTCTGGTCTTTATTTTGCTTGTCTCCCCTCCTGCTTCTGAGCACATGTCCTGTCTCCGCCCTTTCCCAGCTGTGTCTCATGTATGGTCAAGTTCAGGTGTTCATTATCATGTCTGGTTATTTAAGTTCTGCTGTTTGAGTCTGTCCTTGTCAGTCTTCTTGGCTACTGGTCTTGTCTACTCGTCTCGTCAACATGTCTCGTCCTGATGGTTAGCGTAAGTTATCTGTGTAATCTGTTAATAAATACAACCCTGCATGTACTTCCGCCTCCACCTGCCTCTGTAAGTTCCGCACACGTTACAATAGCTTATAAACATTTGCAAATGATGTGTTGCACAGTCCCTACATAAAGGCATTCTTCAACCTCACCTCCAATTCATCAGCAAAGAGCAGTGAGATGCATGACTTCTATTCTAAAAGATGACTGTAAGACCTCTTTGCTTCCTTTTTTTTTTTAAAGAAATGAGGTACATTTTTTAGACAAACCTGTCAAGCTCCATTTACAGCCTCAAATAAAAGCAGTATCAAGTTCGTAATAATAGAGGGCGGGCGTTTAAATTCAGGGTGTCAACTGTCTTTAGCTTAATTACATGGACTGCTCCCATCAACCCACGCTGACAGGCTTCAAATAGTGGGGCTGTACAAACTCTACCCATACCTGTCACTCAGCATTAGAACTGACTCGGATGAGCATGTACTCCCAGGCCAGGCGGAGGCAGTGCTGATGCACATCAACTCTATTAAATCGCTTCGGCTCGACGGGAGGAGCATGGCAGAAAGCTTCAGCACTGGGTTTCAAACTGACTAGTAGACTTCTATTTTTATAAATCCAATAAAAGTGCCATAAAAACAAGCCCACGAATAAAAGCCGGGAGGGGGGGGGCACATTACGACTGCGGTTGCTGGTCTGAAGGTAAATCTCTCTCTCTCATCTGTGCTGACAGACAGAAAGACATGACATTTTTCACTACAGGGAATGCGGCAGAATGTTCTGGCACATTCTGGAACATATCAACAACCTCAATGCAACATGCTACACTCATGATTTAAATCATTATCTAAACCTAAATTACCTAATGATTTTACTGATAAATTCTTTGTTTTTTTTCAGCTTTTTTTTAAAGCTGAGCTTTTCTGCATTTATATCTCATTGTAAAGACTACATTAGTCTCATGGCTAACCTAATCATTAATGGAGAGGATGATGTTACTGAACTAGAAGCTTTTTCCTTTGCCTGAGAAGTGACTCTATGCTGTTGCAAAAAGTGATTCGATAAGGTATAGTGACCAAAACATTTGCTTGGGTCCTGTAATATTACTCTACTGCATCAGTTCATATGATTCTTTCACTTTTACTGACAGTTCTATATCTCTCAGTTTGTCCAGAACTGCATATGTAAATTTTGTCCTTTAGGGGTGGCTCGAAGCATGAATTACCCTTCTCTACTGTGGGGAATTCAAGGAGCAAGACATATCAACTCTTTCATAATGCTGCTCTTTATGCATTTTGGATATCAGGTCATTGTTTCAGAGGGAGTTTTCTTTACAGGCTTTTGCCTGGTTGTCATGGATAAGGGAGCGTCTGTGATTTTAAGGTTAGAGAAGCGTAGCATGAGATCTGAAGGGTGCTGGTCAACCCTCAGGTCCTGCAGGATGTGAGGGAATGAACAAACAGTGCTTTTTCCTCCAGGTGAGGTACCATTTTACAAGGCACCTAACCCCATATGTTTCCTGGTCAGGGTGGCGACTCATTGCTGCAGGTGTTTGTTCTTACTGCCCAAAATGGCTAGTGTGAGTGTACACCGATTGGTCACCACAGTATGACCTTGTTACTACACAAATTGTCCATTTTATCAACTGCATTGACCATACAAGAGCACTTTGAGGTCCTACAATTACACACTACAGTCCATCTGTTTCTCTGCATACTTTGTTAGCCTCTGTTATACTGTTCTTCAATGGTCAGGACCCCACAGGACCACCACAGTGTAGATATCTGTGGGTGGTGAGTCATTCTCAACACTGCAGTGCTGCTGAAGTGTTTAAACCTCTCAGTGTCACGGCAGATATAAAGTGTTTCTTTAAGCAGTGATGTCTGGGTGGACAGGTTGTCAGTGCAGTCCACACCAGTGGTCTAATCTCAAAGCATAAACTAAGCTTTGACCAAAATAGATCAAATCACTAGAGTGATTAGTGAACAGAAATAAACATGGTGAGCCTGCTGTTATACACCACATAGACTCCTAGTTGCACAGCAGCAATGGAAGCTCTTTGTGGTGTCCTTTAAGGAACAACATCATAACAGCAGTTGTGGAGTTCTGATGAGGGTTCAAATGAAAATGCAAGACCAAAATAAAGTATAATATTTGTGTTAATATTTAGTCCTGTTCCAGAGTGATTGACATGCAAACCATGTTACAGAGGAAGAGAATGTGGAGTCTGGCGCGAGGACTCCTGCTGGTGTAGTGTGGTGTGCATGCCTTGTTGGGAAATTCAGCTGTAATCTGCCACAAAGACACTGAGGTTGTGATCACCACATTACACCAACCAATGATGCCAACAAAATGCCCAGAAATATTTGAGCCCACTCATCCAAATCAAACCCCCCTTCTATGATTTCTTCTCATTTGATAGAAATAGGACTCTGCTTTGGTGGCAAATATTTGTACAGTCATATGACAAATTAGGTCACCTTCAAAACGTGTTCCAAAAGCAGATCTCAAATCAAATCCATTGTCCAGAAAATCATTTACAAGTGGACAGATCAGGCTGTCCTAGCAGGTTCAGCCTGAGAGCAAACCACATATGTAAAGAAGTCTCCAGCAATTCTAAAATGTCAGGTTTGATGTTCATGGGAGGTGTGCAGGGAGAAAACCTTTGCTGTCCAAAAAGCACTCTGTTACAGAAGTCCTGAAGTGTGTTCTAATCATCCCAGATGTTCCCTGTGAAGTGCACTACATGGAACATTTTAATATAGGTTCTGAACCACAGTGGGTGGAAATGTTTGGTTTGATGGGAACTTCAATCTGCTTGGGAAGTAATGAGTTCTGAGAAGCATTGTCCAGGAAATGGACAGTAAGTCAAGCCATTGGGTCTTGTGGGTAAAAAAGTTGACACTCATCAAAAGCAGTACAATGTCTAAACCCGACCTGTTATATGTCGATAAAGTCACATTTATTGCCATATTACATACATAATATGAAAGCAAAGGACTGGTCAAAAATTGGTAAACAAAAAGTGCTGTTGTTTACTCGATGAGGTTAGTACAGTCTAACTTTGCACTGTTGTCTCGCTTGAAATTTATTTAGCAGACAGTGACTCTGGATTGCACATGCAGAGAGAGAGAGAGAGAGAGAGAGAGAGAGAGAGAGAGAGAGAGCGAGAGAGAGAGATTCACTCCCCCACACCCCCACATATCCGATCTGTTGAATTGTTATTGGTGTAATCTATATTTTTATGTTTTTCTTGTACCCTCTCTCTAACATCTCTAGTCACTCCCAGTCATTTTACCTTAAAGCTTTGTGGAATACTGCTCTCAGTAGTGGTATATACTCGCAAAAATCCAATAAAGTGTGCTTGTGTGTGTGGTTGGGGTGGGCTCACTGTCCAAACCCACATCACTTTCATTTTCATGTGAAGGTGTGAATTAAAGCTGGGAGCTGCTGTGAGTGTGTATCATTGCACACATGGCTCATAACTCTGCAGCTTTTAACAGTTTTCTGACAGGAATCGTTATTTTCTGTGCGTGTCCTGAAATGAGGCAGCTGGATTATGGTCAGTCTAACACTTATTGCCTCGATTTCACTTCATAAAGCATTCAAGGGTACTTCAGTTCAGACCGCTTCCAGCTCCATTTGCAACACACACACCCACACACACACACACACACACACACACACACACACACACACACACACACACACACACACACACACACACACTTGCCACTTACAAGGCCAATACATGAGGTCATCAAAGCATCCCAGTGGTATCATCTAGATGTACATATTACATGTACACATTACACATAACATAAAACATATATACAAAAATGTGATGATATGTAGTGTAATTCCACACGATGCCAGATCACCTTTGGTCTTCATTATGGGCACTTTGACAGTCCAGCATTACATTAATGAGGTACTGCCCCCAGTGACCGTACCTTTCCTGAATGCACACTGTGGTGCACTATTCAAACAGGGCAACGCTTGTCTGCATACTGCTACAGATACTACATCATGGCCAGTTGCATCGCCAGACCTATCCCCAGTCCCTGAAAATGTGTAGGACACACACACACACACACACACACACACACACACACACACACACTAAATTTCAGAGAAAGCAGTCATTAATGTGTGCACAAACAAACACACACACACAAACCTAACAGTCTAAACAGTATGTGCATGTGTGAAACAACTGAAATCTCCGCATCCACCCACTCTTCATTCATCCAATAATGAGCCAAATGTACACACACCTACATCAAGGTCATAAAACACACACATTAAACACTAACAGTGTGTAAATCCCCCCTTTACTGAGCTTTCATACATGATTATTAGAGCTAGTGTAGGACCTCCAGGAATTCCATGCTGACACATCTGACATGTTGCGTTATACCTGACACCATAACGAGAGACACTCCAGTATGTGTAGCTCAACAATTATTGCCCATATCAGTCATACAAACAATTTATTATTCCTGGTAACCTGGTAACACACACACACACACACACACACACACACACACACACACACACACACACACACACACACACACACACACACACACACTCGAGACATGCTGTTTTCAGTGCAAAAGAGCATGTTTTATTTGTCATCTTCAAATAACTTAATGTGTTTAATGGAATCTTACTATTATAGAATGCAACCATACATGCTTTATTTCCAAACGTTATCATCATAGTGGTGACATGATAACAATGGTGACTGTTGTTGAATATTTAATATGTCTTTGGTTCTCTGTGTGCTACCTGAACAGTTCTAACCCACCAAGGGCATGGACTCTACAGATCTCTGAAGGTTTTGTATCTGGCACTAAGATTTTAGCAGTTAGGGCATTCATGGATCAGATTTGCTGTTCTAGCCCATCCCACACTGCTGGTCAGACTTTGAAAGCTAGGATAACACCATTGTCATTATGTTCCTCATACCGTTCCTGATCAATGTGTGCAGGCTACTCATATTTGTCTCCATTCAAGATGTAGACATTAACATAATTTAAATATTTGTATAAATTTTACCATGTTTTGTAAAAAAAATTACTTACTTTTTGTGTTTATAAGGAATAATAAAATGCATACCTCAGAAATAATTATCCAACATGTCAATATACATATACTTCACAGTGGTCCAAGAAAAAAACAACAACAACCCTGAATATCTTTTTATTGATGTATGTATCAGTATTAAGTATTTTATTCTGAAATAATAAAACCCCACCCCCTCTTGCTGATTAGTCAGAGTCTACATGCATGTTGAGCATTGACACATGGATAATAAACAAGTTATAAACAAGGATCTTTGGCTTTTAAATTGTGGTTTAATTCAGATGGAAAATAGTGAATTTTACCTGTTTTTCTAGCTTAATTGCTCACTGATGAGACCTATATGATTAGGTAGGAAAACTCTATATGCTTGTTATTATTATATGTGTCTCATGTCTGTAGTTTACTCTGATCCTGAGTTATGATGCCTGGAGAACAGCATGTGACTGCCTGTGAAGTGCATATTTCAGGTTCTAAGAGATAAAATGAAGCACCTCAATTTAAAAAAAATCATATTTCATATGATATATAAGATGTTTTGGCACTGTGGACAGGTGTCACCGAGTCCTCCTGTAAAATGAAAACAGCATCTCCTTAAAGCTTTAAAAAAATCCTAGTAAATGTTGTGTTGATAAAACACTCTGGACCAACACCAACAGATGACTTGGCACCTAAACCATCACAGACTGCTGAAATGTCACAGTGAACTTCAGAACACCTTGGATTCTGTGCCTCTCCACTCTGCGTCCAGACTCTAGCTTAAGTTCAGACTCTCTCCCTAGTTCTTCAATGTACTTATTTTGACAATGTAGTCGGGGCTGTAGTCATGCCTGTCGTTTGTGCACCTTGTCCACCACACTTTCCAATAATATGCTTTGATAGAGCACACTGAGGACAGCCAGCCACTTCTGCAATGACCATTTTGACTACCTTTTTTACGGAGGGTGTCGATCATCATCATCTTCCGGACTACTGTCAGGTCAGTCTTCTCCATGATTGTGGCTGCATGTGTTGAACTAGACACTTTGTGTACATTTATACAAATGCATTCAGCAACTCCTCTTTATGTGTACTGTCTTCTAAATATGCTCCATTGTCCACTCAGACTTTATTTTTATTTAGAATAGAGTCAGTTATTCTGGAGTCAACGAAATGAGTTGTTTTGAGATAATAATACAGAAACAAAACATCTTATAAGAGCAGTCACAACATGCTTCATAAAGTTTGGGATAAATAGTCACTTAAATGCAGTATGAAGAGATTAGAGGGTAATAGTTGCCATTTGCAGACAGAGAGCAACTCCGAACTGTTCAAGCAGAAGCTGGTCCATTTTGGTTTTGTAGGCCAGCATTAGGATTTTAAACTTGATGTGGGTAGAATCCAGTGAAGGCTACACAGCAATTGGAGTGACAGGAGAGAACTTGAGAAGAGTGAAGACAACCTGTGCCTCTGCATTTTAGCTCAGTTTTAGGGCCTGATGCCATGCACAAAAGACTAGTCAGGAAATTGTAGCAGTAATCAAGCCTCAAAGGAACAAGTACCAGGCTGCATCCATAGAAGGAACGATTGACTACTATAGATACTGCAAAGGAGAAACCTGCAAGACCAAGTCAGAGTTGCAACAAGAGCCAAGTACAGCTTGGCTTGTCCCACCATCCATCAAGAAGAATGGAAGACAAGCATCAATCAGTCAATCCATCAAAGTTTTTTTTTATAGCGCTTTTTGCAACAAAGGCATTGTCACAAACAGTTTTACAGAAATAACGTCCAAGCCTCAATTGAGCAAACCAGCAGGCAAGCAAACCCTCCCTCAGGCTAGGACGAAGAATCCTTGAGAGGAACCAAGGCTCAAAAGGGATCCCATCCTGACTCTTTTCTAATCTGGCGCCAAAGTGGTGGAACAAACTTCCCCAGAGTCACTTGCCGCTGATTGAAGACCATCTCTTTCAAGAGCATTTCACTCATTAAAGGCTTATAATTATACCAAGTTGAGGTCTCCATTCTGGCATTTGTATTTGCCAGCTTCTAAGCTTGAGGAATCTCTGGACTCTGGACTCTAGCTAAGGATATTTTCTGAGTGAACAGGAAAGCATGTTTATGTAAATGTAAATTGTTCATGCAGTGATCAGACTCATCAATCTTTGAGCTTTTACATCATCTTTAAGACACAATGTGGGTTTAAATGCTCTTGTTGCTGAATGCAATCAATGCAAGTCCTCACATTATATACAATATAGTAGAAAGTCTTCCTTGGACAGTAAAGACAGTTACTCCACAAAAGCTTTTTAGTAACCTTGATCGTGTTACCCTGTACTTTTGTCCGTGCAGTGTAGAATTGTAACAATTCAGTAGTTGCAGTTGAATCACCACCTTCATATTGATAGTACACAATATATCAAAGCATTTTACCCTGTAGAGCTAAATTATAAATATAAAGAGATGCATAATGGCACTCTTTAAAATATACAATGATAGAGCTTACTGGGAATCATTTTAGCCATCCACTGTTTACTCTGTGTTTACCTGTGAAAAGTGGGGAGGCCAGTCAGTGAGCGGTGAGGGAGTGCTCTATTTAAGCAGCACGTATTCCAGCAACTCATCCTAGCTTCCCACTGACACACAATAGCATCGACACACAGGCCGACCACTGCATCGATCTGTCTGCGAGCCAGCAGTCGCGAGCCTCGATTAAGCGGCTATCATTCCATGGTCAATTCTGTACGGCCGCAATCATAAGACACTAATAAACACCTCAATGGCACTGATCACTCTGAATCCTCAGATGGCACTTCTCTGAAAAGAAAAGAAGAGCAGACAGGAATTGCGATGGAGGAGCATAGGTGGAAGAGAATGAGATATTGACGAGAGTGAAGCTCTGAGTGCATTAGTGTTAGTGCTAATATGAAGGATCGCTGGAGTGTGATTGTAATGGCTTCACTCTGGATGTCGTTATCTAATTTGAGATGTCTGTCCAAGTTGCCTCACTGGCTCCAAATAAATACAAACAAATAAACAACTCTGGAGGCCCAGCAGTTTAGATTATTTTATTTGTCATCAAAATTAATATTATAGAATCCGTTCAAAGCTAATTAGACGATGACTGTGAAATAGACTATGGACAATGAATCTGTCATGGCTTATTGAGTTAACTCAAGCTCAAGCTCTGCAAGACGTACATTGTCGTGTGATGAAGACTCAAAGAATAATAGATAAAACTCATTTCCAACCGAATTAAATCCCAGTTTAAATGCCAAAGGAGCATTCTCGTGAAAGTTTGCTGCTCCCTCCACGTGTACATGCTCAACCTGCATGCAGACTCTGACTGATCAGAAAGAGGGGGCACGCCATTGACCCAGATATTGGGTTGAAGAAGAAAATGAGAAGAGTCAGGCTTTTCATTTCCCTGATAAGGAATAATATTGATACATAAATAAAAAAACAAAAATAAAGGACTTTCAGGTTGTTGTTTTTTTAATTCAGACTACTGCCAAGTATTTGTAATAACTTATTAATATTAATATTAAACAGGATTTCTGCTATATAAAGTGTTTGTTTAGTTCTTATAAGCCAAATTCATTCAAACTTCTATTAATATTTGCATCTCAAATGAAGACAGATTTGAGTAGCCTATGAGCTCCTGAAAAAAAAAAAGATATCTGGAATGACACTGAATTTTTGGCAAATGAAAGTACATCAAACTACAAAAACATCCCACAAAATACACCTAGGGTTCTAAAGGTTATGAAGGATACGCAGAATCCTAAACAGGACAGAGGAGCACAGGTTAAAGAGTGCTTTGAAGAGTCAATGGCATATTGATTGCAGCAGTGGCCTGAATTGGTTAGTGTTAGCACTAATATGCTCCTATGGCCCTATACAGGGTATTCAATCTTTCCTTCTATGGATAAAACCTGGTATGTGTTCCTTTTCCACATATAAAATAGGATTAATATCCAGAACTCTTGACTGATCTAATCAATGCATGTTTTGTATGATTTACATGGAATGCACAAAAGCATCGGAACACATGATTATTCATTGTTTCTTCAAAAATCAAGACTATAAGAAAATTAATTTATCCTGCTTTTGAGTCTTTATTGTCAAGGGAATGTTATCTATGCGATAACATACTATATACTGAAAATCTAGCTGGTTAACCAGTTCTTGATCATTTTACATGTTGCATTTAATTTTTTCGCAACCAGTCCAAACATGACCAGCAAAACCAAGCTGGCCAACCAGGTTGTTCAATCTTGTCATGCTGGTCAACTACCATGGTCAAGCTTGGCTATACTGGTTGTCTATCTTGATCATACTTGAAGACCAGCTTAACCACCAAACTCAAATAAAATCATACCCTAAGCTGCTCAAGAAATCAGCTGCAGCCTAACTAGCTTGACCATCTTGTGCTGGTCATGCTGTTTTATCAGCAGGGCTGTGTGTGCATGTATACATCTGTGTCAGCAGAAGGGGTGTTCACAAAGATTTGGACATAGAGTGTATGATCAGTAAATAGAGTAAAAATTGGGTTGAGATTGAGGGATTGACTCAACATAAATACAGACTTCTCCACAAATCATTGTGATCTGTAACATCATCCATTTTACCCTTAACTTAATATCTCAGAATGATGACATTCAATTTGCTGTGTTCCAGCTGAGCTTTACCTCTATCTTTTATACATGTCAGCTAAGATCGGTTTGTTTCTCCCCTGCTAAACAATCCAACTCCAGACAGGCCTTTGTTGGTAGATGGTTTCAGATGGTCTAAGCTGGACAATGAGGGGCTGTGGTGGTTGAAAAGCTCTTAATCCAGATGAGAACATGTACTGTGCTGGTAAGCAAGTTGGTTAACCAGCTCTGTGCCAGAATATGTAAGATTTGATGTTGGTCATTCTTGATCATGCTGGTTGATCAGTTTGCCTTGCTGGACATGCTGGTTGACCAGCTTGGTCTTACTGGTCATGCTACTGAACAATACTGGTTGATCACGCATGTAGAGTATGATGTTGTGGCTGATAGCTTCAGTGCAAAACGCAAGGAGAGACCTTTGACATGAAATGTACCTTGTCTAGTGGAACGCTGGTGATGGAAGATGAGATATTGATAAGAGTAGAAGCCTGAGTGGTTGAACATTGCACTAATGTAAAGATAACTTTAGCCAGTGTGTGATTAAAGTTATTTTACTCTAGACACTGATCGAAATCCTCATTGACTACATTTAAGATAATGGGATTCCTAAACAGGACAGATAAGCTCAGATGAGAGATAATGAGATATTGATAACAAGGGGAAGTGTGAGTGGTAGGGCTGTTCCGATTCTGGAAATGGGAGTTTAGTTGACTCGATGGAGTCAATTCCAAGAGTCGATTCCACATAAACATTATCTCCAAAGCCAAAGTTGGGCTCCTGACCGATATAGTGCCAGAGAAAGCTGCAGTCATTGCTGATGCAAATCCACACCCACAGCTTGTCTAGTCCCTGTAGAGAAGTATTGGCAATAGAATAGGGCTATCTGCAGCAGATAACCATAGCAAATGCCAGAGATGGGCTGGAGAGGTATAAAACCCCCAACACTGAGCAGTGGAACTGTGTTTTCTGGAAGTAGGGCGTGAAGTGGAGTATTTTAACAATGATGTCCATCCATGGAAAAACAAGCTACAACAATGTTTCAAAAGGTGCAACGATTTTTTAACAACTTATCAAAACTTGAGCTGTATTATTAAGGCAGTATTTTATTGAGCTGCTTGGAACATGTTCTGAATCAGTTTGTGCCCTAAGCATTCAGACATGTGCAAATGGTGTTGCTGAATATGTGGCCCTCTGACATGAGTGTGAAAAATTCACATTCTAGCGCTCTACATATTTGATGCCGTGCTGTGGACTCCTGCTCCATTCCACTTCATTTATTCATAGCTCTTAGCCATGTGGCACAACCTCTGCCACTGAACCACCTCCACCCTTTTACGATCAACCAGCTTCTTCAATGCACCACCCCTTTTCACCCACATGTGGCAGATCCTAGACTTGAGCTCATTCAAAAAGACCAGAGTCAGAGGTCAGAGCAATGTTTATAAATCTATTGTCTCGAGAGATTTATTTGTGATCTTACTTACATTTCATTTAGAGAAGAACTCCCCATTCAATTGAGTGGCTGGTCCTCCTCTTTCTCTTTTACTTTGCTGATTCAACCATGTTGTTTTGAACTGGCACTGACACTTAAACAATACTTCAACAGAAAATCCAAAATTCACAAATTTAAACACAAACCTGGTGTCAGTTGGCCTGTTGCCTCAGAATACTTTGTATTGGTATGGATGGTATGGAGTTATGAAATAAGTGAATTTTAGAATGCAGAACATGCCTTAGGCTCTACCTCCCAGTCTAACGTCCAATTAATTCCCAGCCCTAACTTGCATGTCCATGACGAAAGTTTCACAACCCACCACCCCCCATAACCTCGCTTTAACTAAGCCATATCACTTACTCAGTCTCCAGCCCAAGGAACTTGAAGTTTTATTCATTTCTCTTGTCATAAAGTGATGGCATGGTCCAATCTTGCATGATTGCTGATGATGTGAGTTATAATTTGATGAAATTGTATTTCATCAAAGCCCACTACATTACACCAGGAATGTCCTTATACAAGACTAGGAAGTAGGAAGTAGGAAAACTGTCCATTTTCCTACCTGTGTCACATGATTGTACAATAACATTACAATATTTCTACAGTCACTGATCTTCAATGGTCAGGACCCCACATGACCATCACAGAACTGGTATTATGTGGGTGGTGTATCATGCTCAGCAATGCAGTGATGTGTTAGTGTGTGTTGTGCTGATATGAGTGGATCAGACGCAGCACTGCTGGAGTGTTTAAACACTTACCGTCCACTCTATTATACACTACTACCTAGTTGCTCCACCTTGTAGATGTAAAGTCAGAGAGGTAGAAGCTCATCTGCTCTATTCCTTTATCAGTGCTCACAGGACGCTGCCCACAGAATGTTGTTGGCTGGATACTTCTTGCTTCTAGCAGTGACACTGAGGGGTTTAAACACTCCAGTAGCACTGCTGTGTTTGATCCACAACACACACTAACACACCCCCAACATGTCAGTGACACTACACTGCTGAGAATGGCCACCCACATAATACCTGCTCTGTGGTGGTGCTGTGGGTTCTTGACCATTAAAGAGCAGGGTGAATGGATGCTAACAAAGTCAGTCAAACAGTCAGTCATTGTCTTATCTGCTTCCTCCTGAAAAGGGTCACTGTTGATCCAGAGCCCCCCTGGAGTCATCGGGCCCAAGGCAGGAATACACCCTGGAACCTGGTCATACACAGTCACACTCACACGCACTCACACCTAGGGGGCTATTTATCCTGGCCAATTCACCTACAGTGTGTATTTTTGGGAGGTGGGAGAAAACTGGATTACAGACAGGGGGAGAACATACCACAGGATTCAAAAGTTACAGTTTTAACACACCGTTTATTGTGCAATGCAAGGGACAACGAGGATGTAGTGAATATGATGTGAATAAATAATTCTGTTATGATAATATAAATATGAATATCCATTTATGAGAAATGTCCTTTATTATGTAAATGTGTATGTGAATAGTCCTAACTGTTGTCCTGGTTAAGGGCCCAGCTAGCCTGTGGTAACATAGAAGATGGACAAAATATTACAATGACCTCTTAATGTCTAAACATATTTCATACACATGGATGTTTTAATAAAAATAAAAATAAAAATAGATGTATAACAAATCAAAATACTTCACAAACAGGGCTTGTAATAAAATAATTCATAAGCAGATATTTCTGTAGAGTACCCCACTACAGCACGTTTTTATCCTGTCCACAGTATCTGAAATATTCAGTTACATATTCAAATACACTTTCCTGCTCCTATAAGCACAAAAGAGAGTCAAATGGACCTAAGGCTCAATCAGCATTCTAATATGGCTGCCTTTCAGGTGTCTACAATACAACCTAATGTTCCTACACGCAGCAGATGGTTGTGATCAGATTACATATTGCTCGCAGTGCAGAATTCACTTGGATGAATGAGCAAAGCATGAAAACTTAAAATTCCTCAAATCAGGCTGCATGTTGAGGACAGAGAGAAACGTCATTTGGAAAATGCCGGCAATCTCACCACCAATCTATCTGCGAGCATCCAATTCCTGGAGGCTGTCACATCAGCGGGGGCAAAGCGCTTGATGGTTGCTAAGGGAGCCCAGCGAGGTGCGCAGGTTTGGAAATAATCTCCAGATAATTCATCTTCCACGCCTGGCGAGCCAACAACAGAGAGCCAAAGAGTGGGATACCATCGATCCAAGCTTGAGCAAAACAAGCTTGCCTCATGTGGTTTGGTTGGGGGTGGGTGTTAATTAATGTATTTTACAGGAAAGCACACTTTCAGCCATCATTATATATATATATATATATATATATATATATATATATATATATATATATATATATATATATATATATTCTGTGCTCATCAGCTATATGCTACAAATGAGGGAGGTTGAAACATTTAGGAGTACTGAGGTGACATAATCGTGTACGCCACACAGCTCCAGTGTTCTGGGCTTCTGGGTTCAATCTTCTTTCTAGTAATTGTCTGTAAGGAGGTTAACGAGTTCTCCACTTGTGTTTTTATCCTTGTCAAATAAGATAAAACCTATTAACCTAAAACTCACTACCCAGATAGCAAACCTATGTAGTACCTGTATGGCTTGCCCAGGATGTTTTTTCTATGGGTTCCATGTTCACACCTATGGATGCTCACTAAGGCCACAAATTGGACTAGAAGGGATTAAATTTGGACCCATCTGGGTTGTACACTACATATGGGGCCTTGATGTAAGATAACAATTAGGCCCCATTTGGGAAACCCAACTGGGACCCAGCAACATCACATACAAACCCACCCAGAGCCCATGTTTACCCACCTAGCCCACATTCCTTCCACATAGCGATGTTAGAACAGATGCCGATGGGTAGCCGGTTCAGAACAAAAAGATTTACCCATGTGAACTTACTTTGTAAACACACTGACTTATGTGTTTTCCATCCATCCATCCGTCCATCCATCCACCCACCCACCCATCCATCCATCCATCCATCCATCCATCCATCCATCATCCATCCACGCACCCATCCATCCACTCATCCGTTCATCCATCCATCCATCCATACATCCATCCATCCATCCATCCAATCATCCATCCACGCACCCATCCATCCACTCATCCATCCATCCATCCATCCATCCATCCATCCACGCACCCATCCATCCATCCATCCATCCATCCATCCATCCATCCATCCATCCAATCATCCATCCATCCATCCATCCATCCATCCATCCATCCATCCATCCATCCAACCATGAAAGAGTGTTGAGCACTGTGCTGGAATCACTGGGCACAAGCTGGGATACCCCCCGGACAGGGCAGCAATTCATTGCAGGATAACACACACTTAACCACTGACTTATAAACTCAACCCTACAGTGCAATTTAGCATCACTGCCATGTGTTTTTGGGAGGAGGGAGGAACCCCCTTAAGACACCAAACTCTATACAGACAGAAACTGGAGCATGGGCTGAATCCAGGACCCCAGGCTGAGGGTGGAGGTCTAAAAGAAAGAGTCTACATTTACTGAGCAGCTCTCTACTTGGCAGGGAATCCCAGAGGCCCAATTGTAAGTAATAAGCTATAATCAATATTGCTAACTACCATAAAAGGAGTAAGAGGCAAAAGTAGTGGGAAAGTCCAACCTGGAAAGCTCTAATCTCTTGACTTCTTGGCCTAGGTATGGTATTTCCAGTGCAGATACCATCACGCAATCAGAGACTGAGTTAAAGGGCTCTCAGTGTTCTGCTCTCAATTAACCTATGCAGACGTAAAGAAATAATGAGGAATGCTTTAACAGAGGAATTCAATCATGGGTAAACCTGTACCTTTGATGCTAACTAAATGATATGCAAGAAGATCTAACATTGAAGGGCTTACTTCAGTGTGGTAAACATGGCAATATTAGTCCACAAGGCTTTTGCACTCAGGGACTAACACCCAAAGTGCTTTCCCCTTTGACATAAACATACATGACAGAAATGCAACAACAGGGCAATATACATAATTCATGAGCTGCCTGATTAATTCCATACAATGCTTGTTGCTCTGCATGTTGTTATTCATGAATTTGTTCAAAGAGATGCATTCGTGGAAGGCGTGAATCGCATGTAGCCTCTAGTTTTTGAGCATTCAGAAACAGTGGGGTGCTTTGAAGAAAAAAAAAACTCTTACTTCTACAAGAGAAGAGGCTGAACAGGAGGTTCTATCCAAAGCCTGATGACAGGTTCAGGTGCAAGAGATGTTTCAATAGTGTCCACTTGATTGATAGCTTTTGATTTATATGCAAAGATAATAGGAGTACTGCGGCACTGGAGACTGGAGTGAACCCTCAGAATAGCAGTTAGCCTCAGGCAGGCCATGCTTCTGTGCTTATACCGTTATATTAGATCTGTGTAAGTAAAAGTAATTGTCTTGGTCAACTTTCTTGTCCTGTTAATGTACTCTGCACAACATAGCAGGACTTCACAGTGTATTAGGAAGTCTATTAAAAAGGAGGGTATTAAAAAGTGAGGGGTCACATTGGAGCGCTGTTATTTTTATGTATTTTATATACATATAAATCTATACATATCTATACATTTTTATGTAATGTATTTTATCAAAACCATTTTAATCAAAAAAGTATTAAAATGTTTTGAGATGCACTAGTATTTTACATGTCCTATAATCTAATTATGCTTAATTACATATATGTGAAAACACACACATGCATTTGTGCTCAATAAATCATGCTACACATATGCATATAATATATATGTACATAGATTTTGAAATATATGTGCAGTCGTTTATGATATGAAGGAAACCTTAATGGCCATACCTTAGTAGAATGACAATGACAGATTGAATGTATGTCATAACACTCTCCGTAGACATTCACGCGAGATGAATTTTAATATATTCTTTTGTTTGAGTCAGTATACAAATCAGTATGTTTCCATTTGTGTAGTACAGCAAAACTGAAGTAACTCTCTGGAATATTTTTCCCGGGAGGCCAAAAAGGCAAAAAAAATCAACAGCCTCTCAGTGTGATTACCCACAGAGCTTCAAGACCTTTTAGCCCAGCCATTATTGACTGTATGGATAATAATCTTAATGTGGAATTGCGTATTTCTCTAAATTATGATATTTCAGCTTTCAGCTCTGTTGAGAACTATGGATCCAGTAGTACAGAGTATATGTAGAATGTGAGAGTGGGTAATATGGTAATAGCCATATTATATATATATATATATATATATATATATATATATATATATATCCTAAATGTCAGAATTGGCAAATCTGAAAGAGATTGAGGCAACCTTATAAGTTCTACTATTACTCATACATACAAAAATAATAAAGAATCAAAGGATTTTCTTTACATCTACTTTCTAATCATTACAAATAACTCATCAGAATTCTTGCATTTTTAGCATAATAGCACAAAATTCTCTTTGGTTTTGTAGCTCAAATGAAGACATATTTCAGTAGCCTAGGATGCCCTGAAAACGACTGTTTCTGTCTCCAAAAATTTGGCAAATGTACGACAAACTATAAAAAATATCCCACAAAATTGGCCTAGTTTTAGAAAATATTATATCAAATTGCATTATGGTTGGAGCTGGCCTGCACATTTGCATGCTTATTTCTAACTTATAGCACTTATGCTCTCCTTACAAACCTCTACCTTGTATGCCTAGCTAAAAAGGGTTCTGTAGAATACCAATAATACATAATAAATAAAATATTTTTTTGTAACTTCTGCTTTGCTTGAACACCCATCTATAAGAGATTATCTACCATACAGCATCTCTTTGAATTGCAATGTTCTGTATAGAGCCAATGTGATTAATATAGAACCAATGAAGAACCGCCCCCCCCCCCCTTTTTTTAAGCGAACACACAGAAAAAGAAAGTGGATGTAGAACAGAATGAAATATACACAGATAATAGAGCCTGAAGAGTGAAGTGTGAAGATTCTTAATGGATTTTTGCTGTTAAAACAAAAATAATTATAGCAGCCATATCATGCCATATTGTGAATAGCCTACAAAGTATAGTTGCTCACTGATTGGTTCCCCAGGCGCTGTGATGAGGTGGGATGGCTCTGAAGCACTCCAAGGCCTCTGACTCCAGCCGTAAATACACAGAAATGAGGTGATCAATATATGAGACTAGGGCAAATCCATACACATATACACTGCTGTCACGAGCATGTCATGCATGGTGTGTGTTCTGCTATATCTGTGCATACAGGCAGAAGGACTAATAAACACCCTTATACACCCAATCCAAAGTTGGGAATCAATTTCTCAACAATATAAAACTCATAACGGTAGAACTACATATATAGAATCATCTGTTAGGGTTGTATAAAGAGAATACATGTGACAAATATTGTTGCTGTGATCTGTTTTTAATCCCCAGTTCACCATTCACCAAATCTTATTATCACTATGCCAGTAGATCTCTCTTGGAGTGAATATATTCCCTTTGTTATTATGTCTCCATAATACCTTTGCAGGTACAGGTACTTTCCCCACTATGAGGAGATTTCTCCAATGAGCTATGACTGATCATATATGATATGATTACCATAAACATATCATGTAGATAATATAGTGTATATGAACATACCAGCAGTGACTGTCACTTCAAAGGGTTAACTGTCTTCCTGCATTGGTCATTATGTATTCTGATTGGCCGTTCCATGATGGGTTGGTCGCTTCTGCACCATCAGCACTCTTCAGATATCGAACCAATGAGCCACATGTATTGACATGAAGCTGCTCGTCAAATGGTGCTTGACCCCCTAATCTGCATACGTGGCACAAGCTATCACCCAGGTCAAACACACACACACACACACACACACACACACACACACACACACACACACACACACACACACACACACACACTACAACTTCTCTTTCCATTAAATATTCCACAATCTGAAGGAATGAATGACATCTAATCATGTGAAGGAAGAGTGTTTATTTATGCATGAGTTTATGAGCTCTTAGAGGATATTAAACCGTGCTCACCATCCTCTCATTGACCTCCAGCTTTTTTCTCTCTATTTCCATTTTCTCCTGTGATGTATCGCTCTATATATCTCTTCCTTCTGTCTCACTAAGCTACCAAGGAAAATCCAGCAAAGTCTTTAGCCTATAAAAAACATAAACTGTACAGAAACTGTTACAAGACTGTTCTGAAAACCAGGGATGTAATAATGATTTGATTCGCAATTTTATCAGATCTATTAATTCTTTACACAACATTCCTATTAAGACAAAAGCTAACATTAAGGGAACATCTGATGTAACCTTCCCAATACTAAACCTAAAATACAATATTTTCATTACTTATTGAAATGTGCTTAAGAAATCTGAAAAGTACATATTCAATTTAAAAAAAAAAATGAATTAACCAACAATCAAAACTTTAGGACACACGTAGAAGTGCACAGTTAGAAGAACACAGATCATGATTAGAAAATCAGAAGTACATAGAACACAGAAGAGCAGAGAGAAACACAGTTAGAAGAACACATCAAGAACACCAAAGAGCACAGAAGAACATGATTATAACACATTTAGTTTAACACAGAAGAACCCAATTAGACTAGAACACAACTAGAAGAGTACAGTTAGAAAAAAAAACATTTAGAAAACAGTTAAACAACAGTTAGAAAAACACAGAACACCAAGTGTACCGTTAGAAGAGTGCGAAAAATAGTTCGAAATGTACAGAGAGAAGAACACAGTTAGAAGAGTACAGTTAAAAGAACATAGAAGGACACAGAAGAACATGATTAGAACACCGAAAGCACAGTTCGAAGAATACAATTAGAGGCGCACAGATCTCCTCTGTAAACTCCAGGCACTGTATGGATTTATTCAGCTCCACCAGCAGCTCATCTGATTTACTTTAATGAAGGACTGATCAGATAAACTATAGGTGGACTGGATGTTATAAAAAACAAACAAACAAACAAATGAAAATAAATTTAGGGTTATTACTAGCCCAGTAAATCTAACACTTCCTTTGATAAATGACTGCTGTATTTACAAACGTGAACTTTATCCAAGCAAATGTTCTAGAATATTCTACTGGTAAGGCTGTCGTTTTTTTTTCCCCATAGCTCATTACATATAGAGTTGTCTGCACTTGTTGTTGTTGTTTTGTCAGAGCTTTTTTGTCCTGTTGTGAGCCGTGTCTGCTTTGAATCAGTGCAGTTAATCCCACCAACGACAGAGTCAGTTCCCCAGAGGTAAATAAACTGGTCTCAAACATGTGCTCCAGGTGATCATTTCCACACGTCTAATTCTCTGGTGTACACGCCATTCCTCGTTCCCAAAATAAGCTGCTGGATTAGACTTATAAAAGCATCATACAGATCACGAGCTAACAAACACTGAACTTTGTGTATAATTAATGAAGGCAGAGGATATCTCTTGATATAACTGGGTTGGTTCAGGCTGGTGATGCATTATGAGTTTAAACCTTTGTCAATCTATTCCGTGGTGTTATGTTTCTTAATGAAAAATAGGACAGAATTTGCATTTAAATAATAAACCAAGGAGTGTTTTCTACTGCAGCAACCAGGGACCCAATATCTTTATATTTATACATGCATGAGATATTTCTATAATTACTCTATTAATGGTGTCCATGGAAGAATAGAAAAGTGGAATTATGAGGGTTCATCCTTCAGAAACAAAGCCCACACTAAAGTAAAATTGGGCTGTGAAAAGAGACATCATTTTATTTACACCCTAAAAAGGTACATACAGCCCGTTTTGATGATAAATGCAACACCAACAACATGTTTAACCAAGGTTAAAAAACTAAAAGCTAAAAGTGGGTAAAGCAGAAACCTTTCCAGACCCTACTATATTCTCTTCAGCTAGCTAATTGCATCACTCATCAGTAACACTATGTGGTGAGACTGAGGAATAGTGACAAAAAGCTAAGAAAGCCTTTGCTTTTCTAGCCTAGATTGTGTAATGTGGGCTTCACGGTGCTGTGAACCTGCCAAGAAAAGCAGAGCTTATTACACTGTTACAAGAACAAGATGCCTGCATCAGCTTCTAAACCTTCATGCTGGCCTTCAAAGCCAAAAAGCACACCAGGCCCTCTATACATGAAGGCCGTGGTCAAAACCCAAACTGTACCGAGAGCCCTTCGAGTGTCAAGTACAGCTGATCTTGTCCCTGAAGATGATGATTCTTTTCTGTCCTGGCACCAAAGTGGTGGAACAGTAGTGGTCTTGAATGAGGTACAATAACATGGATGTGAATATATTGTTAAAACGACATCTGAGCATCTTCACGTCAAACAATGTCACATACACCAAATTTAAACACCAAATAACAATTCTACAGTATATAGATACATTATTTGACACATTTAATGGCAACAAATTACTGTGAATAAGTGAATTAAAGTAAAGATGGTGCCGTGGAGGTGGTAGCCTGTTTTTTCTGACTTATCTTTTTCTTCTACTAAAGTTGAATTTTTTGCTTGTGAAGTGTCTTTTATCATCTTCAACCACAATAGACACCAAACTTGTGGTGGTTGTGTTAGGTTTTCCATTACTTTTCTCTCTGTTTATGACCATGTCTAGAGATCCCTGTTAAACGTCACCATTAAAGAATCTGCTGTAAGAACATTGAACTGTTAGTTGTGAGACCATACTATCTCCTGAGGGAATTCTTATACATTATCACTATAACTGCATATGTCCCACCTCCTCTGAGAAAGAAAATCAGGGAGGGGAAAACAGCTATAGGAGGAAACTGGAGAAACAGTTACAGTGGAAAAATATCAGCACGTTTGGAAACGCCTTAATACCATATCTGGTCACAAGAAGCCCCCCAATCTCTAGGATGTGTAGGACCAGAAGTGAATTAATGACCTCAATCTATTTTTGAATATATTTGATCACTCACCTACCCATAACCCCACACAGACATCCCTACAGAACCCTCAACAGCCCTCAGCTCACAGCCAGCCCCCACTGGTTGGCAGCTCCATTCTGCACCAAGCCCCCATGCTCTAGTCTTGTCTTCACAACAGCCCATGTGAGGAAAGAGCTAAGAAAAATCAAGACGAAGAAAGCTGTACGTCCGGATGGCATCAGAACCAGATTCCTCAAGTTGTGTGCAGATCAGCTCTGCAGGGACGTTGAGCATATGTTCAACATGAGCCTGAAGCTGGGAAGAGTACCACCTGTGGAAAGCATCATACTCACCTCCTCCCTCTGGAAAGCATTTCCATGGACTCGCTTCCATTTCCCCGACCATCCTGGCACTGGGGTGGATGAAGGTCTCATCTATCTTCTACACAGAGCCCTTGGGAACACTGTTAGAATCACCTTCTTTGACTTATTCAGTGCCTGGGCTGCTGAAGGGGAACACATTGGTGGCATCTGCAATCTTTTATGGGGTGGCCTGTTGGGGCAGCAATATTTCGACAGCAGATAGAAAGAGACTGTTGACAGTTCTGTTCTGGGAAGCCCCAGAAGAATGTTAGCCAAGCTGGCATCCATGCTGGAAAATGACTCCCACCTTATGCATGAGACTGGCAGCACTGGCATGTACTTTTATTATTTAAAATGTTTATATTGTATATACTATTCTGTTTATTCATCCATGTCTTGTACTAAGTACTTTGCTATCCCTTTGCTTGAGGAACAGAACAAGGCCTATGATTCTGCTGGAGGCTTCAAAGGTGGTCCACTGATTCACTGGGCAGAAAATAGCATTTTTGAAAAGTGCTGGTGGAAAACGACTTCTGAAGAAGAGCTCAAATTACAACCAAGGATAAAAGAAGCGGAGTACTCAGAACAGTGCTAATACTGTCTATATAGGAACACACCACCAAGAATGTGCCCGAAACTTCATCTCCAACATTCACAAAAGTATGTTACAAAACAAACTCCCAAAAGACAGAAGGAGGAAAATTGTTATGTTTTTATGAGAACGTTTCTTTTTCCTTTGGGACCCAAAATGGAAAACAAAACCACCACTAAGCCTGTTGTGAACATGCATACTGAGAGAGCTGGAGAGAGCTCTCCTGTTGGATATTTACAACATCCATATCACAGTTTGCATAAGCCAAGTCTAAAAACCTGATAATATTAAACACAGTTGAGTTGGTCAGACTGTTGAGATGCTGTGAGCACACAGAAATGATTGCAAAACGTGATTTTATTCTGATATTAGTCACCTGTCTGCATAACGTGAGTCTCTCAGTGGGTGTGCATCTGAATTGAGTCTTGAGGCTCTTTATACGAGTCTGAGTTGAGATGTTTGTGGGTCTGAGGGGAGCCTTGAGTCTCTAGGTATGTCTTCGAGTCCAAGTAGAGTATTGAGTCTCTGGGTAAGTCTGAGTTGAGTTGATGGGTGTGTGTTTTTGTTGTATGTTTCTGAGTGTTAACCTTTGAATGACTGTGAGTCTGATTTGAATCTTGAGTGTATGTGTGAGTCTGAGTAAAGTCTTATGACTTTAGTACAGAAATTTTCTATCTATCTATCTATCTATCTATCTATCTATCTATCTATCTATCTATCTATCTATCTATCTATCTATCTATCTATCTATCTATCTACCTATCTATCTATCTATCTATCTATCTATCTATCTATCTTACATGCTATTCAAACTACACATACTAGTAAGTCAGACTGTTTTCTCTATTTCCTTTAAATGGCATATCTACTGAACAGAGCACTTTGTCCTGTCAGTCACAATGAAGGGTTTTCTGTAATAAAACCTTGTTATTTGAAGCCGTATCGAACCAGACGCTGCAGTGAGCTGCTGGAGAATGGTCTCACAGTAAAGAGGCTCTGGGGTAATATCCACGTTTTTTGTTTTGTTGTTGTTGGGGTTTTTTTTTTTGCACTTTTCTATTTCACTTTTCAGTGCAGTACTTTACTCTCTCTCCATCCCCCCTCTCTTTCCATCATTCTATTTCTCCGTCTCTCTCTCTCTTTCCGTTCGTTGCTCTCTCTCTCTCTCTCTCTCTCTCTGTCTGACAGTGATGATAAATGTACACCCTCCTCCCCCTGAAGCAGCCCAATCAATGCAGAGGATCTTTCTTATTAACACACACACACAAAACACCACACACACACACACACACACACACACACACACACACACACACACACACACACACACACACACACACACACACACACACCACTCTAGGGGAGAAATCATGTGCCATTGAAAAAAGATAAGCAAAACACACATTCATATAAGCCCAGAACGCACAAAAATGCTCCAAGTTGTGAACACACATACAGTGTATTCTCTCTTCTGGCCCAAAATAAGATGTTTCCACAGCTTGATTGGACATAATTGTAAAGGCACATACCTGTTTATGTCAGGTCCCATAGTAGACCATGAAGTCTAAGGAACTGTATATAAACCTCAGAGACAGGACTGTATTGAGACACACATCTGGGGAAGGGTACAGAAAATGTTCTTCTGCATTGAAGGTCCTAATGAGCACAGTGGTCTCCATTATTTGTAAATGGAAGAAGTTTGGAGCCACCAGGACTCTTCATAGAGCTGGCTGCCTGGCAAAACTGAGTGATCTTGGTATGAGGACCTTAGACAGGGAGGTGACCAAGAACCCAGTGGTCACTCTGACAGAGCTCCAAAGTTGCTCTGTGGTGAGAGGAGAACCTTCCAGAAGGTGGAAGCAGCATTCCACCAATCAGAAATGTATGGTACAGTGGTCAAATGTAATTCACTCCTCAGTAAAAGGCACATGACAGGTTTCATGAGAAACAAAAACATTAAACATTTTGGACTGAATGCCAAGTATAATGTCTGGAGGAAACCAGGCACTGCTCATCACCTAGCCAATACTATTCCTACAGTGAAGCATGGTGGTGGCAGCATCATGCTGTGGGGATGTTCTTCTGCAGCAGGAACTGGAAGACTAGTCAGGATTGAGGGAAAGATGACTGCACTGATGTACAGCGACATCCTTGATGATAACCTGCTCAAGAGCCCTCTGGACCTCATACTGGGGTGAAGGTTTTTCTTCCAACAGGACAATGAACCTATTCACACAGCCAAGATAACAAAGTCATCTTCAGGACAACTCCATGAATGTCCTTAAGAGGCCCAGCCAGAACCCAGAGTTGAACCTGATTGAACATGTAGAGATATCTAGAAATGGCAGTGCACAGATGCTCCCCATCCAATCAATTGAGCTTGAGAGGTTTTGCAAAGAAGAATGGGAAAAACTTCCCATAAACAGGTCTGCCAAGCTTGTACCATCATCCTCAAAAAGACATGAGGTTGTAATTGCTGCCAAAGGAGCTTCAACAAAGTATTGAGCAAAGGCTTTGAATGCTTATGTATATATTATATTTTTGTGTTTTATTTATTTATATTTTATTTCGCACTTTTTCATTGTGGGGTATTTTGTTTAGAATTTGGAGGGGGAAATTTAATTGAATCCATTTAAGAAATAAGGTTGTAACAACAAAATGTACAAAAAGTGAATAAAATGAAATAAATAAAATGAATAAACTATGTAGAGCTCTGTTGTCAGTCAGAGTCGGTCAGATGCTCCAAAACGGAACAGTTCTTTACAGTATGGTGCATTTGTTCAGAAACTCCAGCAGGAATGCTCAGAAGACACAGTTACCACCAGCAGAAACAGCAGCATGGTGCCATTTAAAATGGTATTATTTTGCAGCTACTGAAGTACGGAAGAGGATATATTTTACTCTAAAATGAGTTCCTGCTGTTTGACAACCACACTTAATATTTCTGTTATCTTTCTGCCATTTTTGACACCAAAACCTATGTAAAAAAACAAGCACAGACTCAAACCTGCTTATATAGAATGTAAATCGAATGTTGTTATGATGTTAAAATAGACAACACACAACTATCATTAAACAGTGAGTGAGACAGCAGTAATAACTCTGCTCTCTGAAGGGTTAAATCAGTCTCAAGGCGAGGGGGCGGAGCTTCCTCTGGTCATTCAGTAGATAAATGACTGGCAGTTCACTCAGAGCCTCCATTTATCTTATGTTATCGTCTACCTCCTTCTAAATCACAGTTACACTCAAATCTCACTGTGTACCAAACCGCCCGCCTGGTTTTATAACACATGATATATATATATCATGTATATATATAAAACCCCAATTCCAATGAAATTGGGAGACAAATAAAAACCTAGAGACAGTTGAATACACTACAAGGACAAGATATTTAATGTTAAAACTGATAAATTATATTGTTGTTTATTTATATATATATTTTGCAAATATTCACTCATTTTAAAGGCAACAGAAGACTGGGAAAATTGAGGAATGCTCAAAAAACACCTGTTTGTGAGTGACATTACTGGGTGTAAAGGGAAAATCCCCGCTAAGTCATTCACAAGTAAGGATGGGACGAGGTTCACCACTTTGCGACAACTGCATGAACAAATAGTCCAACAGTTTAAGAACAATGTCTCTGAATGTGCAATTGCAATGAATTTATAGAATTCATCCTCTACAGTCCATAATATCATCAAACAATGCAAAGAATCTGGAGAAATCTCTGCAAGTAAGCGGCAAGTCTAATCCCTCAGACGGCACAGCATTAAAAACTGATATCATTCTGTAATGGATATTACCACATGGGCTCAGGAACACTTCATCATTGTCAGTGAACACAGTTCATCGCTCCATCTACAAGTGCAAGTTAAAACTCTACCATGCAAAGCATAAGCCATATATCAACAACAACCAGAAATGCCACCGGCTTCTCTGGGCCTGAGCTCATCTGAGATGGACTGACGCAAAGTGGAAAAGTGTCCTGTGGTCTGATGAGTCCACATTTCAAATAGGTTTTGGAAATCATGGACGTTGTGTCCTCCGGGCCACAGAGGGAAAGGACTGTCTGGACTGTTATCAGCGTAAAGTTAAAAAAAGAGAGCATCTCTGGCACACACTCCAAGAACACAGAATACACCTGCTGACCTGCCACAACACGGCCAGCAGCAGCTCAGCAGTCGTGATGACATCACACAGCATGTCTAAGGTGAACTACAGCACACAATACACAGGTTGATAACATGTTGCCTGCATGTGTGTGTGTGTGTTTGTCTCCCCACCCCCAAGAGATTTGTAAGAATCCAATCTTCAGCAGGAGAAGCTCTCTCTCCTGGGAGCAGCATACTTGGTGTGTGTGTGTGTGTGTGTGTGTGTGTGTGTGTGTGTGTGTGCGTGTGTGCCTGGTTCAGGGAAAAGCATGTAGAAATGCAGCTCTCGCACTATTTATGAGAAAGACAATTACACAGCACTGTAAATTATGCAGTGTGCGTGAGTGTGTGTGTGTGCATATGTGCGTGTGTGTCCATGCTTTCCGTAGTGACAGGCAAATGGCCTGGGATTCTGTTTGGCTGCAACAAACACTGTTGCTGATGTTGATGTTAACATTGTCTGCCTTCATCTCTGGATGACTGATTCCTTCTAAATGAATTTACATGCATTAAGGTGTTTGTGTGTGTGTGTATGTGTGTGTGTGTGTGTGTGTGTGTGTGTGTGTACTTGCATATATCAAAACTGGGGACATATCTTAGAGTACACAATTGATTGGGGACACAAATTCAATTGGGGACAAACACATTGGTCTACCTTTTTTTTTTTTAGCAATAAAACAGGAAGTACAGGTTGCAAACACCTAAAAGCAGCATTTTGCCTAAAAGTCCCCAAAAAGGACACTTTTAGATGTGGTTTACATGTTTTTAAACAACCTTACTTTTTGGCTTTAGAATAAAACATGCTTTTTTTTAAACATGCTTCACTCATTTTATAGCAGCTTTGTGAATAATTATTTCCTCTAATTGGTTTGTATACAGCTCCACAATGACTTACACAGAAGACACACAACATCGATTAATTTTTTCTGTCATAGATTTTCTATCATTATAATTTGCTTTAACTCAGTCTGGTTGGATAGTTGTGCTATGCTTTCCGTGAAGTGTGTGGTTAGCTTGCTAAATAGATGGTAAAACCAGTAGGTATGGTTAGATATTAGCCTAGCACAGACATTTCCTAGTTTTCAACCATTAAAGCCCACTTTTTAAACTCCCCTTTTGCAGATACTGACACAGGGCTATCAGTGAGTCAGGAGACCTGGTCTAAGTACCAGTCCATTTTCTGATACCTGGTAGATGCATCATATTATCCCATGTTACTGATGCACAATAATGGCAACAATTGCTTCAGAAAACTGACAACAAATATCAACAAAAGCACATTCCCAAAGTGGCTAATAGGGTATTTGCTAGTAGCCTGGGTTTATAAGATTTGTGGGTATAAATACAGGAGTCATGATTGTTACATAACACTTTTGAGATTTCAGAATTGGCTCATTTTACAACTTTGTTTTGATTCTGCCGAGTGTTCTTTGAAGGAGTAAGGGTGTGTTTGAGTTTAATGGTTTGTCACTTCCAGGTACCAAACTCTCATTATTCAAATGTAACAAGGTTTTTCATTCTTGGGCAATTTTATGCATTTGTGAGGTGCCAGAAATACACATATCATACTTAAAATATGTTTTACATGGTTTTGTTTAAGTGAAAGTGTAAAAAGACATGCTAGAAAAATGTAAAATAGTAAATCTAATTACATGAGTATGATTAAAGGTCTTTGCAAGAACTGCAGGAAAATGAAAATGATTTTAAGAGACTGGTGATAAAGGTACATTTTACCCTGAAAACTAGTAAAATGCTCACTTCAGTCAATATTCTTCAAGTACATTTGGATATATGCTTTTGAGGTCGATGAAAACCCCAGGCCTCCAACCTCAAATGACTAACCGATCTAACTCTGTTGAACTGTTGGAACTGATGGTAATAATAATCAATTATAATGCAAATATTAATCATCGTTTGTTTGCCATGTGCAGATGCCTCTGATTACATTCAATGCAGTAGTGGGAAAAACAGAAGATTAATCATGGTAGAACTTCCAGACTGTAAAATTTAACAAAGCTCATTTAGGTGGAACAGATCAGGGGTGCATTTCCCAAAAGCAAATTTGCTAACTACAATAATAACTTACATAGTTGAAACAATGCAGTTGTCATGCAGGTGTTTCCCCAAAAGAAATGTAGATATAAGATAAACTGAAAATATGAAATGAAATTGATCTTCAATTTGTTGTGTATTATATGTATACAATATATTTATTATTTACAGACTCATCCATGGGTATGAACACTGGTATGAAGGATGAGCTTATTTCCTGGCATGGAGGATTTTATAAAGGAGCACTTCTTTTTCTTAATGAATTTCCAGGCTTTTCATCTTTACAGTCTCTTGCATCTCCTGCTTGTATTTGATATGTTGGCTGAGAGAAAAGTGTGAGTGCAGGGAAAAAAGGAATGAAAAAGTGCAGTTGGAAAAAAATAGAGCCGTGTTTCTTAATCCTGCTCCACAACACAGCATGGTTTCAAGCCTTTTCTGCCTCAAAACACCTGCCCATAAACTGGTTCATTCTTTCACTTTATTCTTGAAGTCCACAAGAATCTTCCTTATTACTTTTTGAACTGCTTTCATTTAATGATGAATCTTTAAATAGTTCATTACATTAAAAATAACCACTAGTTGGTGTTGTACACAAATGTATTTACCACTTTTACCTAGTGACAAAAGTGGACCCCGTTAACCTGTAAGAGGGGAAAGCAAACCTGGTCCTGGAGTGCCAGCTTCCTGCACAATTTATTGATTTCCCTCCTCTGACAGACCTACTAAACCTTGCACTTCACAGGTGAGTTGAATTAGGTGTGCTTGTGCATGAGAAGCACAACACTGTGTAGGAGTCTGGTCCTCCAGGACTGGAGAATCCCAGCCCTGACCTATAAAAATACATTCTGAATTCTGCACAGCTTGATGATTAACTTGCTTTACCAAATCAACTCAGCTCAGCCCTATTGAATGAAAGATCAGCTGTTAACCTTGTTTATTTTTTGATTTCTGTAAAGCTGCTCTGTGACAACATCTGTTGTGAAGAGCGCTTTACAAATAAATTTTGATTTGATTTGATTTGAAATAACTACTGGTCCATCTTTCTCACTGTCTGTCACTTTGTCTCTCACACTCTGCCTATTGTACACTCTTTCCCACTCTTATTTAGTGTTAATAGTACACAGCAGCTTTGGGTCTGACACTTGCTTATAAATGTTGGAGTCAGGCTTAAATTTCACACCCAACCACACTTTTAGGTCCAATTCCTAAGACCAGACTGGCTTGACTTAGTTTGACTGATCTCCTTCTTTTAGAAGCCTATTTCAAGTGAGGTGCTTCAATTGAAAATCGCTGCCTTGTTTAAAAAGGCTTTTAGAGCTGCTGTGGAATAGTCTATCAATTGTTGTAGAGATGTTCATTTACACATTTGTACATACCTATAGAATCTGAGTGTGTACAAATCCAAAAAATGGCAGAATGAAGCATTTTTTTTTTTAAATTTTCATTTTTATTAAAATTTCTTTAAATACAGCCTGAAACTACTAGAGGAAGAAATCAGCTGTTCCCATACGGACCAAAAAATGGTGCGTGGGAGTTCATACCATTTCCTCCATCTGCTGCAGCTTTCTCTCCTGCTGCACTGAACTACTCACTCTTCATCTCAATGACAAGAAGCTCCCAGAAATCACTGGGGCTGCCATGAGTCTAACACACAGAGAGCAAGATAAGTTAAAATACCTCATTATTTCGGAGTAATGAGGCATTTAATAATACAAAACATTAGACTGTATTGTAAATATCTGTTCACCTGGACGTCCTGTTTCAGTGTTGACTAGTTTGTTTTCTCCTGTAATTACGCAAACTTCTTCAAATCTTCCATCATTTGATCAATTTGTCCCTTTCGAGATTTCACACAAAGTTCACATCACAAGATGACATTCAAGTTCACACTGATAAGTGCAAGTAGACACACTAAGGCCATGATGCTTAAAATTAAACTTAATTAACCAGTGCCCTACCTTCAGAGATCCCTCAGGTGCCATTCATTCTTCCTTTAAACAATGCTCCTATGGTGCATGAACACTGGGATTCTCTGTGGAGACAAGAAAAAGGTATTTCAATTATTTTATTGAACAGAAATAGGAAACTGCCTGTTGTATAGGCCCAGACCTTCTGTTGCATAGGCCTAGACACCCTTGAAGCCATTGTAAGAATGTGAATCTGGCAGTTGTTGTATTTTATATTGAATGGAATAATAAAGGCTCCACAATGACCTGGAATAATATCTTTTTACCTTGACTATCATTGAACATCATCTAAAGTTGTCACTTTGGAGATACATTGTTTTGGTGTGACTGTGACAATGTATATTTTTACAGTGGCATCTAAATTCAAAGTTGTTAGGAGTATCCAAGCTGTGTGTTTGTGCTAGATTTTTGTTTGTACATTATCTTGATTTTGACTGATTCAGTAATCATATATGAACAAAGACTGTGAGTTAAGATAAGCTCCCTGAATAAACATAGCCAGTTCAATTTGTTTCAGTTATCATGCTTTACCTTTTAAGTGCTTTCCTCCACAGACAGGCAGAACAATAGCTTTCCCACAGCTGACAGAATTAAAAAGTCACCCGAGGTAAACAGTGCGACTTATTAACTGAACTCTCTTTAATCTCAACTCTGACTGTTTCTCAAAACCGTGATCAAAAGCAAGATTACACGTCAATTTGTCATCTTGAATTTAAAATGTTTTTTTTTTTTTTGATAGACCTTAAAGAAGATGTACAGAAAGGCTTTTTGTAAAGAAGAGTAGAGACACTATGACACAATCCCACTACGAGAATTTAAAGACTTTAACCTGCTACAAAAAGTGTTTGCACAATGTAATTTCTACTAATGTCCTAAATCTGTATGGTCTACAAACTCTTACACCAGCCACACTGATAGACCTGCACACTGTCACGCAAATCCTTGTTTCCTCATTATTGGAGTTGTCATATAAATCATGCAGGTGATGATGATGATGATGATGATGACGATGATGATGATGATGATGATGATGATGATGATCACAATGGTAATGATGATGGTGAGGATAAGGTAATGATGGTAATCATGATTATTATTCTTATGATGATGATGATGATGAAGATAATGATGATGATGATGATGATGATGATGATGATGATGTAATGAAGATGTGGTGATGATGCTGATGATGGTGAGGATAGTGAGGATCATGGTAATTGTGATGGTGAGGATAATGGTAATGCTGATGGTACTGATGATGATAGTGAAGATAATGGTAATGACGGTGGTCAAGAGGAAGATGATGCTGAGGATAATGGTAATGATTATCCTGAGGATAATGACTAACAAATATGCTAATGATCAGGGGCACTGCCTGGCTGTTTGACCTGGGGCAGTGGGGACAGATGTGGGGGTACCCTGTAGCCATTTTTGTTTGAGCAGACTGGAATCTCAGGCCAGGCAATGCCCCTGGTAAAGATAATGATGATCATGCTGCTGCTAATGGTGATAGCAATGGTCATGCTAATGGTGATGAAGCAGAAAAGAGCAGAGAGATGTCAATCATGTGTTTACTCTGCTCTACACTGACAGCATATGTCTGGCATTGAAAAGTTACCCTGAGGCCCCAATTTCAGTTCAGAGCAACATTCAGGCTCTGTGACATGACAGGCTAATGGCAGCCTGGCCGGCAGAAAGCTTTCTGTCTTAGTGCTCTTATTCTGACCTGAGCTCACGGTAGCAGTCTGTGCATCAGTTTTCATAGTCTATGATGTGAACAGAGAAAATACACCTTATAACAGACTTAACTCTTCTGGGTTTAGCTTAAAGCCCAGATTTTGCTGTCAGTCTGGTGAAGATAAGGGTCTATGTTCTACACTTTATTTGTATTGTATTCATTTTGTCTTGTTTTTTTTTTCATTATAATATCATCATGGCCTGACCATCTATCAATAGAAATTATTGTAAAATCAGGAGTAACAGCATGATCAGCATTGCCCCAGTTGAAACAAAGCAAAAATCAACCAAAATCAAATGCAACATACTATGCATATAATGCTGGTCAAGAGTTGGTTAGCTGGCTTACAAGCTTATATCATGTTTTTGCTTGAATGACCAGCTTTTCAACCAGCTTTATTATCAAAGATCAGTGTAGGGCATCTGTAATCATCAACGCTGGTGTGGAGCTACATTTCTCAGCAGGATAATGTTGCTTATACTGTTTCTTGTCACTTTGTAACTTGTAAGTTGTGAGGTGGGTCTTTGAGCACCTATGATCCTGTTGCTGGTTCACGGGCTGTCCTTTCTTGGATCGCTGCTTACCAGGAACACCCCACAAGACCTGCCTGATGTTTTGGAGATGTTCTGAACGAGATGTTGTCTCAGAACTGCTTCCAACACATTTTCACAAAGGGGCACTAATTGAAACAAATGTAAATGTAAATGCGCCTATAGACCCACTGTGCTTGCACACAGGGACATTTACCTCATCCACACAGTGAAACAGACACACAGGGAGCAGTGCACAAAAACAAGAGCACTGGACAGCCCTATATCAGGGTGCCCAGGGACGTGAATGCCTTGCTCAAGGGCACTTCAGTCATGTCCTGCCAGTTCAGGGAATCAAGCCAGCAACTTTCCAGTCACAAGGATGGTTCCCTAACCACCAGGCCACGGCTGCCTCCAGTAGAATGTCACTGGACAGCTAGACACTGACTGCTAACCAACCTACATTCACTAGCATCATACTGAGTGATGGGAGGAGAGGGAGGAAGAAGTGAAACCAATTATGCTTTCTATGGGCCATTTCTAAAATTAGTAAACAAAAAGATTCGTTCTAAATCATTTTGGATGATTTCTATTGGTCTATGGAAACAATTTAAAGGATAACTAAGAAGTGCAGATTATGTCAAAAAGTGAAATCAATAAAAATGGAGATTCAAGGTTTTTGAGCAACAATGGTGATAGTCAACTCTTTTCAATTGTAGTGTAGCAGAAAAAATATCCAGGCTTGGAGTGTGTATCACTTTTATCTCGTTTATCTCAAATAATCAAGAAGCATTTGGCCCATTGATGGTGCCAACAAATGCCTTTATTGAATATTTGAATTTGTTTTTTGATATCTCGTGACTTTATTTGGGGTGAAAAAAAGTTGTGGTTTAACAAGTCCATTTACTACCCTGTTATTTTGTCTTAGAATGAAACCCACTGTATTTTCCATTCACAGAGGGCCTTCGGACAAGTTCTGCAGAAAGAGATTGCAGCGATAACACTTCTGGGGTTATTGAATTGGCCTGTTCTATAGTTCTGTTTTGGTAATGCCAGACTTTCTTTTGAAGGAGGAACAACAGTGTTTGAGCTTCTTTATTTAACCGTGCCAAGGAAAATACACTTTCCCATTATGTGGTGGGATTTTTTATTTTTTTATTTTTGGCAGTGTTTTGGTAGAACTCTTTTTTTCCTTGTTTTCTGTTTGGACACACAGTACCAGAACACAGTGCATCGCACTTCAGTTAAAAAAGAAGAGCCTATGGGGGCTGCACATACACCCACACAGCACAGGCCTGGGAATGACTTCCTGTGTGTAGATGTGTGTGGTGTTCTGGCTGAATGAGTGGCTGTCATGGTGCTTCCATCAGGAGGTTGCCAGAGTGGCAGGTGAACACAATACAGTCTCTACAGCCTGTGTGTGTGTGTGTGTCTGCGTAGGCAGCTGTCACATGTCTTCAGAGGGAAACAGGCAGAGGCTGGCTAAAACTCTTGGGACCATGAGTCAGGGGGCGACATGTTATCCCCGTTCAGACACGACCCCACAGGCAGGCTGCAAAATCAATCACCCTCAACATTCTGCCACCTACCTGAACACACACTCATACAACAACACACATACTGTACACACACACACACACAATGTATCACAGTGGTCCTAGCTGATCAAATGGGGTGTGGGACATGGGACAGATAAAGCCAGATGGATGTATATAGTTACAGATGGGTTCTGGTATACGGCCACTTCATTCATTTAATTTCAAATCAATGTAACTATTTAGTACAAGTTTATTATACTTAAAGAAAAATCATGCAGCAATTTTCCATAAAATACCTTCGGAATCATATTGATGCTCCACTGATTATAATTGGGAGAGTGGTGTCTCTGATATTCCCAATCTTGGACAGAATGCTGCAACTGTAATATGCAACTTTTGGCAGAGTTGCTCAAAGCCTCTCTCCAGAAGTGCATAATACTGCATAATTCAAGTCATGTTTGTGTAACATCCTGTAAAGTTACTTGACTGCTTCAGTACACATGCATCTTTCACTTCAGATAGCTCTTCTGTACCATCTTGTCAACAAATGCATGCTTACAGCTGTCCATGAGGAGGAGTTCAAAGTATGATTTGTGTTTACATCAGTGGAGTTAAAGTGAATTACACTCTGCAACTGGAGGGGATGGCCAGGAGCATCACATACAAATTCTCACATAACACTGCTTTAAGGAACAAGACAAAAAGAAAGAAACCTACAGTTAACAGAAAAAGACCCAGAAGCCCAATTTTAGTTTCAGATGTTTAATTGATTAAAGCTCCACCCTTTATATATATATATATATATATATATATATATATATATATATATATATATATATATATATATATATATATTTTTTTTTTTTTTTTTTTTTTTTTTTACTGCCCCTTTCTTTCTAGGAGACTCACAGAGGTTTTTCTGCACCTCTTTCTTAAGGTTCTCACACACCCAGAGTAAATGTTTGGGCTATTTATTTGTTCAATTGTCATAAATGAATATTAATACATCTTCACACTAAAAATGTGACATTAGATATTCACCCTCTGCTTGATTTCATGACCTTTCACACATGACAGGAGCTTCAATAAAGATTTATGAGTAGGGGGTATGCCTTTACTGAGGACACGCTCCCCAAGGATAAATAAGAACTAAGGTGTTCACATTTTGGTTTTCAAAAAAGAAGACACTGGGGATACATGGACATCCATCATGGTTAGGATGTCTCGTGTGTGAAGGTGGGAGGGAGTTAAATAGCCCAAATCATGCAGCTATGGTAATGAACAGTAATACATAAACATTTACTTATTTTGCCTTAAAATGAATTCATTTTCAAATAAATACAAAAAATGAAGTCAGTTACAATTAAAAAATCAACCACATTATTTTACGGGACACTGTTTAGTTCTTCTGTGTCTGACAGGCAGTAAATTTGTGATTGATCTGATTGAGCTGATTATTGATTTGAAACTCAGAGCTTCTGGATTTTTCTGAATTTTTGTTCATTTCCCACTAAATTTTATCTAGAACCTGTTTATGTATGTTTATATTTGTGTTTAAGCAACAAAAAAAAATTAAATTAAAAAAATGTTTACCAACTCGACAGCCAGGGTTCAAATCCCACTCTGAGCAGCCCTGCTTTGTTCCTTAATTTCCCTGAGGGAACTCTCCCAAGGGGTCAATTAAGTTCTATCTATCGGTGTCCATGTACAGTGCATCCAGAAAGTATTCACAGCGCTTCACATTTGTAATGTTACAGCCTTATTCCGAAATGGATTACATGATTTTTTTTCTGTTCAAATCCTACACCCAATATCCCACAATGACAAAGAGAGACAAGTTTGTTTGAGATTTGTACTAATTTATTAAAAATAAAAACAGAAAAGGTGCATCTTCTTTCTGCTGATCATCTCTCAGATGTTTCTACAGCTTGACTGGAGAACATCTGTGGTAAATTCAATTTATAGGACATGATTTGGAAAGGCACACACCTGTTTATATAAGGTCCCATAGTAGACAGTGCATGTCAAAGCACAAACCAAGCTATGAAATCTATGGAATTGTCTGTAAACCTCTGAGACAAGATTGTATCAAGACACAAATCTGGGGAAGGGTACCAAAAAAATTCTGCTGCATTGAAGGTCCCAGTGGCCTCAGCACAGTGGCCTCCATCATCTGTAAAAGGAAGAAGACCAGGACTCTTCATAGAGCAGCCAAAATGAGCGATCTTGGTAGAAGTACCTTGGTCAGGGTGGAGACCAAGTCACTCCAACATTGCTTTGTGGACAGAGGAGAACCTTCCAGAAATACAATCATTTCTGCAGCACATAACCAATCAAGCATATATGGTAGAGTGGCCAGTAAAGGCACTCAGTAAAAGGCACATGACAGCCTGTCAGGAGTTGGCCAAAACCTGTCCAGAGTTTGACTGTCAGACCATGAGAAAGAGAGAGATTGACTCTCTAGCCTCAATGCTAAGCAGCATGTCTCATCATCTAGCCATTACCATTCCTAAAGTGAAGCATGGTGGTGGCAGCATCATGCTGTGGGGATGTTTTTCTGAAGCAGGAGCTGGGAGACTAGTCAGGGCAGAGGGAAAGGTGACTGCAGTGATGTACAGAGCCATCCTTGATGACAGCCGGCTCCAGAGTGCTCTGGACCTCAGACATCTCTGGAGATATCTATAAATGGCTGTGCACCAATGCTCCCCAATTCAATTGATGGAGTTTGAGAGGTTCTTCAAAGAAGAATGTGCCCAGCTTGTAGCATCATACTCAAAAAGACTTGAGACTGTAATTGCTGCCAAAGGTGCTTCAACAAAATATTGAGCATAGGCTCTGAATTCTTATGTACATGTTATATTTTTGTGTTTTATTTCATATACATTGCAAAGATTTTAAACAAACTTTTCTCACTATGTCATTGTGGAGTTTTGTGTGTAGGGAAACATGAATTGAATCCAATTTGAAGGCTGTAACATAACAAAATGTACAAAAAGTGAATACTTTCTTGATGCACTGTATTATATATAGACCAGGTGTGGCATTAAAAAGCAGGGCTTAAACAGATTAAAGCTTAAAACTGTTTAAAGCTGTTATATGTTATATAAAATATAACAATTTTTTTATGAGCCTATTATTTTGTTTCAGAATGAAACACAGGTTTTCCTTTTACAGGGTACTCAAGACAACAAAAAGGACTAGATTAGGCTTATATCATTTAATTGGCTCATTATTGTTATTGTAGATTTGTAATACTGTAAAACGAATACTATAATAAGATATTCTGTAACAATTATTTTCAGAATTATATTGGAGTCTTACCAGATAGTATTGCTGTCCTCTCTGTATCTGCTCAGGCTCCCCTGGATGTCCTCTCAGCATGGTGTGTGGTTATTAAGATGACGAGATTGTAGAGGTTCCTTTCCGCAGTTTTGCTTTGGGGTTTTCTTTTGAACCCCCCCTCTGAGGCCAATGGCACAGTCTGGAATAGTTCTCCAATGTGAGAACTGTGCCAGCAATATGTTGTGTTAAGAATGGTTATCGTTCACCTCTATAGTGGACCGATGAGGTCAGTGTTTCTAATAGAGCAGCCAAGTGTAACTATGATGATAAACCTTATAATGAATCCAATCATTCTCAGTTTAAAAGATCCCATCATAACTCAAGCCACGTTTTGTCATTTTTTTTGGTAAGTTGATCCATCAAGTGCAGTCATAGATGTCCATCATCTCAAAATATATAGTGCTATTAAAGCTCACAATGACATAAACAGTAATAACAGGGGGGGGACACTTGTTAGAGACTCTTGTTATTTAATTTCAATTGGGATAATGTGCTAATTTAGAAACTGCACAATAGTCTCACAATAGCTATATAGTAATGCACAGACTCCAGGATTGCCTATTGTACCACATAAGTACTTTAAGCTCATAACTCTTCAGGGACATGAAAGAGGCACTTTCAACAAAATGCAATTCAAGTTCTGCAGAATATAGGCCACGTGGAAATGTTACATCTTCCAACATATTCATCATTTTTCACAAAATGTTGACATTTGTACACAGTGGAAAACTGTACTAATGCTGGACCTCCCACTGCTCTTAGATCAGCATCAGTTCTTTGTTGCATTTCTTGGACATTCTGGTCTGTGCTGACTTGATTACATCACACAATTCCTGCAGATTGTTCATCTCCATGGTACAAATCTCCCAGATATGTTCTGCTGGATATGCCTGGGAGAACCCCTGAAGAACACTGAAATCATTCCCATTTTCATGAAACCAGTTTGAGGCAACTTTTGCTTTGTGATACAGTACATCATCATACTGGAAACACATGGTCTGCCAACATGCTCAAACAGGCTGCTGCATTCAAAAGATTATTGACTGGTATCAAATAATCCAAAGTATGCCATCAAAACATTACTCACACTTTTACACCACCTCCACCAGCCTGGACAGTGACACAAGGCAGGTTGTGTCCAGAAGCTAGTGTAGCGTTTCTGTTGTATTCGGTGTACATTTGTTCTTACATATGACTGATATTTTGATATCTACTGACAACATATGTAATATGTGGTATTGTGGCATTCTGAGAAAGATCCAAGCCATTAGAATGTTTAAGTGCCCTGTATGTTAGACCTGGTCAGCGGGGTGATGTCCAGCCTGGCGCAGGTCTGGAATGTGTCATGCTGGCTAATGACCCTGCAAGTTCTGGACCAAGGCCAGGACAGCCAGGTGACACAATCTGGCCTTAATTAGCCTTTGCCTCTGTCCTACAGGCCATGTCGAGTGAATACGCAACCCTATGACTTATTCATAAGGTCTCTCTCTCTCTCTATCTCCCTATGTCCTTCCAGTATGGCAGCTGGGGGTGGAGAGAGGAGGTAAATAGTACCAGAGTTGTCTGGTGTTCTGCATTGACCTCTCCTTGTATACCATGGGCAGCTGGCCTTACAGCTGTTCCTGTTTAATGTGGCTCAGCTAATAATCACAATGCAGGGAAACGTGTATTACTTAATACATTATTATATATAATTTTATCCAGTTGTGCTGACATATTGCAGTATTATTACTAGTGGTAAGCATGTCTATCTATCTATCTATCTATCTATCTATCTATCTATCTATCTATCTATCTATCTAAATAAGGTGATTTAGGGTTTTATCTAATACTACATGAGAAGGAGTGGTTTAGCCCTGCTTACCACCTAGTTATCTCAAGACTAGACTACTGCAACTCCCTACTGGCTGGCCTTCCTATGTGGACCATCAGACCATCAACTTATCCAGACCTGCAACTTATCCAGAATGCAGCAGTGCGGCTCGTCTTCAATGTTCCAAAATTCAGTCACGTAACTCCTCTGCTGCGTTGCCTTCATTGGCTCCCTGTAGCTGCCTTCATCAGATTCAAAACCTTGATGCTGACCTACAAAGCCAAAAACGGACCAGCCCCTCCATACATGATGGCAATGGTCAAAACTCGAGCTGTACCAAGAGCCCTTAGAGCTTCAAGTACAGCTCGGCTTGACCCACTGTCCCTCAAAACACAAGGAAAACATGTGTCCAGACTCTTTTCTGTTCTGGCACCAAAATGGTGGAACGAACTTCCTCTGGGAGTCCGAACAGCTGAGTCCCACACTGTCTTCAAACGCACACTGAAGACTCATTTGTTTCTGGAATATTTAACTCCATAAAGACATTTGTTTCAAAATGGTCCAAACGTGTGGAATCTCTAGATTCCAGCCTCGTCTACTAGCTAAGGATGTTCTAAGTAAACAGCAAAGCACTTTTGTAAGTTGCTCTGGAGAAGGGCGTCAGCTAAATGCCGCAAATGTAAATGTAAATGCTTAAGTGCTAGATATACCACAAATGTGAGTGTTTTGTTGCAATTACACCACAATTTTAACATTACAATTAGATTTTGAGACAGTTATGTGTCTGGATTCACCCTCAATTTATCATTACCATTTCCCACCCACTAGCTAATTCTCCCCATCGCATAAGGCCAGCGAAGTAGATGTACTCCTTATGCTTCCTCCAAGAAAATTAAAGGCACTAACGCAAAGTGATTGGACATCCAAGCATGCATTGATCCCATGTTGGCTAACATGGTATTGAGTGATGAAGGAAAGGCAGGGCATGTTAGCCATTCAGAGAGACTGAGGGTAATTATACATGTTTGGACTACCAGTCAAGGATCACAGATAACAGAGCCAATGATTAGACATGACACTTACCCAGATTACATTATTATAGGATCTGTCAGATAGTGGTGTCACTAGATCCAATTTTGCCTACCCTACTACAATCAGGTGGGCCAACACCTGTCAGCATATAGCCTAATGAAAGGGTGTCAAGCTTATGAGCCATGGGCCATGAGTGACCTGAAGAAGGTTCTAATCTGCTCTGCCTATTGAATTAGAATCCATGTTCTCAACAGCACTGCTATGTTCAAGAACCAGTCAATAACTGGTTTTGCTAAGGTGAAACTTAGTTGCCAGAACCAAATACATGTGGCTGGGTCAACAGTCATTGAAGCCCAGTGGCAGAACTGATCAAAATCTTTGTTTCAGCTTGGAGCAGACAACAGACGGTTTTTTTCAGTAGAAGAACCCAAAACCTTTATTTCATCTGCGGAATGATAAAAGACATTCAAATGAAGATGCAGAACCAACAGAATGTTTCATTTCAGCTGGGGGAATGCAACAAACAGTCAAACTCAGAGGTTGTCAGAACCTTCATTTCAGCTGGGGGAAGGCCACAGACACCAACGAACACATAGTGAAACCCAGTCACAGAACCAACAGATAGTCAAACTCAGCTGTAGAACCAGTCAGAACCTTCATTACATCTGGGAGAAGGCCACAGATACCAACAAACAGATGATCAAACCCAAGTGGCAGACCCAACCAAAACCTCTTTTTAAACAAAGGGAAAACAACAAACAATCAAACCCAGTGTCAGAACCACCAAACAGCTGGGAGAAGGCAACAGACATGAAACCCTGTGGCAGATCCCGAATTCAATAAGTGATTTCGCTTTGAAACATGCACATTCTTGTGCACTGTAATCCTTCTGTTAGAGGAGGACCTTTACAATACATTAACATTTGGGAAAATGCTCCCAGACACTGCTGAATATCCTAAATAATGTGTTTGAGATATAGCATGCTGATGTGAATGTGCACTGAGCTTATACTCCTGGAGGGGATGCAGCGGCCTCCAGCTCGAAGGCCTAGAATGGTGAGGGCTCACTAGCTGTGTAATGAGATTTGCAGTCATCTAACTTCAGCTGAACAGCAGCGTGGCAGAGTGCAGCTTCAAATGAATATATTCCCCCACTATACGCCAACCTTTCAGCTGAAGATATGGCCCGCAGCCCTCATCTTTCCATCCTGACACTGAGAGCTGATGTCAGAAAGTGAGCAGTGATGAATGGGGCAGAGGGCTGTTGACAACAGACAGGCCACAGTCTATATAGTGAGTCTATAATTGTCCAGTGAATATAATGCTGAGTATATATATATATATTTTTTTTTATTTTTTTTTGAGTCATTTCCTCAGTGTTAAACCAATGTATAGATTAGAGTTACATAGTAGTAGATGATATTTTACTCATTCTAGTCATTTTATTCATTTGTGACTGTGCCTGAAGAAAGGCTGTTAAACTATCCACTTTCTCAGAAGCTGATAACTAACACACTTACCTGAGTTGTCACTTGGCCACAGTTATATAAGTCGTTTCACAAATTCCAAAAGCTGTCCGGAGAATTACCGTATTACCGTATTACCGTATTTTCCAGACTATAAGTCACACCGGAATATAGGCCGCACCTGCAAAGTTATAGTCCGGAAAATATGGTAGTCTGAACATTTCCCAAAGTTGCCCTAACCACTACAGGAAATATTCTGTGTGGTTTAGGCAAGAGGTAGCATCTGTGTAGCACATATAGGAGCCACTGGCTTCTTCAGAAAATTACCTGCTCTGTTCACACATGGGCCCTCTTGGACATTACCCAGACTTTGTGCTAAGGGGCTGGCAGTTTAAAGTCTGGGGTAATGTTTGATACAACTAATTTGCACAGTTGCATTCACACACACACACACACACACACACACACACACACACACACACACACACACACACACACACACACACACACACACACACAGTGTCCAGACACTAAAGGATCCAAAAATAACCCAGCACTATGAAAATAACCCACCACAATGACCCAACAGACTCAAACTACCAGCTGGATAAAAAAAATAACCCAGAAACATAGAAATGAAATGTCCCATCCATCTGGCATCTACTCTCATTCTTCATTTAAACTTACTGGACACTTAAACTTAGTGTCCAGGCTCATAAAACCTCATAACTGATGCAGTTGATACAGTAAACGATTTAATCAATTTCCATACTGCTATCCCATTACTTTTGGCATGTCAGAGTGTGTTTCTAATGAAGTGGTCATTGAGTGTAGTTATGATGGTAAGATTCAGTCTGAATGCAATCATTTTCTATTTAAAGTATCCTGACAGGCACTATGAAATTTCATATCTCAGGATCAGACTAATCTACAACCATGATACATTTTGTTATGATAATCATAACAAAATCTATGACTAACCCTATCTAACCACTTTGTGTTTCATCATTTATTAATAAGTAATCCAATTTGGAAAAATTCTATAATGAACTTGTTTCCAGCTGAATTAAATCACAGTTTAAATGCCAAAGGAGTCTTCCAGTGCATGATTACAGCTCTGTCCACATGTTCATCCCAATTTTTGGTCAGAAATTTCAGAAAAAAAGAAAATTGAAAATGGATAATAACGATAAATACACAAATAACCAACAATAATGAAGGACTTTTTTTTTAATTGCCGAGCATTTATTAGAATTTTTATTATTAATATCAATGTGAATGTAATCATTACAAATAACTAATCAAAATTATTGCATTTTAAACCCAAAAACACAGTGGATGATCACTTCCCAACAGGATTTTTGAGATATAAAATGGTTCTAGTCATTATACCACACACACACACACACACACACACACACACACACACACACACACAGCTGTAGGCAGATATAGATTTTTGATCAATACATGGTCAGATTTATACAAATATTTTAATTTAGTTAAAATTTACATCTTAAATGAAGATCATTTTGAGCAGCATATGATCGCCTGAAAATAACAATATTTGGCTGTCTTCTATAAACATTTTTCTAATGTTCTGGCAAATAGAATACATCAGACTTTGAAAACATCCCACTAAATTGACCTAGGGTTTCAAAGGTTAAAGGGTTATTACACAAGTATTACTTTACCTTGGTACTGCACATGAGCTTATGTTTACACTTTAATGACATCATACAGCATGTTGCACTACTTACTACATTTGTTTTTCATTTTTGATATAATACTTATATATTTTAAAACACACACATTTTTTAAACACACTACAGGGTTCTGGTGTGTTGGCCCTATCAAGGAATGGACCCGTCACTGGGAGATCACACGTTTGAACCCCAGGAGCCTCAGAGAGCATAACTGGTCTTGCTTTGTGTAGGTGAGTAGGGTGACCATACTTCATCCCCAATGCTTCTCCATCCTTCATCCCCAGAACGTGCATCTGTTAGCTGATATGGCAAGCTGGCAGTTAGTGCTCTCCTCTAAGCCTTTCGAACTGCAGTGTTAGAAGCAAGAAGTGGTTGGCTGGCTTCATCTCAGAGGAAGTAAATGGTATTCTTCACTTTCCCACTGCTGTTCGCATTGTCTCATCTCAGAAGGTCTTAACTAGCAGGTGGAAGTGGAAAAATCAGGGACAATTGTAGAAAACACACATTTCTAGTTTTTCTTGCAAATAACCAATCATGGTTCCATAAGGCCCCTGGGCACAAATGTTGTTTGGAATCCCTCCTACTCTGATAATAACTGAAAAACAAACCACTAGACCTGAAAAATGACTTCTAAACAGCTTCTGTTTATGCACTGAACAAATTATGTAAATAAACTAATTTATTAATAAATCAGTATAATTCGATTGCCTATTAATTATTTACATTTTTCATATTACACAATAATTTATATGCAAAACATGTACATGCATGCTGGTGAGTGTCGTTATCTGAATTATTTGTATAGGGCAAACAGACTATGCATTTGGGGAAGATGAGTATGAGCTGAGGGGACTATATTTCATTAATTTTTTCATAACTTATTGAAGGGCTTATTCAAAGGTTTGTTCCTCTCGTTTCCGTGGACTGTCTACAATCTTTAAGTCATCTCAAGCCAACATCTCTGAGGCCCTTGGTAGTCAGAAGCCCTTGGGCAGTGACTCTAATATAATATTTAATATTAACTAATATTAAAATGTTGTTAAACATTAGAGAGAATACTTAACATGACACTTATTCAACTAATTTACAATGATTCTTCAGTTAAGAGACATGTAAGACATCTAGTAATTTATTCATGATTTTAGTCTCAAAAGAACAAGAAATCTTTTTATTTTAACAGTAGTTTTTACATGTGAACTTAGTAACAGCCAATCAAATTTACCTGTGACCTCAAAGCTATTAAAATACTTCAAGTTGTATCAAGCAGTAAAGCTAAACTGATTAAATACAAAAAAATTCTGGTAAGTTAAAAAAATCTAGTCCAGGTTTTTTTTTTTCCACCAGATGAAATGATTTCTTAAATTAAACAGACCACTCTTGACTGTTTACCCAAGTATTTAAAAGTATATCTTTTACAAAGAAAAAAATTGTGTTATTTGGTGTAAATTGTATTAAAAATAAATTAAACTGACACAAGAGCAACTGTAAATCTGCTGCACTTTGACAAGCTTGAAAGATTGAGAAAATTGAAAAAATACTTGAGTAAAGTACAATTATGTAAAAAAAAAATAACGATTAATTTCAGTAACAAAATAAGCTAATAGTTTTGGCTCTTTAATATAAGTAAAAGAATTAATACATTTGTACCTGACTGCATGAAACTGAGTACTGAACTGTTTAACTGCACTATTAACTCTTAATGTTGAGGACACTTTTTTAAGAAAAGAAAAGTTACTATATATATTCAAAGAATTAGTTTAACATATACCATATAATGAACAGTTTTACTTGAAGTTAAACTGTACTTTTAAATGTACAATTTACGTAAGTTAAACTGTATAATTTACATTTAACTAATTTATATTTTTTACAGGTTACTTAAGTTAAAATGCATGTTATAACATGTTGTCACAGTTTACTTAATTTACAATCACTTTATGTTATAGTTTGCTTGAGTTAAAATCACTTTACATTTGTGATGTCATACCAATTGATTTTGTTCATTTGCTTATGAAATGTGAGACAATAGATTTCCTATTTTGTCTTCCTGCTTTTTTCCATTTTATAAGTAAACATAATGATTTCTCCATTGTGTCAGACACAGTCACCATGCAGGTCTGTAACAGCGCTGATAAGTGTATTCTGAGCAACATTTAATGTTGGTCATTGAACTGAAACTTTGGGCTTTGTACAGCATTTCTCTTTGGGGCCAGAAATCTGGCTACAATCTGGCTTCCAGGTTTTGGAAAAATCCATCTACAAAAAAATCTGGCCCAGAAAAATATAATGGTACCCTTCTCCTCTGTCCTTCGTAAATAATGTGGGATCATGAGTATACAGAGTCCTGCCGACCTAGCCGGCAAACTCCTGTTGAAGCAACCACAGGTTTCCATCAGCAGCAGATGCAGTCATGTTGTTTATGGTGTAAACATCAATTTTTTAAAAAGGTGCTTTGCCCTGCAGCTATAAACTTATGTAACTTGTGCTGTCAGACATAATTAGGAATATACTCTTCCCAAACCTACACAAATACACTTCACAGCTTGGAGGCTACAGCGTGTGTCATTGTGTCTGTGTGTGATTGCTCTCCAGCTAATTTGATTTCACCTTTAAGATGGAAGCTTGCTGTGCACTGGCCACAAATCTTATATTTATTTCTCCATGGCATTTCCCTGCATTCTGAACAGACCCAAGTATACTGAACCACCAAAGACGTCCTCAGCTGTGCAGACAGACTCTCTGAGGACTAAAAAGACACTGTAAGAGAGCTACCTGTGGTCCCAATTTTGTGTAAAAAAGGCAGCAAGCTTTGACAACATCCATCTGCAGAGCCAGTGAGTCCTACACTGCAGCCCTAGCAGCCTCAGACCAGCAGTTCCACTGTGTGCCAGGGTTTAAGAATAATGTAGTTTCACAATGTAGGACAATATCAGGTAATGTTACAAACTGTTAGAAATAATCCGCAGCACAAATGTAACTTTTAAATGCTGTTAAAAGCATTGTCGAGAGGATTCCATCATTTTTTTGGCCAAATGTATAACCCAACTTCCTTATTTTCACAAGGTTCTAAGTGAGATTATACACCAGTTTATTAAACCCTATATCAGTAAACATATATTTTTTCTTATAGACTGTCTTAATTTAGTGCTCAATGATTCATAAGCATGGCTCCTTTACTGAAAATATTTCATTTGAAATGATCTAGATAGATAACTTTTTTTTTAATCCCAGAGGGAAAGTCACAAAAGGGCAAAATACAATCTAAACTAATTTATTTTGATTAACATAATCTTTAATATCCGCAAAAATGGTTTGACATTATTTTAGACAGTAAATGTATACATATATATGTTTGCATTTCTCTGTGACTGTAACTGTTTCAAATCCTGTTTAAATGCTGAAGCGGTTACGTGTCATACTCCAAAATGAACTGCTGCTGCATTTAAGGTGAGAACAAAAATGAGAAAAAAGTATGCTGTTAAACTGCTATCTAGAACTGTGACGGTCTAGGACTGCAGCTGGGTCTCCAGCTTTGCAGATGAATGCATCTCAGCTTTGGCACCATGTACCTGTACCTTGTGATGATGGTCCCAATGGCACCTGGCAGGGGGTGGGACACATATTAGGCAGCAAGTGAAGAGACAGTTCTTGAAGTTGATGTGTTGGAAGTGCCAAACTTGTAGGCAAACATAGGACTGTGAGACACAGCTAAATTATCAAAATTAGACAACAGAGCATCTGCGAAAACATGTCTAGTGGAGTGTTCTTGGTATGCAGTGGTCAATACCAATACCTAGCTTTAAGGAAGGGCAACTGGTGAACCAGTGACGCAGTCACTTATGAGCCTCACAGCTTAGAGGAAAAAAAGGGCAAAGAAGGGAAAAAAATCTGCTGTTAATGTGAAAAAAGGGTCCCTACACATCCCGACTGACTCTTCACTTGATGCCCACACCCTGACAGGTGACAGTGGAACCATCATCACAAGAGCTCCAAAAAAAACATGTACATAATACTAAAATACACCCAAGAATTTTGTACCATGTGCACAGTTTTCACACATTATTTCATATATTAATCTTTAAACATTATGATTAATCAGTGTTTCAAAGACAAATACTGATAGATCTGAGGGTCTGAGCTCTAGTGCTCAGGTGTTCAGGTGGAGCTGATCTGCTCATCAGAGGTTTTTGAGGTTCAGAGGTTCAGAGTTTGAGATTTAGGGGGGTGGGGGGGTTATTTGACACCAAGAGGTTAGTAAATTTCAATAGCCATTAAACGTGTCATCATTCTGTTGAGCTCCTTCAAGTCAGTTGAAGAAAAGCATCCCCAGGTGGCTCCTCTGGAAGCTCCAGCTGTGACTTAATACCTTTGAGTACATCAAAACTGTGACAAAGGATGGGATTGTTTTCCACACAAGGATTAAGCCTAGTTGTGGACAATATTTTCTTTTCACTGGAAATTTTCTATTTAAAATATTGTACCGTCTGGGACATTAGCCCATTGTGGGCTATACTAATATATAAAGAGCAGTTGATGTTTTTTTTAATATACTAAAATGTAAATCAATCAATCAATCAATCAATCAATCAATCAATCAAACAAACAAACAAAGTCAATAAATGTATATACCAGGTTTTATTCTAAAATTGACAATATACACATTAATAACAAAACATTGGTCAAATGACTCAATGAAAAACAGAGTGTCATGTTGTGTCTTACTCCCCCCAATCTCACTAAGTATCTTATAACACTGGGAAGTGTAGATGATGTATTATAATAAAAAAAATGTCTTTTTTTTATTTTAGTGACTTAAAAAGTGGGCCTTCGTATGACTCCTCATGAAGCTTTATGAGACAATGCTAAGAGGGTTCAAAGCTATTTATACAGTATGTTGACAGTCAACTTAAGTGTTGATTTTGTTCACCAACTTTTTTCATGTCGTTCCAACTATGGTATTTCATTTTTTTTTCAGTATAAAAAGATGCTCATTATATCCTTGTAGTCAAACCTGTTGGTATATGTGTGTGAAAGTCTGTTGGTATATGTGTGTGAAAGTCTGCTCTTCTTGAAGTGTGAAAGTTTTAAGCAAAAAACATGCTTGTTTCATTTGATGCATCACAGTGTGGGGGGCAGACAACACACAGATGACTGGCCAAGGAGGCCAAAGAGGACAAAATGTGAAGGTACTGAGAAGTTGCAAGCCTCTCATGAACCAACATTTACAAATACAGATTCTGAAAAGGACTAAAGCGCTTGTTCTCTTGTCTCGTTTATTCCGTTAAATCGAATCCTGGAGCTTGACCTCTTTATTAGTAAGTATTAATGCACAATTTCTCATCAGTGGTCACTTTCTTGCCTGGATATTTTAACTGTGAACACAGTCTCCATCTAGCAGTGACACTGGTGTGTAAAAACCCCAGGTACAGACAGTTCCAAGTATCAGTAGCATTAGAATATTCTCCACACAAGCTTGACATGAACTTAACTAAAAAAAAGGCTGTTAGTTAAAAGGATCTCAATGGCTCTACAGGGAAACCATTGAATGTAGTTCAATGTAGAACCTTTTAAAATGGTTCAATGTAGCATGAAAAATTAGTTGCACAAAGACTCACTACAGTGATATAACTCATTAACTCATTTCCAAGAATTTCCCAGCTTGTTTAGAGCATGGGGTCTCCAGGACTGGGTTTGGGGCCCTTGGACTACAGTGTGTAATTGAATGTATAGTGTTCTCTATTATAGGTTTCTAATAAAGTAGAGAGGAGCATCGTTATGAATTGAACCAACATCATTTTTAGGATTCCTGACAGACACTTATTGACCATTGCCATAACCAGCCCTCTCAGCTTTGCTCATATAATATGAGTATAGTAAGTAGTCAATGCAAGAGGGGGCACAGCCCAACCCATAGACTGGGTTAATGGAAACAGAATGAAGGAGTATGTTTTTAATATTATTGCTTAATGTGATAAATTTCACACTTTGACTACAACATGGAATCAAACATGTGCAAAACTTCCAGCCGAGATCTGCTTTGGCTAGTAGCTGGTTTCAGATGGTTTATGATGATCAATGTGGTTGAAAAGCTGGTCCTCAATGTCAAAACATACCCTGTTCTGCTAAGCGAATTGGTCAAGCTGGTAAATCACCAAGGTTTAACGCCTTAGCTTGTCTACCAGCATGTGCAATATGGCCAAACTAGTAGTCATGCTAGTGGAACAGTTTGGTCAAACTAAACAATCAATCACTCTTGGATTGGTCACAGCTGTTGATAAAAGAGAGTTGTGGGTAGTAGTGGGCTGCTGAGACCAAAGATCATAAATGATACTACGTCCATCCTCACAAATATTGAAGCTGAATGGCAAGGCTCTGTCCATGATTTGAGGATCTTTTGGGAGATCATATCCAGCAAACAGGATCAGAGGACATCTAGAAGTGTGGTTTGCATTCAGTGTAATGTTGCATTATTCTAAATCATCAACCAACCAACCTCTGTGTGATTAGAGGATGATATGGCTGCCTCCTTGGGTATTCAGACAGAGGGTATTCCTGTGACCCTATCTGATGACGCTATACCCTGAGCCTGGACCACAATCACCCTACAGCCTGGCCCTATACATATTACATATATGATTAATACACACCATCAGAGGAGAGCAACAGCCTGCCATATCCAAATATCTGCTGAAGAGGAACCTCACCTCCATGGGGCTGACCACAGAGAAACAATTGTTGTTCTGTTGTCAGAGAAACAATTCACTGCTGATTGAAGCAGTTCTTCATTCAGGCACCTTCATATTATGGAGGTCAAATGGTTTGATATGATTTGAAGACAATTTCATTTCTGTTCAATTTATTTCCTGTAAATCAAACTACAAATGACAATTTTTTGTCAATATTTTTATTAAGACCATTCCTTTCATACACCAATTGCACCTAAAACCACCCTTAACTTGCCCTCAAGCAACAGTTTTAATTCCTAGCCTTATCTTTGTGATTTAGAGCTTGATGTGACTGATCTGAAGATCACACTTCTCAATTTGTTCCTCAAGATAGTCCTTTATCTCCTTTATAATCAGCTCAAAAGAACCAGATCACAATAAAGCATGTTACGTTCAAATAAAGAGCATTTTGTGTTCTAAATAATTCATATATCTGGAAAGACACATTTTCTTGCTGTTCTAAACTGAGCTCTGGAGGTGGATGGTCCCTCATCTGCTGGGGAGCTGCCAGCCACAATCGGTTAGAGGATAGTCACTCACACATTATCATGGCAGATCAAATGAAATGCCATACTTTATATTCAACATAAACCTCTGGAGGCCTACTAGTATCAGCCTGTTCTGATGTTTCTTCATCATGCTCTAACAATGATTATTTGTTTTATTGAAAACATTCCAAGCCACCACGCAAGATCTAGGAACAATCGTATTGCTTACAACTGCAGGAGGCTCAGTTACTGCAACCACAGTATCAATCCATGGAGAAATGGAACTACAGAAAAAGGGTCCAAACTTTACCGTTCCACAGTTTTTGCACTCGAAAGGAGACAATGTAAATTAAGTGTAACGATCCTGCCTTGAACACAGGCACCTGTGTCCTGGGGGTTTGTTGGCTGTGATGAGTTCCTCCAGGGATTCCATCAGTTATAGGCCAGCCAGTATTCTGTGACAGCACCAGCTCTTCTGCATGTGTGAAAGGTGGAGCTTGCTCCCCCAGCTGATATGCCTCAGCCTACTTCCTATTAGCTACAAAGCTACAATGAATTGTAAGTCACGCCAAGGTAGTCTTCCGTTAAATACATTAAATAGCTACGGTATGTACACAAAGTCATAGTGGCCCCATATGTTCTTTTTGTTCTTTCATTTAACTTTCATTTGCTGCAAAGTGCATCTGATCCAACTAAAGTATGTAAAAAAAAGAAAAAGACGAAAGCATGTATGAAATCGAGATAAATATTATAACTGACATGCTGGACATTATTCTGGCATATCCTACTGCTAAGTGTTGAATTAGTGGGCTATGTTTCAAAATATTTTGTAATTTAATCATGCATTAACCCAGTCAGCAATTTTTGCCATGCTGACCCTATGGTTTTGTGGACACTGCTGTATTACATTTGTGTCTAAATATACCCTCATAGTCCACGCATGCAGACATTAATACAGGGTGTCTGAAAAGAAAAGAAACTCATATAAAATCCAAAGGGTTTGGCAGATGGTAATCCAATTTTAGACACAAGGAAACATGGCCTAACAGGTTTTCCCCTTCTGTCACAATTGCATCAACCCTTTTCAAGTTATATACGTGGTTTTCTTACTTTGGAGACAGCCTGTATTTGATGTTCCAGGGGTGCAAAATACAGCAATCTTTTTTCTCACACACATCTATGCTATATCCTGATCATTGAAGAACATCTTTTACAGTTAACTGTGAATGAGCTTCTTAGACATCCCACCTCTCCCAGACGTTGTGCAATGTCCCAGAAATCCACAGAAATCCTTTATGTCCTTTATGTGCTTCACAATATGAGTAAAATCGGTGGCAAACATGTAAAGGACATTTACCAAGTTACTTGTCACGCTTTGGACTGAATGCTGAGGAATATCTGTTGCTGTCCAAATTCACAGATGAGGTTGTTATGGAAATCTAAAAAGATACCCCACCTGACACTGTTGATCTAAATAAAAATCCCATGTAACACTTTCTCACTAGACACTTTAGCTATAAATTTAGTTTCACAACCTCAAGTACCTTCTCAAAACCATCTAGTGCTAAATAGATGGTGAGTATATCAGGTTGTCCCTGGGGCTAACAACAGAAGAGTAGAAAGGACAAGGTTGGGCAGATTTAACCAAAACGTCAGCAACCTGGAGAGAACAGCATGCTTCAGCACAGAGCCCAGAATAGGCAGATTAAATAAGAGATACAGCGGAAGATAAAGAAAGAGGAAAGAACCAGGCTAATGAAGGACAAAGTCGTGTCTGGCATGAAATGTCAATGTTTGAGACGCGGCAGAAAAGGGAGGCACTGCTTGATTATGTTTGGGAAGGCGATAGACACACACTGTCATTAAACACCACTCTAAAAATTGAGGCAAGCTAATTAGTATGCTGCAACTAATATCCTCGACTTCATTAATCCACAGATAGCAGACGTCCCCCTCCAAAACGACCACCATTCAAGTCCCTCCCCGCTTCCTGGCATGGAGCTGGGCTGTCATCTCCACAGTCTGGCCATGTCAAAGACAGTTTCATGTGTGTACGTCTGATTAATTTCCTGCTTCAGACAATGTGAAACACTAATTGTCCAGCACACATAATGGGAGAGGCTGTGGAGGGAACGGCTGCTGTCAGGGCCAATGTTTTGCATCCAAACTACTCTCAAAAAAAGGCAGAGCAAAGTAAAAAAAAAAAAAAAAAAAAAAAAATGCCTGCAGGGCTTCCTTAACAAATAGAGTTAGTATTAGAAAATGAATTTGCTTGTGCTTTAGCCGTGGGATAAGGGGCTCTTTAAATAGTTGTCATTTGCTGGCAGAGGTTAAGAGCTGTGATACTATATATGGGACTCATCCATTCTGAGAGAGATGAAAAGAAAATGAATTTTAATCCTTGCCAGTGAAAAAAATGTGAGAAGAAAACTGAGAGACAGTGAAGGTGTAGAGAGCAAATGACTAAGCACCCATGAAATGTACTTATAATTGTTTATGTTATCCCCTAAACCTTAAAATCACAGAGGAATATGTTTGAAGTGAATGAGGCCAATTAACCTGAAAATCCATACGGATCTAAACTAGTTTATGCTGGTTAGTATTGTTCTATTACTGATTTTTACAGTCTCACCCTGTAGAAACTGATTTTAGGGAGGTGGTACTAGACCCCTCTACATATATCATCATTTGTGTTGAGTATTTTATTGACAGTGCAATGAAAATAAACTGTGAAATACTTCAGCAGGCTTCCTTCCACTTAGCTAAGTTGTTCCCAAAAATGAATAAAAGCTTTTTATTTTCTCTTGTTCTACTTTTTGTGTGATTTTGTCTAATCAATAAACCAAATTGGATATATGCAGGAAACATGATAACAAGTAGCTGAATATTCAGATGCACAAAACTGTCCGCAGGAAATTCTTACCAGAATTGTGTCTGAACCTCTCTGTTCCATATGTTCATGGTATTAATTGCAAGTTGTTGAAAACATGCAGGTAGTACCGGTCCGTGAGTTTGTGTATTTCAAATTTCCTGCAGCCTGGGATTTTTGCCACTGCTGTTAGACTTGTATGATCCTATACTCTGATACACCTGCAACTTCATCTACATCCTTCACAGCATGACCTTTTATTTTCTACACATACATGTACATGTGTGTACATGTACACATACTGTACCACCTGTTCTATGTATGTATTACATTGCACACCCTGCATTTTTAACCTGATCATCTGCGTGCAGGGCCAACTTAAAGTTACCACCACCTTACATTGTTGTCCACTGAGCTATTTCATCGCACTGGCAATTAAAGATCAAGGTCGGGTGCAACCTACAGAGAAAGATTGTAGGTCTAATGAGCATGAAGACTGATCAATCATGGTTTAAATGCCACCCACAGAGCAACTGACAATTCTGGTCTATGCTCGTTTTTACAGGGACGCTTGCATGTCCAACTGATGGTTCCCTGACAGTGATGGAGCCCTAAGTCATTATGGCAATACCTATGTGGGCAACAAAGCTTGCAGGTCTTACTGAATTAACAGTGGAAGCAATTTAAAATCAGTGTTGACTAATACTGTACAGCAAGCTAACCCAAAACAGACTTAAATATTGAGCTAGAGGTGGTGAAGTGATATTTTCCAGAAGGTAAAGGGCTAAGGCTAGTGGAGCAACAAGTTCCTAACAACAGATGGTGGGGGTGGGGGTCTTCAGTTATTCATTATCTTCAGTTATTTGTTACAAAAATCAGACAAATATGAAAACTGGACAGATGCCCTGAAAACCAGACAGACAAAACCCTATTGTCATCTTCAGGAAATGGGAGTCATGGGATCTTCAGAAAATGATGGAAGGTTGGACCTCTATAATATTGCTTTCTTTGGAAGAAGTAAATTACATTTGGGAAGCCAGCCCTCAAGCACCATTGCTGATTTACAGTATCCTCATTTTGTCTAAAGATGATGACAGATCATGAGATGAATTAAGCTAAAACCTTCAAATTAGCAACTCAGTAGGAGCAATATGGTCTAGTCAGGGTGATTTTATTGTAACATTGCCTGCTATCATAATTCACATGAACAACAGTATACCAGGTAAGTTGTGATTCAATTCGAACTAGCTTTTCACATTTTCTGAGTAACCGTGGCCTGGTGGTTAGGGAACCAGCATTCTGACTGGGAGGTTGCCGGTTCAATTCCCTGACCTGGCAGGACATGACTGAAATGCCATTGAGTGAGGCACTTAAATCCCCAGCTGCTCCCTAGGGTGCTGTGCCAACCACTCTGGGCATGTGTGCTCACTATTGACTGATGTGGTGCTCACCAGTGAATGGATTAAATGCAGAGGACAAATTCCATTGTGTGCAAGCATGGGTCTATATGCATGTTTGCAATTTTAGGTGCTTCTATTTAAGCACAGACACATTTAATTTATTCAAAGTTACAGTTATAAAAGATAAGGTTATCCAGGATAACTAAGGCTTTGGTGGTACTGCTGTTCTGTTTGCGCACTGCAGACTGTTTGCAACTGCTGGTTCCACCCTTGGACCACCCAAATATTTTCCTGCATACAAAATCAAACTAGTTTTAAATGCACAAAGATTTTTGTTTTCAAAGATGAAATGAGACAAATATTACAAACAAATGTGAGAATAAAATAACTAGGTCTGATGTAAAAAAAAATCTGTTAAGTATGGTGCTGGGCTAGATGAAAACTATCGACTGAACTAATTTACAAGAGAAATGAAAGAAACATAAAGGGAAAAAATGGACTCTGAGTGGAAAAAGGACAATAAAAAGTAACTTTGTTAATTCTCTTCTCCCATGGACCACCTAGAAAATGCTGAACAAAATACCAGTGGACCACCAATTAGTGGTCAACCATCAGTGGGCCGCTCTCATCTTGCTAACAGGGGTATTATTGCACTCATGTCATGGTGCACTAAAGTATCAGGCATATTTTTCTGTCCCTGCCGTTTGACTGACTATTATTAATGAAATCATCAATAGGATGGAGGAACGGCAGTTCAGCACTGTCATAAATGTGCACATCAATTATGGAGATGCTTTAAGTGACATGATTTAGTCTGAACAACAGCAGAAGCTAACCGTCTCACTGTGGGTACTAATAATCTTGTCTTTGAGACAACTCTCAGAAACCCCAGCTCACTGTTCGGTCTATTTAAAATCTTTAGGTGTCGAGTGGAGTGGCTGTCATGCTGGTCAGTAATGGATCCTCGAGAAACTGCACAGTGTTCAGAAGTGGCCTATACTATCAAAACTGAAATGATGGTCAATTTAATCCAATCTTCCTTTAAACACCACAGAGCATTTTTGATGAGCCCTGGTGAGTCACTGATGCTGCAAGCACTGTGGGGTACACTTGAAATTCACTTGTAATGTAGAGTATCCTTAAGTAAGTCTCTATGCCAACTGCAATAAACCAAAAGGGTGGCAGTGTTAGGCATAAGGCTCCTGGAGGACATGTTACCCCAGCCATGAAAATTCATTAAGCATTTTCCGGCACAAAGATCAGCTCCACTAGTTAAAGCACAATCAATGACAGCGAGTCCAATTAAGGGTCCCAGCAGCCAATTAACCTGGAGCTGCAATTTATGTGGAGTGGACACTGCAAAGATACAGCTGAGGGTTCAGGCCACTGGACAGGCTGCAGGTCAACATTGCCCCCTGTTGGATGCTGCACAGAATGGCACCAGAGCAAAGAGGGCAAGAGTGACAGTTTCTAAGCCCTTGTTCTTTAGATGTATGTTTACACTCTTGACTAAAGACTTGAATACTGCATTTATTCATCTTAAGAGAGTTTATTTAGTAACCAGTGTGAAAGATTCAGTAGCTACAGAACTCACATATTAAACTAATGTCTTCTGTAGTCATGAGAGTGAATAATTGGGGTGTGGTTTCAAACAGACTTGAAAATACTGGAAATGAATCTTCTGGTTTACTGGATATATAAAACCCAAATGTTAACACTTTCACAATCACAGTGTCAAGCTATGTTATATTTCTAGCAAACAAAAAATGTAAGGATTAACACAGGCATCCTTGGAAAAAGGAATCACATAAAGGGGGTTTGGCTGCAAAAGCATAAAATGTAATGTAACCATACATATAATTTTTTATGTACTCTAATACTTGCTTATGCATCCCACTGCCTTAACAACAGAGGCAGGTTTACAAGGTAGGGATTATACTTGTCTTTGATGTTCATTTTAATCCACCCTTTTGCGAGCTTTTAGTCCAAGAAAGACACACCATTGACTGTAATAACTGTAGGGTGCACACATGCAAATCTGTGTTTGACAGGAAAAATCACCAGACTTCATTCCCAATCGTCAGTCTAGCAGGTGAAATGCTGAAATAGTCGCCGAAACTCCTACTGGAATGTGCAACCAATTAGTGGAAGAGTGGGCTAAACTGGACATAACTATCTCAAGAGCCATTTATATGAATGTATATAGGTGTGTTTACTTGTCAGTTTAAGTATAAACTGCAGCCCAGGCCGTCAAAGACTATTGCTAGTTTGAATCTGGTCAGTGCTTTGTTCAAATGAAAGTGAGACCAAGTCAAGTCTGAGTCCATGAATGTCAGTCAAAGTCAGGACAAAGTCTATATGAGACTGAGAGCTAGTCAAGACCCAATCCAAATGAATACAAGATCTGAGTCAAATCAGAGACCAAATGAGAATGTGATCAAGTCTGAAGACCAAGTCAAAACTGATCACAAATGACAGTGAGGCCAAGACAAGACAGCCAGAATGAGGGTGAGACATACAAAAGAATCCAAATACAGTAAGAGCGAAGCAAAGACAAGACAGAGTGAGATGAGAGCAAGATGTATTTATTCATATAGGAAGACAAAACTGACGGACAGGGACTGCCGCTGTGGTTCACGGCTTGTGATTGAAAATCACTTTGCTTTCAGGAAAGTCAACGTAGGCATGAAAGCTTACTTCAGCTTTCATCCACAATTCTGATGAGAATTTCCACCTCCTGCTGGTATGAGTGGGTCAGACACAGCAGTGCTGCTGAAGTGTTTAAACCCACCAGTGTCACAGTCCACCAACCAGAAATATCCAGCCAACAGCGTCCTGTGGGACAGTGTACTGTGTAGAAACTGATGAGCTTCTCCCTCTGTCTTTGCAGCTACAAGTTGGACCCATTAGCTAGGTGTGTCTAATAAAGTGGACAATGAGTGGACACAGTGTTTAAACACTCCAGCAGCACTGCTGCGTCCACTAATATATATATATAGTACAAGAGGTTTTGGCTTTGGACAGCAACTGCTGATTCATCCATCATGAATGATGACACGAATAAAGGACAGTTGGTGTTTCCAAATGTTATGGTTGAAGAAGTTGAAAATAATGTAGGGTTTGATATGAAAGCGACATATTCTATTCCATGTGTCACCATATGTGATTTTAAATGGTTCAATATGAAAGATCTCCAAAAGCTCCACTGTGCCAGACACACTGACCTATTTCTGAATGATTGACAGCCTGTGGCTCTGTGCCAAGGGTGAGTGCTTGAGTGTGTGTGTGTTTGATCTGACCATTGCATTGAGGGAAGGCCTGTCCACAGCCACTCCACCTCCAGCTGTGGAGAAATATTAGTTTAAACACATAGGGATTTTACACACACACACACACACACACACACACACACACACACACACACACACACACACACACACACACACACACACCATCAGGATGCAAGGCCTGGTTTGATGTGTGAAGGTGATGAAAAGCATGCTCTTTGTCAGTGGGCCTGCTGAGATGGTTGTAGTATATGTGTATATTTCCTGCTATGCTGGGTCAGACCTGGCTATGTCTAGGTGTGTATGTGTGTTTGTCTCGAAGCAAACAGCTAAAAGCTATTTCATGTTTGTGATAGTGTGTTTACTCCAAACACCCCGAGACGTCTGCTCCATTCCCACCAGTCTGACTGAATTGGGGTCAGGAAACCTAGATCCACAGACTGATCAGCTACATGAAGAAAATCTGAGTAAATAAATTATAGCAAAGAAACTTGTGGGGAATAAGTGATGCATAGTCAAATAAGAGGGTGTGAAGAATCTAACCCCCCCAAAACAGCCTCCAAAACACTCTAAATGCTTTTCTAAGAAATGTGTGCATTGGTCATTTGATATTCTCCAGAATTAATATGATCAGACAATATTTTGATTGATTGCTCTGTGTAATAAATCTTTTAAACATCTTTTTGAATTGAATTCAAACCTCAGACCCTCAAACACACATATTTGTGATAATGTGTATAAATGCAGTGAATGTTCTGTCTGTGCGATAAAATGTATAAATGTAGTCAGTCTTCTGTCTGTCTGTGTGATAAAGTGTATAAATCCAAGTTCCGTCTGTGTTCTGTCTGTTCTTTTTGCTCCAGTTTGAGCCTGACTTATAATGGTCAGCTGGAGTTGCCCCCTGGTGGAGATGCCTGAAAGTGCACATTGTTACTAATGGGGGTAAAAAGAATGATGATGTTTGAAATGATGGTTGCTGTTAATGCAGCAAATGTGAGTTGTTATGCTGAGATTGGTTTATATTGATATATTATACTGTACTATATTATATGTCATAATTTTAATGATTGAGAATGAAGGAAAGAAACAGAAAGAAAAAGAAAGAAAATATAAAAAACATGAGAGAAAGTAAAAAAAAGTATGTGAACAAAGGAAAAAATCAAAATATGATAAGAAAAATATATAAAAAACAACAACAATGAATGACCAAATAAAGAATGTAAGAGATCAATTTTATCTGTTTATTTCACTTAAAACAATTAGACATTAGACTGATTTTTACTATCGTTCTGTCTGTCATATCAGGAGACAGAGAGAGAGAGAGAAAGAGAGAGAGAGAGAGAGAGAGAGAGAGAGAGAGAGAGAGAGAGAGAAACATAAAGCAACATTAGACATATTGTTATTGTCAGTCTAGAAACAAGCGTCTCAGAAAATTCATTACTTTTTGCCTCAATAGCTAATAGCTGCAGCTGTTTAGCCTTCATCATTAAATCAATCTTTTTTTTAAACATATTTATCAAGCGATTTATCCTTCATTTCCCACATTAACAACAGTTAATCCAAATAAATCTCATAAAGCATTTCTAATGACTTCATAAAGAATGGCACCTATTAAACATGGACTGAACACAGACATAAGTCGCCCATCATTCATATTTACACTTCCCAAAATGTACGTACACAAAGCCGACTGAGGCAAACAGCTGCCTTGAGAGAATTATGGAAACTAGGCTAAACCTCACCTCAACAGACCCTGCCAACTGGGCTGAAAAAGGACAGGAGCTCAGATAGCCTTGCTTAGCTTGCTGTAACATTAACATAATAGCATTGTAATGCTATTCAGACGGAGGATAAAGGTTACCAGATAAAGAAGATAAAGGTCTGCCGTTGGATATAACGCAACATTCCAGACATACTGACATTAAGTTGTAGATGTTCCTAAAAGTGACCCACTGTCCCATGCACTCGGTTCCAGGAGATTTTTTTAGTAGGGGCAGGTCTCATACTGCTCCCAGCCATGGAGTATCTGTGTCTTCAAGGCAAGCTCTTGAGATGGCAGCAGTATGGAGACAAGTGTTGTCCTGTTGGAATACAGCACCGGAGCGTGCATTCAGAAAAGGCAGTGCCACTGGTTGCAGGATCTCATTAATGTAACACTGGGCTGTCAAACCACGACACCAGGCCTAGACATGTGACACACAACAACAAACCTCAGAACGTGCCTCCACACACAAAACTGTTGGTAATCTCCACCAAGACAAAAGCAGGACTCGTCACTGAGTGACTCCATGACAGTCCGTCAGGACACCATCGCAGTTGTATGACAGTGAGTGTAGCTGTTAGCATTGTATCAAGAGCTGTCTGTTATTATTCCTGAGTCTTCATGGAAAGTGTTGCTGTCCTCTGGGTCCTCATGGTGTTAAGTCTGCACAGTGAACAGTTAGTTATCAGACTAATTTTAGGTTTAGAATTAAGCACCTACCTGCTTTATCAGCTCCCCTGCAATGTGCTGCTCTCCTTTAATTGCTGGGACACAGACACCTGCTGTAGTTGGCCCTTCTCCTTTTGTCAGGGATGTCCTGATCTGATCCAGTGGTTTGGGATCAGCGCTGATTCAGGCATTTTTATGAATCGTGTATGGGCTTTAAAATCCTTGATCCATTTCTTATTGTTAGTTTTGTTGTAGTAGAGTGCCCTCTGGCATCCAATCTGTGTTATTAAGCAATAAACAGCTTCTAAGAAGGTAACTGAGCATGAAAACATAATGCACAGTAATATCTGTGGTCTTTTATTTAAGTTTCATTTTTAAAATAAAAATCTTGAGAACTTGACTATCTTCACAATTTGACAATCTTCTGCATGTTTTTCTACATATCTGTAGCAGTCAGAGTGCTTAATGTGCAGCCCCATTCTGTTCAATATTTATATTGTGGGTGACTCTGCTGTAGAACACCAGGAACCCACTTGTAGACCACTTCACCCTGAGGTGTACGTGTTCAAATCTCCAACTGAACTTGCTTGAATCAATAAAAAACAACAACACATTAAACCACTGACAACAGGGTGAATAACAGTGTTTCCAGATCTATCTTGCATCTGTTAAAGGCAGAAACATCTCTAAAACATCAGATAGATCTTAGACAGGTGAAATGATGACAGGGTCATGGGTATTTGGGGCTCGTTGATGCTCATGGAAGCCCCACAATTTACTGGACTTAAAGGATTTTCTGCTATTGTCTTGGTGGCTGATAGCATAGGACACCTTCAAGGGCTTGTGGAGTCCATGCCACAAAGAGTCAGAACTGATTTGGTTGCACAGAGGACCTACTCAACATTGGGCAGGAGGTTTTAATGTTATGGCTGATTCTACAAAATCACCTACTCCAGCTTTAACAATAACTCTGAAGAAAAGGTACTAGAAACCCAAAGAACTATCATTTTGAAATATTCCTTCATTGACTAAAAGACTAAAGTAAAGCTATGGCAGTATAAAATGAGAACTTTTAATGTCAGGCCCCAGAAAGCATGACCCGATTTCTTTAACTGCATTCCATCTGTGCCCAAGTGTATATTTCCATTTTTTTTTTCATCCTTGGCCTCGTGCTCTTAACAGAGTGCCGCTGTGCGGCCTAGCATCTGGATTTGATTCAGATCAATTTATTTATTCCGAGCTGACTGGTGACCATTTGGGAACTCTAGAAGCATGCCGCCGTTTTTGTAACGGCTTGAGTTTCTTACCTTTGGTCCTGTTTTGGCAGCGGGAGACGGCCATAGGCGGCCATTCAGCAGCATTATCTACCTGTTAAATGATACACCACCCCACTGCCTCCCCCCCCCCCCAGACCACTCTTAAAAACAAGCCTCAGCCATGGCCTAACAGCTGAGAAAACAGATACATGATCGATTCTGCCCCACAAATGCATATAGCACATTACTAAAGCAAACGTGACGCTGTACAAAAACACATCAATAGCAGGGTAATGAAGTGGATGGAAGGCACTGAGGAGGGAAGAAACACATTCTGATCTTTGCCAAGGTTGTCTCCTGGTATGAATCATGATTGTAGATTTTAAAAGCTTTCACACAAGCTGCCAATGATGCGCTTGGGGTTCCAGAGTTATTGTTATTGTTTATGGTGGTGGATTGATACCTAATGAATGATAAAGGAAAAAGGCTTCATTATGATTCTAAAAACAGACTGAAGAGGTAGAAATACAGCATACAGCACGAATCGTCCACTACTATTCAGCATATGGTGATACATGGAGACCAACTGCATGTGTGTGTGGGTGTGTGTAGTTTTTGTTCATTTCAGGAGAAAATGGAAAATGTGTAGTAAGATCAGGGAGATGTGCATATGTATTGCAAACCATGACCAAATGACATTTGTCAATGTTAAATTGATAAATGTAAATAAAGCAGAGATGGGCAGAGATGTTCTTGAATCATCTTACTGCACAGTTTGATTAATGCCTATTTACAAAGGTTCTATGATGGTCAGGTGACTGTGAAGGCCATTTCAGAAGCTTTAGACTGCCAGCCTAAATGAGCTTTTTAGCACATCTAGATTGTATCCTGATTGATTTTCTGTAAGTTGGACAGCAGCAAATCATATAATCTGATTTCTGTTAATTGTATCCAAACCACATTAGAAGGTTGTGGTTTGTGAAGAATGTAATTGGGTTTGTACAGGTGATCTCAGTCTGGACGATCTCAACGCTCTTTTGTATCACTTGCAACAGCAAGGTCACTGTGATCACTTGCAAATAACAGTGCAGACAGACTTCTCAGCAGATCTGATTTGAGAAACAAATGTGATTTGCCTGCAGCCTGAGCATTCCTTTAGTTAGTTTCTTCAGGTGTTTTTTCACAGAGTAGACACCACCCACAAAATTTTTGAAAGTGGTCCAAATCAATTTAAAAACTAACCTGAATGTACTTTATTATTTCAATTTTTATGTATCTATCAGTCCTTTAGGACTTTTATTCTGAAATTTGTGACAGCAAAGAAAGAGGAGAAACAGTGCCTTCCTTCTCATTTTCCTCTATAACCCAATATCTGGGACAGTGATGGGACAGTGATGGGACAGCTCCACCCCTATTGCCGATCAGTCAGAGTCTGCATGCAGGTTGAGCATTACCATGGAGACAGAACAGTAAACATGCACTGGACTGTAAACATGTTCTTTGGCATTTAAACTGGGATTTATTTCAGTTGGTACAAGTAAAATTTCCAAGCTTGATTACGCGCTGATAATTCATGGTTAAATAGGACAAATCTTCTGATTTGTTATGGGTATGTAGGTTACTCTAATCCTGAGTTATGAAGACCAAACATGGCATGGCATGTAAAGTGCAGATCTCAGATTCCAAAATTTAACAAACGATTTAACATTTGCATCCATGATTTGCTGGTATTTTGTGGAATCAATCGATCCCTCTTATATAATACTGCCAGTGTTAATGTCACATGTCTGTCCTGGCCATCTCCTGTCTCGTTTGTGTTTCTCCACCATTTCCTCTCTGGGTCTCCTTTGTCATCAAGTCTAGGTGTCTGTAATCATGTCTTGTTATTTAAGTCCTTCTGTTTCAGTCCGTCCTGGTCAGTCCTATTGTCGTGATGATGGTTAGTGTTGTTGTTAGTAGTCTGTGTATTTATCTATTTGTACTTCTGCTATTCAATCTTGTCTGTTCAGCACACAACCCTGACAGTTAATAGTGGCAGCACAACCCCAGGGCAAGGTACATTATATCTACCCCATGCTTCACAGTTGGCAAGGTGTTCTTTTCTCAAAATGTAACAACTTTTTCTTCAAACTGCACCTGTGCTGATTGTGGCCCAAGAGCGTGTTTAGTCCAAAGCACATGATTCTAAAACTCACTTAACTCACTCTAGACGTCCTGTATTTTACTCCAAACCCTGAGTTTTGCGATGCCCTTTATCACGCAAACCTCACCATTTATCCGTGCTTGGGACCGGCACCAGTAGTGCACAAAGTACATCCCTATCAGTCTAATGTTTAATAATCTATTGTTCCTGTTTACCTTTATCCACCTTCCAATACATCCACAACCTTCTGGATGCATCTATTTCTTTGATGATGAGTGTATTTTTGACTTGATTTGTAAGAATATTGAAAATTCTAAAGGGTCCACAAACTTTCAAACACCACTGTATATGAGTCCATATCCAGCTGTTAATACATCTGTGTTCTTAAGTGTGTTTATACTTCCCTGGATGTGCTGGAGCTTACTGAGTCTCCCCACAGCAGGGCACCACACAACTGTCTGCTATTGGCCACACACACACACACACACACACACACACACACACACACACACACACACACACACACACACACACACACACACACACACACACACACACAGTCAGTATGCTATGTGGTGTTTAAGCAAGACACTCCACAAACAGCTTCATCCTCAACACAAAAGGCTAACTGACCTTGTTTTTGACTTCTTCTTCTTCTTCTTCTTCTTCTCTCTCTCTCTCTCTCTCTCTCTCTCTCTCTCTTTCTCTCTCTCTCTCTCTCTCTCTCACTCTCAACCTCCCCTCTTTTCTCCTTGTCTCTCTCTCTCTCCAGCTGTATGTTTTACCCACCTCTGCTGCCAGTGCCGCAGGAGGTTCAGTCCGCTGCATCTTCAAAGCCGAGAGAAGAAGAAACATTACACTGGTGTTTCCAGTGTTTTCATTAGCCTCAGCTTCTGCTCTTCCACTCTGGAACAGATCAACGTTTTACTAGCTTGACATTTCTCTAAAGGCAGGCCAGGATAACTTGTGTCAAATGTACTGCATTAGACTTATCCAGCATCAGGTCGTCCCGTTCATTCGCTGTTTCTGAGGATGGATGGATGATACTGGTCATGTACTATATTTGGTAAACCAGCACATGGTCATACACACTCTGCTGTACACAGGGGTCCGGAGCACTCCTTGCTGGGTGCCAGTGGCAGCTTGTACTCAGGTGTGTAAATAAAAGCAGATAAACAAGCATTGTTCCTCTGCAGGAGGGAATGCGATGCTGAAAGGAAGGTGTTGTTGTTTTTTTGGGTGGATAGTTTGCTTAACTAAATGAGATTTGAGGGTGGTGTGTGATTATTAAGGCTAATGTCCGTTTAACATCGAAACTGTCTGGCAGACCATGAAATGTGCCTTGGCTAATATACGACACTCTAAGAGGTTTTTAAGCAAACACAATGAACCATAACAACACAGTTTACTGTTCAAAGGACTGAATCGGCTTTTCCCACAAGACCCATAACACAACTCATCTGGAATAATTTTCTATTGAAAGACGAGGCAAATGCATAAGGCAGGAGTAGGCGACTCCGGTCTCTCTGCTGCTCCTACTCAAGCACACCTGGTTCAACTCACCTGTTAATTGCCAGGACTAGGGTTGCCTAACCCAGCATCATGTTTTTTTTGTAGGTTTTTTTTTTGTACCACAATATAAAACCTCACCCTGACTGTAAAGCATGGTGGAGGGAGTGTCATGAATTGGGGTTGCTTTGCTACTTCAGGGCATGGGTGCATATCATCACTGTGCGTAAACATAGCAACCAAAGCAGAATCATAAATGTTAGGATGGTTTATTTCTTCACTTAATATAGTTGTTTTGTTTCTTTTTTCAGAAATGTTGTGGGTTTCAGGCTGTAGTCTGAGTAAAATCGTTCAGTAGAGACCCCAACACTTTGATTTGTTCAGAAATGTGTTTCATTTAAGCCCACTATTTTTGATGTCTCTATGTTGGCTAGATTGGATCAGTGTGTTGGAATTAGGGGAAACTCTAACACTTGTGGGGAAGTGGTACTCCAGGACCAGGACAAGTGGAATTAAAGCAGAGAGAGAGAGAGAGAGAGAGAGAGAGAGAGAGAGAGAGAGAGAGAGAGAGAGAGAGAGCGAGAGAGAGAGAGAGAGAGATATGACTGCATGATGGGTTGCTGGAAGTGAAACAGAAGAGTAAATGATTTAATGCTGACAGCCATATAATTTATAGTGTATGTTTACACAAAGTTTATTAGAGTTAATTTTTTTTTGATGGGTGGGAAATGAGACCAAACCTTCACCCTAGTAGTGAAAGGTACTGTGAGGTTTATTGAGGTGCGATTGTGTGTAATATTATACATATCGTATGACTATATTTCCTGTGTTGGATCCTCGAAAGTGCCCTTTACCTTCCACGCAGTGCAGGTGTGACCGTATCTAAGTGTTCAAATGAGCCCAAATCAGGTTGTTTTTGTTTAGTTGATCACATTGTTATCTTAAGATAAGAACCTTTTAAGAACTTACCCATATTAGAAAAACAGCAGTCCACCCAGGCTAGTTATCCACCTCAAATAGCTGTGCTTTGTCTTTACTTACGATGAATAGATTTCTATCATGTGACTTAAAAAGTACTCAGTTCACAACTTTTCATTCAAGGACGTTCATTTTACATACTCAGCAGGTCACACTGATGACGGACAAGGACAAATAAGGAAATGCACTAAACAGAGAGACCACCGTGGCGTCAGCAAGTTCAAAAAGCTGTTTATTAAAGTAAATGTCTGTAAATACTCACCACAGGATACGCTCTGATTATTTTTCTTTTACCACAAATGGAAGTGAAAGATGCCCAGTTGAGCTGTCAGCTGAGAGGCAGTGCTGTCTGATGATGATTGAAGGGAAGTCTAACATTTTTTTTCTCCAGTACTGAGAGTTTTTAAAGCAACATTGATAGTTGTTTTTTTTAAATGTTTGGTTCTAAAGCATGATACAGCTTAAATCAAACCTTATAGGCAATGTGCACACACACACACACATCATCATAGAGCAACTTCAGCTTCCATAATGAAACATGTTTGCAATAGAAATGTGTGAGTTTGGAGAACCTTTAAATTGGTAAATACAATTTACATCAAATGAAGGTTTTGGAACAGGGTTTCTACACTTGTGGGACCACCAGTGGGCTGTGAAACACTCTCTATTGGTCTGTAGGATCATCCTCAAGGGGAGGCAGTTGTCCATAGTGGGCCAGTAACGTCACTTCAAAATCTATGTAAGTCTACGTGAAACCATTTGATTTGGTGTAGGTAAAAATTGACATATCACCCATGTTCAGACTGTAAACATATAAGAATAGAAACACAAATAATAATACATCACAGAATAACGCAGGGAAAATTCAACATTATCGGTTTGAGACTTTCTGCTTGTGTTTATGAGGGACATTTAGGACAGATGGATGAAGGAATTTTTGAACCTATTGTCCAGGCCCTAAATCTCACAGTTTCCATGTCAGCACTTGAGAAATGAAAGGCAAAATCAATTTTACATAAAAAGTTAAAAATCTTTTGTGTGTGCTATTATACGTTTTAGTTAACAGTTAAACAGGTGGGCTGTGAGGTGGGAAATGTTGAGAACCCCTGCTCTAGACCTTTAAATGGTTCTTCTAATTCACCCAGTCATGTCTTTCCCTGTGTACTCCTTAAATTAGAATTAAATGTTTTATCTCAAATCTGACATTTCGTCACTAACACATACTGAATCGTTTGATCTACAAGACGTCTCTAGTCAGTGATACAGGCTTGGTACCCTCTAAAGGCCAGGTCCTCCTGGAGTATCCCAGTCCTACATTAAAGTGTCTTCCCACAAACTCATGAACAACTTAATGAGCTTATTAATTCCCTTTTTGAGATGAAGAAAAGTGAAAATATTTGGAGGGCAGTTGGAACTTGATTTGGGAAACACTGCTGTGGGGCAATTTCTAATCACCACTAGATGGTGCTAATATCAATTTTAGATGTGGGTGTATGATAAGGGGGTCAGATGCCAACACTTTTGAGTACTGTACCAAACCCTTTCAAGATAAATGCTACTTTAGTAAAAATGTGTGTCGTGCCTCCAGCAGATCAATAGACAGGTTCAATTCCATCACAAACTGTTTTAACATAGTACAGCATTGCTTAGACAAAGCAGGAGATAACTACAAATAATACAGGCCCTGTTTAACAAACATTTTGAAAGTGGAATAAACAACAAAATTATCTGGTCAATATTTTTGAAAAAATATAATTTGTGTTAAAATGATATTAATATTTTTTTCTAAGCTTTACTGGCATTTTTTTCTTTATACTTACAAATAATTTGGTTGATTGCTTAACTGGTTCATCTTATAAAAATAAAAAGGGTTATATATGGCACCAAAATGGTTTTGAGTCAAATAACCTTTTACAGTATCTGTGTACAAAACAGAATTACTATATATTTATATATATATATATTAGCACACTAATAATAATGATAAGAATGGCTTCTTTCAGTACTTTGAAAGATCCATATGAAAATATCACATAATCTGTAAATGATTCAGTAGCTACAATAAAGCATTTAATAACTACTATATATGATTTAATAACTGATATAAATGATTCAGTAACTGTTATAAGTGACTCAGTAACTTCGGAAACTGCTGTAAATGATTCAGTAACAGTTGTAAATGATGCAGTAACTACTATAAATGACCCAGCAACTGCTGTAAATGACTCAGTAACTATTATAAATGATTCAGTAACTGCTGTAAATGACTCAGTAACTATTATAAATGATTCAGTAACTGCTGTAAATGATTCAGTAACTACTATACTTGACTCGGCAACTACTATAAATGATTCAGTAACTACTAAAATGATTCAGTAACTATCATAAATGACTCAATAACTACTATAAATGACTCAATAATGACTATAAATGATTCAGTAACTACTAGATATTACTCAGTAACTACTATGAATGATTCAGTAACTACTATAAAAGATGCAGTACCCACTATAAATGATTCAGCAGCTACAGTAAATGACTCAGTAACTAGTATGAATGTTTCAGTAACTGCTATAAATTGCTCAGTTACTTCTACAAATTCTGTTATTGGTAAAAAAAATGCTCTGTTACTATTAGAAATTATTCAGTTACTACTAGAAATTGCTCAGAAACTACTACAAATTCTTCAGGAACTATGATCAATTCATCAGTAACTACTGAAATCGACACTGCTCATAACTGTTGTTCGTTTTATTTTTAAAATACATTGAAAGGCAATCATGTCGTAAGGCAATTGCGTTACCAGCTTCTAAAACAACAAATTGCTTTTCACAGTGTGGCTTCTTCTTTTACCAGGTGCATATTATGCTACTTGGTCTTGCCCCTCCCGTCTCACAAATTGCACCCCCCTCCCTCCCCTCAGCACTTCACTCCAAACATGTTGTTTGCTCAGACGTCTGCACCCGTCCTCCATCGAGGTGTATCTCTGTGGCGTGTGAAAGCTGCACTACCACAGCCACAGCACACACACATACACATGGCCTGGGCCTCAACAGCCTCCTCACGGGCGGCATTGGCATGTAAATGATAGGTGGGTTTGAAGCACATTACCAGAATAATGTAACTACAGGATGTCATGCACTCAGCCCAGTCTGTTAGGCTTACGACTTCACTAATTAGTGCATTCCATTAACAATAAAATCCTGTGAGCACACACACACACACACACACACACACACACACACACACACACACACACACACACACACACACACACACACACACACATTTACTTTGCAGCTAACCCAGGACTTTAGCTTAACCTAGTCATTTACATTAACAATATCTATTATGAGGACAATTGGTATAAAGTAATTAAATTGTTTAGTTACTCATTTTCATACTTTTTAAAATTAAAATTGCATTTTCCAGTGTTTATCAAATAATTGTTGAAGGACCAAAAGAATAACATTCATTTGATACAATTAACAATAAGTCTCTGGTCTAAACTGAACTGTTATTGGCTCTTCCACTCTGTGATACATTTGTACTAAATAAATGGTCAATGAATTGTATTTTGTTGCGATTTATGCAACAATGCACACTGCAAATGAGATGCTGCCATCGCTGACATTTCTCCGATTTAAATAATGTTCAAAATAAGTTCAATAATGTCCCCACAGCATCAAGCTTATGTTGTTTCCATCAATTTACGTTCATCTGGTCCCCAAAAAGCCCTAAATACATGTACACATATATACATTACTTTTACTATATTAGTGAGGACTGCCATTGAACTAAGTGATGCTACACCTACACCTACACCCTATTATTATGTCTAATCTAATCATAAGTCTAACTCACTAACACTGACCCTACTAAGTGGAATGTTACCTCTAACGTAACCTGGAAGTTAGGACCAGAAAAATGTCTCCATTTGAACTTGTGTTTCCTTGTTGTGCTGTCAATGTGAGGACATTTGGTCCTTGGGTTTGTATTCCGGACAATACTACTGTGATATGCTACACTTACCCAATGCTAACCCAATCCTTCACCTCACAAACCAGTCACATTTATTAAGTGAATAGAAATAAAAAGTTGTGTAGCTATAATAGATTTTATTAGAAATTATAGACTTTTTTCACCACACATTCACATATTAAAATAAAAAAAAGAAAATATAATAATTAAGATGTAAAGTAATTCAGTGCATTTTGATGTGAAACATCATTCATTTGATCAAATCTATGACATGTTGACAATAACATACAATAGTGGCCGATTTTTTAAAATAAGTTTAAAAGGGTCCCTTTTACCATACAACACGTTACATCCCAGCTGAAAAATCCAGCTCAAGACCTGCTTTTACTGGTAAAAACAAAAGGTCTATGCTGGTCTTTAATGGCCAAGAAGATTGAAAAGCTTGTCATCTAGATGAAAACATTTGCTCTACTGGTAAGATATCTGGTTAACCAGCTCTGGACCAGCATAGCGTATGTTGCATGTGATTTTGGTTATACTTGGTCATGCCGATCAGTTGGTGTTGCCGATCATGCTGGTCAGTCCGCATGTTCATCCTGGTGGTCTAGCATGGACAGCTTGATGATGTTTTTTAGACCAAATAAACCATCAAACTCAAACAAGAACATGCTCTATGCTGGTGAAGAAATAAGATGGTCAACCAGCGTTTTCAGCAGAGTTGACAAAAATATGTTTTACATTCGTACAAGTTTCTTTGCAATGACTTTAAATGAGGTCGTTGTTTAGAGTAGAGGTGGACAATCCAGACCCAGAAAGTAAAGGTCCATTCCAGGACTCAAAACGTCTTCTTTGTTGGAGGAGCCTGTTGACCTGTTGGATGTCATTAGATTAGATGATTATTAGAGAAGAGGTGGAAAATGTTGTAGAGGCAGAAAATCCAGGTCCAGATTATGTTCTGTCTGCCTTCTTGGAGGAGCTTGTTGACCTGTTGGGTGTCATTAGTCGTCCAGGTCTAGAAAGTAAAAATCCATCCTAAGATTTTGTTCCAACTGCCTGGAGCTGGGCCTCCAAATCACACCTAACAGGTCCACAGGCTCCTCCAAGAAGGCAGACAGAACATAATCCTGGGAGGAGTTTTAACTTTCTGGAGGTGGATTTCCCACTAGTTTAGAGGCACTGAGTTCCTCAGGTTGCTCCCACCACAGTGTTTTACACCCCATCAGTCTGGGGCTCTTTGTTTACACGCCGCAGCTTTAACGCAGAGCGTGCACGTCGAGAAAAGCGTGTGTTTTGCAGGGGAGCACGCGGACGCTCGGCTCCTCCTCCAGAAAGCCCTTCAATCAGATTATTGCAGGCGCAGTGTGGGAGCGCGTGGAGGCAGGGGGGTGGGAGTGGAGTAGTTTGGGGGCAGGAGGGGGTAAAAAGTCCTGCTCTGTCAGGGATGCTCCAGTACTTCGTCTCACTGCCCCTTCACTGGCTTTAGAGCGGCTCCTGCTCGGACTAGGAGACGGAAAGTGGCTCCAGGAAGACGTTTCCACTGACAGTAGCGGCGTAACGGTGAAAGTTCGTTACAGCGGCCGTCACTCTCTGAATCCGCCGTGGCGTTACAGCGACCCGTTACTTCGGTAAACGGCAGTGTTGAGTTTACTACTTCTGTTCACGGGCAAAGTTGTTTGGCATAACGAAAACAGCTGGAATCCGCGCGCGCACCCTTTAAACGACTCTTCGCGTTACGTTACCGGCGTTACATTGACGGAAAGCGGCCGGGGCGACGTTTTACACTGTTCCCATGAATGTAACCGGGCTGTGTAACACCGGCACACGTCAGAACCACTGTAACTGCCGACACAAATAAGTCCGACTTGAGTTGAGCTCAAGGTAACGTCGGAGAATGGAGAGAAGCCTGCTGTTACAAGTGGCGTCTGGAGATCAACCATGAGCGGGCAGGAGAGCCTCCAAGAGTGAAGACAGCGTGAAGGTTAGGAGACGCGCGCTGCGATGCTGCTGCTGGCCTGGGGGGCGGTAGTCCAGTGCCTCGCCCTGCTGGTGGAGGCCAGCCAGCGGAGCCTGAGGGAGCCGGCCAGCTGCGACCTCAACAGGAAGGTAAGCCTCCGCACGCTCTTCACTCCACAACCCGAGGGCCGCACTTTGCGGGCGGTTACACGCCGCCTTTTAGGCTCAGGATAACTCAGGATCAGAGACACCTACAGACATGAAACACACATCATAACAAACCGCAGGGCTCAGCGCTTTGTCCTGAGTTATCAGGCAGTGATGCAGGTCAGAAAACAGGTCAAATTAACCCCCAGTTTTAGTGACACATCAGCCTGGCAGTGCATGTTTACTGCTCTGGCCACATGACCACACTCAGCCTGCATGCACTCTCCCTTAGTCACAATACTGAGACATATATTGGGTGATAGAGGAGAATGAGAAAAAGGGCACTGTTTGTCCTTGTTTTCTTATTTTCTTTTTCTTTTCTTTTTGCTCACACACTGTTGAAATTAAAGAATAAAAGTCCTGAGATGGGATTATACCAATGCATACAGAAATGCTAAAAATAATAAAGGATACTAAGGTTGCTTTTTTATTTGACTTGGACCACTGTCAAGAATTTTGAAGAAGTTATTGTAAATATTGTCAACCTAATCATTACAAGGATCCTGCCATTGTTCTTGCATTTTCAGCTCAAAAACACGCACTTGCAATCTACAACGAGATCCTTATAAGAAAAAAAAAAACTAAATTCTGTTAATATTTATCATCTCAAATGGTCACAAATCACAATATTGTTTTTTGATTAATAGCTTACATGCAGAAATTGGTGGCAGACGGTGGTTCATTTTGTGTTGTGTTTAAACTCTGACCACTAGATAGCAGTGTTGTACTCTGCGTTCCAATCCCACTGTTCTGGTTGCATGAAAAGTAAACTTTGCTCATAGTTTATGCATATGGTGGTGTTTTTATACTTTAACAGTTTGTCTAAAATTCACTAAAACCATGCCACAGCAACCTCAGCATGACCCATCTCCTCAGAACCATTTAACACATTAATGGGTCCTAATAATACATCAGATATCTAGTGTCTTGTGGGTATCGAGGTATCCATTCTGGCATTCATGATTGGCAGCATCTAAGCTTGCTGTATCTCTGGATTCTAGCCTCTGTAAACTAGCTAAGGATATATTCTAAGTGAACAGTGAAGCACTTTTGTAAGTCGCTCTGCCAAATGCAATAAATGTAAAGTAAATCACAATATATTGAATTTTAAACCCCGTATCTTGATATGTCATATCGCTAGATTCTTGCCAATACACAGCCCTATTCATTAATGAATGTTGAACCACCTATGCTTTTCACTAATGCATACTTGTCACCTGAATAAAAAGGTGTCTGGAAAATAAGGTTTTGAAATTCATTGAAAAGTGAATTTATGTGAAGTAAGGTCATCTATGTTTAACTACATGAGTTTTTCAGGTCCAACTGGACATGAATGAACTGTGTCTATAATACTGGTGGTTTTACTGTGCTGGCTGGTACTCATCATATAGCCAGATGGAGCAGCTCAAGATCTATTTAATGTAAAAACCGTAACCTGTTCATTACTGTAGATTAGAGCCCTCACTGTTCAAGATTAGCTATTGCATGTCCTGTTAACTTGATGACTATTATATGATCCCCAGTAGTTTAAAATAGAAATTTTGTCTCTATTGAAACAATCAAATGCGCCATGGGTAATGTAATTTGATTTAATGTAAAGTACTTAAGTGAAATGAGTTTAATAGGATATTGGTGTTTTCAGTGCTCCAATGTGTATTGCTACTTTAATGACATATTAGCAGCCCATTATGCCAGTTATCAGCTTTTGAATAAACATCCACTAAAGTGTTATTTCCTATAGGCCTATTTTAGTGCTCTCAGAGCAAACTATGCACAGGAATAATAGTTTCTTTATTATCTCAAGTTTATACCAGCACCACTTAAACTTTAAAGCCATTCACTTTGAGACTTGAGTGCTTTTACACATATCTACAAACATGAACCATAGTAATATTACATGAAGTAACAATGCAGTTTAATAATGTCTTCACTACACAATATCAAAGTGAAAATCTACTTTTACTGGTCAGACTTATGGGTGTAACCGTTTATTGAATTATTATGCAAGTGATAGTATGTTACTAAAAATGCAGCATAGGCTTACTCAGGCACACTGTTAAGTATGGTAAAAACTAATGTTTGCGTTTGACCAAGGGACAAACAGCATGCTTAATGTATTTGTATTGTTTATAGCAAATTTACTAGTATACATTTACAACTACATGCATCTTGATAATGAGAAAATATAATGAAATAAATACTAATAATGATAAAATATGTTAAATTGCTAATAATAATAAAGCTTTCACTACTGCTTAGTACTAATTTTGATCAACTTTCTTTTTCCATGGCACATAGCAAAGTGAGCTGAACTCCTTCCTGTGGACGATAAAACGTGACCCACCCTCGTACTTCTATGGCACCATTCATGTCCCTTACACCCGGGTGTGGGACTACATCCCAGAAAACTCCAAGAAGGCCTTCCAGGAGAGCAACATTGTATACTTTGAACTGGACCTTACAGACCCTTACACCATTTCGGCTCTAACTAGTTGTCAGCTCCTCCCACAAGGAGAAAACTTACAGGATGTTTTGCCTCGGGACATCTATCGGCGCCTTAAGAGGCACCTGGAGTATGTCAAACTCATGATGCCCTCCTGGATGACTCCAGACCAAAGGGGTAAGGGCTTATATGCTGATTATTTGTTTAATGCCATTGCTGGGAATTGGGAGCGCAAAAGACCTGTTTGGGTCATGCTGATGGTCAACTCGCTGACTGAGGCAGACATTAAAACTCGGGGCGTACCTGTGCTGGACCTGTACCTGGCCCAAGAAGCCGAGAGGATGAAAAAGAAAACAGGAGCTGTTGAGAAGGTGGAGGAGCAGTGCCATCCACTCAATGGACTCAACTTTTCCCAGGTAGGTGCATAACATACAGTATATACTGACAGCATACTGACACTGCAGAAATCAGGCCTCAGCAAGAAATGCTGAAAATGAAAATGTTCTTGTATTCCTGTGTTTTATGTGTCGTACTGAGGAAGATGTCTTCTTCTAACTTTCTTCTTTCATAGAGAAAATAACTTTATTAAAGTGAAATAGGATTGTTTTATCAAGAGGTGCTCACACAGGAAGCTACCTCTTCAGAAATGAGGAATTTCAGGACACTCCTTCTGTGTATTGGCTTTAGCGATCCATTTTGATGGGGAGGGGATGAAAGGCATTAGTCTCAATCTCAGGCCTAAATGCAGACTTAGTAAGAGAGGAGGTGAAGGAGTTTGAAAAAGAATCCAGTGGTTTTAATTCACCCTGATTACTGCACATTTAACAAAAAATGACTGGGCTTCTATCATGGACAAGCACGGTGGTTGAAGACATGCCAGCATGTTGATGCGTTTAGCAAATTCAGTCAATGAATAACTCTGCAATACTATCATACATCTATGGTTCTCTTCGCGAGAGAAAACAGAAATGTGTTTAAAAGACATCTTTGACATAAAGTCCTGCATCTGCATCCTGAGCTGAGAAACTGTGGAAGGAAAACTCTACAGTTAAAGCTTCAAAGTCCAAGATGAGTAGCCAGGATTGGCTGGGGCAGAGCGGGTGTGGGTTTCTATCAGCTGAATAAATAGTCTGCTTTTGGTGTGTCTTCCGTTATTAAGATAAATTTGAGAGTAATGGTTTTCGTCTGAATCGGACTCAAAACCCCCTTGTTGAAGCAGAAGGCGAGAGTGGGCCCATTAAGCCCCTGCAATTATGAGTGTCCTTCAAAGCACACAGAGCCACTCTGAAATCATGTAGCGGCTGCTGGAATTTGTGCTAATACTGGGACGGAACTAAGGGGATTACTCATGGCAATTTTAGCTAACACTCAGGAGTCACACCAGCTAAATACAGAGCCAAGCACCAAAGCCCTTAAACATCAGGCTTTTCATAGTAAGCATGCTGTTCTGGGACCAGCACACTGCTGCTCATACAACTGACATCATTAGGATATGACAGTTAAGCTGATCTTACATGAGCTCTACGACTTTGCAGGGCTCGGTAAAGTGCTAAGGTTGGGTTATATGTAAGTGTTAAAAGTTAATGACTTGTGTTACTGTATAGAAATATATCGAACAATAGATTATAAAGCATTGGTGAATCAACAGTCTAACATCCCAAAAAATCTGATCAATTATCAAACGTCCAACATTTACTTTTGTTAATTTACATGCATACACTATATGTACAAAAATACTGGGACACCTGCTCCTTCACAAAATAAAAAAAAAACTGTTAATCCTGTTTTTCTTGGGGTAGCTAACTCTACCATCCGGGGAATGCTTTCTATAGTATTTTGAAGCATTGCTATGAATACCTAATTACAGTCAGGTCAGCAACCGGAGTGTCAATGAGATCACAATCTATAATTATCACCATCTCATCCACAGTTGCCCAACTCATCCTAAAAACATTGAACGTAGAGAACACAGTTCCAATGCTTCACAGCTCAGTGCTGGACTTTATACCCCTCTAGCCCATACCTGACCTAGGTGTGGTGCAAATAGGTTTATGTATCTGCTCCAGAGTGTCCTGTTCTATTGGCAGTATCTACAGGGACTAGATGAGCTGTGTGTATGCATTTGCTCACCTTTGTCAGCAGTGGGTGAAATTTAGCTGAACAATGTACCTTCATCAGAACATTCATCAGAACAACCACAGAACACTTATCTGGAACTGTGAGACTAATCCAGAATTTCAGTTCACAATATGGGTTTGGTAAACATGCAGAGTTTGTGTTTTTGAATGGACACAGTTAATCATTATGATTGGAAAGAGCTATCATAATACATTAATCACACGCTGATCATATGGTAATGACAACGTAGTTTCAGCGCAAGTGGCTTTGTATCATAAAAAATATTGCTTATATAAAAACAAGCATTTGATGAAAGCTGACATTGACTTGCTGACTTTATCCTTCAGTGGAAAATCTATCCATGTTTGAGGCAAACAGCTCTTCCTTTGAAAGTTCTTGAGACTAAGCTCTCAGCTCTCATCTCCCTCGGAAAGTATTGCAGTTCTCAAACAGATTTTGTGGTGCGCAGGATCTCCAAGCCAATTTGTGAGAATGATTAACTTGTCAAAAAAGGCTAGTCCAGTCTATCCAAAACATCCCAGGAGTGCTCCACAATAGTGCTGATCTTGGATCAGGCTTTTCCTGGACCACACTGACCTCAGCCATCATGACTTGAAGGAGAAGCTGAACCAAAGCCAATACTTTATGCAACGATCCCATGTCTAAGAGGTGGAATAAGGTGGGTAGAGGAAGTGCTGGTCTCAGCTGCCATCAGTGAGGGTAATGGGCCATACGAAGATGATGAATGCCCCTTGTCTCCATCCTTCTCTAACAGGGACACAGAGGAATGTGCAGTCCAGGTTCATTAGCTAAGTTATGCCTGACTGGCAGAGTGATGCGCACCCATGCTGCCCTGTCATCATTTCAGTCAGCGTCCACCTGAGCTTTCTCTTCCACCCTCCCTCTCTTGCTTCGGTGGTCAATGGTGTGTGACTAAGATGTGCAAATAAGGAAGCAGGAGATCTGTCAGGGTCTCCACCTGGAAACTGTTCAAAGGAGACACCTGTGATAGTCTTTTATTACATGAATCAGATCAGTGATTAAATACAGGAGGCAAAATAAAAAAAAAGGTACACATGTATTACAGATGGCAGCAACCCAGTACTTTTTCATTGTAAAAAGCGCTGTTTAAATAAACTTTGACTGATTGGTTGATTGATTGATTAATTGAAATGTTACCTAACATTCATAAGGACTGTGAGTTCTTGTTAATGAGCAATTGATTTCCCTGGTTTAAATACACGTTTAAAAGCCTTCGTTTAGTAAATCATCGCTGCCAAATGAAAAACAGGCAAAAATAGCACCTATACTGTCGAAGTGTAAAATGTTCTTAAATTTGAATGGAAGAAAATGTAAAATAAGAACTTACTTTACTCATTTTAGAGCATTTTTAATTGGTCAGATCATTCACCCAGAACTATTTATATAGTGTACAGAGCAGGGAATGTACCATGATCAAAATGGAGATACATTGTTTTCATTGGACAGCAGAAATATGTTAAATTGCTGATTGGTTAAGTGTTGAGCTGTGTACTCTTTAATGGCCGTGTTCAGGAAAGCATTTGTATACTAAAACCAGTCTCCTTAAAATCAAGGTTTTGTATCATTTTGTATTGTCTGGACATCTTTTCATCTTTAATATGTATACCAGCTTTTGTTACTGTAAGTAGCTTTAGTGTAAACATTATGGTAGAATTGTTGAATGCATTCTATTTACAGACTCGGTTTCTGTATATATTCAGTTGCCGTAGCTAATCCTGAAACAGGCGTCCTTTGACAGTATTAGAAATGTAGCAAACAGCCAGAGCCTTTAATTGGTTTTGGCACTCGGGTTGCACTTTTTAAATTCCACAACTGTTTTTAATATTTACCAGTTTGCTGTATTAAGCATAACTCCACGACTCTGAGAAAATAATCTCAAGGCCAAATTGTGAGGCATTAGAAAAACAGTCTCAATAATGATAAATTACGTTTGCACAGATGGTGCTCCTTAAAGGAAAGATTAAATTGCCCTCTTCTTCTGCCCACTCTGTTTTGGAATGGCTCTGAGTGTTTCAGATATGAAGGTATTTCAGCTGATCTGACCAAACAATCTTCTGGGCTGTGATAGCAGTCATCAGCTCTGCCTTAATTGTGATGTTCTTTCCTACGCCACAATTCAAGCTGTTTCATTTTCCATGGCAAAACAGATGGTCTTTTATGTTCATGACAGAGAGTAACGGAAAGAGATTAATCAATATCAGGTGAGATGCTTTTAAAAATGTACAAAAAATAACAACAGTAAAAGCAGTAATATTACATCCCCTCAATAATGTGCACTTATGCTGTTTCTGTGACAACAGAATGAGCGAACAAATACATCAAATGTGCAAAAACAGTGAAAACTAATGAAATACACATTATACATTTACTTTAACTGCACATTCCTGCAAGATCAGGGCAAAACCGTGCTATTACCCCAGTTTTTAAAACCAGGAGACACAAAATACATTTTTGTCAAAAGATCAATATGTTCATTTTCAGTAAAATCAGCATTTGAACTAATCAACAAAGACACATATTTTCATAACATATTTAGTTTTCTTTTGACATGCTTATAGCTCATGATCTAGTCAAGCCTTGGCCAGAGTGGAAAACATGTCCAAACCACACTATGATCAGATTTCCTCCAAATAAGTAACGTTTCCATCAATAATGGAAACAAAACAGTCAGGATGAATTAGACAACCTTATTGAGGTTGCCTAATTCAGCATAGTTACTGAATTATCTCCTAGGAAAGTTCCTCTGCTTGCAGTCAAATATTAAAATCCCCTTTAAGTGCCTTTTCTGTGGCTAGTGGTAAACAAGAAATCTTCCCAGATGCAGATGAGAGTTAAAATGGAAACAGAAGAAGCAGCATTAAAAATGTCCATAGCCAAATCTAAATTGGCACCATCCAGATTTACACACCATTTAAATACAGAAAAAATATCACACACCCAAGACATGGAATAACAGGTGCTTTCAATTCAGTGTCTTTGTGCAAACGTACGGAGACTGATGCTGGGGAGTTTATAGGGAATTTGACGAACGGATGATTGTTTGAAGTTCCAGCTAGCCAAGGTCATTGGCACTGAGGAGGAATTCTATCTGTCTGGTGTTATTGGCTTATACAAAGTGGAGAAATAACTTTGTTTTTGCTCATTCTTTGTTCATCTCAGATTCTTTGTAGATTGTGACACATTTTACTACTTCCAGCATATTCTTGGATTGGCGTCAGTAGATGCATCTAGGTTTGTGATGATAAGGCTTCGTGCTTCAGTGGTACTAGCCGATTCAGTATGTATCGAATAAGGAGTGGCATTCAGCATTCATATGGTAAGATAACAACTAGTGATTTTAGTTTAAATTTTGAAAAATCCAGTTGCACACAATTGCCCCTGATATGGACCTCTGCCCTATTCCTTTTTTCCCCGTGTGTAAGCATGTCTCCATTTACCTCCCTCCTACCAGGACACTCTAGTGTTTGGTTACCAGAATCCTGTTGAGCAAACAGACTGGTATCAAATACCTCAGATTTCTCGGGTGGCGTCTGTCCATAACACCGTCAATGGAGCCATTGAAATAAATCCCCTGCTTAACGATGGTGGTGGGCACCAAGGAGTCTTTATAAGACACTAGGGTTGGGAAAAGGGAAAAAGGGATTCCATGTTGCACTTTGGGGTCCCTTATTGAAACGTCAACTACATCCTGATGATAAGTCTGTAGTATTGTAGACTTATACTGTAATTTAAGTCTAAGGGTTTTGTAAATACATTGCTGTAACTCAATTTTCTCTTTTTTGAACCACTCGGATATATAAGCTTCACTAAACCATTTCAAGATGGATGCATTTTGTTCTTCCCCTGTTAGGTAGACACATAGATTAGTTACATCAGCGGGCATATGTAATACAATGTAATTAGCATGATTTCAGCAGCTATTTTGTTTCCAATGAGATGTATAAAGTCTCTATGTAGGTTCAAACAAGTAACCTTCAGATTCTTATCCCCGATTTCTTATTTATCCTGATACATTCCCATCAGCATGCTGGGTTTTCGCTCATTTGTTGACGGTCCCAGATCAGTGCAGATTTATGAGTTGTCTCCGTTTACTGATGTCTGTAGAAGATTAGAGGAGGTTTGATATTCTAGATCTTTCTGCAGTCTTTCTACAGCCAGAGGCTCTTGTGGCTGTGAAACAGTAGTGTGCGTTTGCCTGGGAGTTAAAAACGAGTTGTGCCTCATTTTAACAGTAGGTCATCAGAGCAAGGAGCTGCCCCATGGAGTCCTCAGGCTGCCTTCACTGATCTAATCTACTAAGCCAAAAGAGAAAAGGACAACATGATAAAAAAAAAAAAACCCTGCCGATTCCTTTAATAGCTGATATGAAAACATATTCAAAATGAAACAACAAAAATACTTCAAATCACTTTTACTGTATGATTAAGTGTATTACTTAGAGTTTTCCAGTTTAATTTACAGAAACACGGTTAATCAAGAGGTGCGGGATTAAATGTTCAAAGATAGGCAATCAAAGCAGCATCTGGCTGCATAGTGTAAAAGAACCGGCTGCCTGATGGTTGTTAGCGCTGACCAAGATCAAACCTTTGATAAAGGCTAGATTAAAGTCGACTGGTTCAAATGGAGCAGGACTAAACAGCATCGTCCAGGCAAAATGCAGATGTAATTAAAAGATATTTGTAGCTCATTCCCTTTCAAATGCCTAATATGCATTACGAAAATAGGTTGCCATCTAGCAATGCTATTTATCCTGGCTCTGATTTATGACTTTTCCCCTTCAAGCATTAAATGGAATGTTTCCAGAGTAGTTATACAATAAGTTCATTTCTGAATAACTGGCAATGGTCTCATTTTCCATGGCTGTTTGTGTTTGTGTGTCTGGCCATTAACGAGAGAGTGTTTTCGTTACAATTTCTGAGTTGTAATCTCAAGTAAGATAGCTCTTAGTGTATGTGTACTGCTGAATATATATTGGGATTGTGCTAAGTAGTTTAAAAACTACACAAGAAGTATCTGATTGGATTTCAACATGTTTTGGACATTTATTTATTGACTGATACTAGTGCATCTCCAGAAAATACTGTGAAAAAGGGTTTTGATATTTTAATTCAAAGATTGGTGGAACGATTTATATCCGTTGCATTCACTGCATTTTATTTTCATTGCATTTAAAGTGATATATTTCGAGCTTTTTTGTTTCAATGGTTCTAATATTTTGAGATTCTGGATATCTGTTTTTCATGAGCTATAAGCCATGCTGATCAACAGTAAAACAAACAAGGCTTGAAATGTCACTTTAACATGTAATGAATAAAAAAAATGTTGTCATCAAAAATTGTAATGATTTTTATATACTTTCTATCATCTGTCTAAGATGTTGCGTGTTTGCCTTATTTACAGTAATTCCGTAATTTTCTCTCCACTTTAGAAGTTGCTATATTCAGAAAACTAACCTCTTGACCAACTGTATTATTCAGTGGATCCAGTAGCAGTGTAATCTCTATGGTCTCCATCTTCCTTTGGCATTGTTCTTCTTGTTCTTCAATGAGACAACTGCTGAGGGACTCATTTGTGCCAACCCGCAGCAACACCCACCAATTACCATATGTGTGTGCTGCGTTTATCAGCAATTATGGCCTCCATTGTCTCTCCATTGACAGATACACACTGACCTTTGACATGCTAATGTATTAGTACCCTCCAAGTGTTACCCAGGTCTAGTGGGATTTTAACCTGTTGATTTTACTCAAAAAAGCCCAGTCACAAGGTTAGGATTGGAGCCTTCTGAAATACAGGGAGCAGTACTCAAAACACTCAATAGACTTCAAAGAGTCAAAGAGGAGAAGAAGAACCTGAACCTGGTAGATTGAACCTCTTTTCAAAGTGTCTAAAATGTCTGAAGTGCAAAGTTCCAAGTCAAAGTTTTATTAGGCCATTTTTATCTATAAAATTAAATAAAATCAGGTCCAGGTGATTGGTCATTCTCAGCACTGCAGTAACACCGACATGGTAGTGGTGTGTGACACTGCTTCGTCTGATCCACTCAACACACACTTAACACACCACCATCATGTCACTGTCACTGCAGTCCTAAGAATGACCCATCATCCACATAATACCTGCTCTGTGGTGGTCAGGTGGGGTCCTGAACATTGAAGAACAGGGTGGAATAAGGCTAACTAGGTATGCAGCGAAACAAAAGGACAGCAGTCCATTTATAGAACAAAGTGCTCCCGTGTGGTGAGCGAAGCTGATAAAAATGAGCAGCGAGGGCCGAAACAAGGTGGTCATAAGGTTGAGGTTGATTGTAAACCAGTAAAACATTACATTTCAGACCGTCGTCGTGCTGTAATGGGATCTCTTGATTAACAGCGTGCCGCTGCATAATATATGTACACTACGGGTCCAGAACTTTTGACCAGTAGTGCTTAAAAGTTACAACCCTGAAAACATACCAGTTCATTACATGTACTTCATGTGCATGTTTCTTGGGATGCTTCTTTTTTACTCAAGATGACATTTACCCATGTTATGGATACTGTAAAAACAAACCATAGGTGTACCCAGCCTGAAAATGTTTCTAACCCTCATCTGGACTTTGCCACTCTCTCACTAAATGTCTGTGTTAAGTGCTCTTGTTTAGACTATGGAGAAAATTCTGGGCTGTCATTGTATACCTCCGTATTTCTCTACCTTCAACAGATGCTGCAAGGCTGCTGTGTGAGTATTCCCTGGCTTTTGGCAAGCTACTTGACTCTAAACAGCCAACTCACTCAAAATGATTAATAGGACACGGAGAGAAATACTCACTGGGAAGAGACAGTACTGAAGAGAGAGAAAGATGTATGTATGTATGTGTGTCGTGGCTAATGTACAGCCAAAGGCAGATGGTGGATTCGCACCTCTAGTTGAACCACTTGTTGTTAGTGCTGAAAAGTCTTCTTGACACACACGCACACACACACACACACACACACACACACACACACACACACACACACACACACACACACACACACACACAGACTGACATTTAGTCATGCATGTGCTTATGATTGTAGAATCTACTAAAGTTTATGAGACAGCCATTGAGAAACATTCATATTCTACACGCTGACTACACCTTCAAACACGCCTTACGTTTTGCTGAGTTATTTCTCCGTCATAACTCACTGAACAATGCTGAGAAAGCCGTGTGAAAATGCAGATTCCACACTCTTAGGGCATTTTCACAATTTAAAAGCTAGACCAAAGTCCAAAGTTCATGTGCGTGTTCCATTGAGTATATTTGAGTCAGTTAGTTAGTTAGTTAGTTACACTAAAAAACGTTGCATGGTACAGTAGCTTCCTGTTGTCTTCATCGGTATGTAATGTGTTTCCATATAGTTTTTAGAATTGTGTGCATCGGACATCAGTATGCTGTCAGTTAAGCAGGTTGCCTTTCCAGGAAGAAAATGAACAGATTCATATGGTTGTCTCTTACTGTTAATATTATAGGATTATTTCCAGCAGCTTTAACGTCAAGCTTAGAACTCAGGACTTGTTTCAATTCACCATCTGAACTTCTCCCTTTACACAGAGGCACCTCTCACACTTGCTTTTTTGGGCCAAATGAAATTATCTGGAGAGAAACGCTTAGTGAACAACCAAATGATGGCTGTTTAGACAAGATGCAGACTTTTGTAAATTTTGTTATTATGTAAATCTTGTGACAGATATCTAAACGCTAATGTGGAACAAGATGTTTTCAGAAGATATCCAGCCTTCTACACTTTTAAATGAAGCATATAGAGTACACTTAAGTAATTAAAACCTGGTTACTGTACAGTTTCAAGGACCTTTTCCACTCCGTAAATTCCTTCTGTGCAGAGCCCAGCTCAGTGATGCACTCACACTGTCCACTGCACTCCGCCGGCCACACAATGGCCTCCTCCCCAGGCCCCAAAGCTCATGCATGCGTGCGCGGGTTGCTTGAAAGACGGTCCTGTCGGAGCCCCTTTCACGCTGCCACTCAGTCCCTACTTGCCCCCTTTTGAAGTCTTCCTTTTCACTCTCTCCCCTTCTTTAACACATGTAGAGGGAATCAAACAAGTGTTGTTGAGTTTCTCCTGCAGTGGGTGTGCTGAGCTTCTAGCGGTATCTGCCTGGCAGCTGGAGGCAATGTATGTGTTTGCATTTGCTTTTCAGAGCAGATTCTGATTTTGCAGACAGCAGACAGACAGATTTTCTTAAGTAGAAGTAACTAAAAGAGCTTATTTTCGGTTTGTTATGTATAGACAATGTGTATTAGATAGGAACTGACAATGTGAGTTTATATAACAACAAATCTATGTGTGTGTGTGTGTGTGTGTGTGTGTGTGAGAGAGAGAGAGAGAGAGTTACCCTCAACCCCCTGAGATCAGCAGTCCATTGCCCCCCACCACACCCCCTGTGAGAGCCCCTCTCCCCCCTGTATTGTTTACTTTTTGTCCTGGCTTAGAGAGAATTCCACATGCCCAGATGAAACGGCGGGCGTTTTCAGGGTCATTTACACCCCGAGAGTGTTTGTCTTTGGGGATGGGGTGCTTTTGTCTGTCTTCATGCACTGACCTCATAAAAGCTGCACAAAACCCACTGACAAGAAGCCCACTGTTCTCCCCCTCTCTGCTCTTCTCACTCCTGCAAAATGTAACCACATCTTTCTCATCTTTTCTCTCTTCTTTCTGCATAACTCTGGTTTCATTTGAAGAGTACATCTTTTAAAAGTTTGTTTAAAATTGATTTCCTCAGTGGTCAGTTTTGTGAGGTTTGACTAAAACACCAGTCTAGACCCGCTCCTCCCCATTGCTTTATTTATGTGGATTTCATGCAGCAAAGTATTTCAAGTGTGTTTCAAGTATGACTAGAATCTAGTGGCTGAATGAGTTTTGTGCATATCTGTGTTGTCTCTGCATTTATTTGTGTGTGTGTGTGTGTGTGTGTGTGTGAGAAGGACTGTATTTATGTGCTGTTGAGTGGCATTAGTGGTTTGCTAGGCAGGCAGCTCAGTGATGTCTACATTAGTTTTGCAGTTGGTTGAGAAACCACGGAAGGCTGATCGCTTTCCACTGCATGCAGGTCTGTATCTGAGGGGGTCCAAGAGGCTCTCCACACATTTTTTCCACTATACACACCACAATTTTTTCAGTGCATACAAGTGTTTTCATTATAGAAGCACATTTCCAAGAGAAAGTCACAGCAGTTTTGTCCAATTTTGAGTTTGGGTGAGGGTTGAATTGTTTGTGAATGTTAAGTAAGACTGAAGTGTAAACGGTAAAAGGCTTCAGTAGTAATTCTGGCTGCAGGGATATTGGAGTGTCATAATGAGCTATAATAAATTAAAATAATATTCAGTAAAGAATGTTTGCTGCGTTGCCCTCGTTCATTGAACAGTCAATGAAGTCAAAATGTTTGTGACAATTACATGTGAAAAATGAGTTTTAAGAAGTTTTTTTCTTAAGAATGGTTGGTGAATAAGACCCAGTGTTTCCATTTTAATCCAAAAATGTACTTTAAGCTCAGTGTATTTTTATTATTGTCTGATGAAAATACTATGAATACTGTGGAAACAGCTCCGTCAGTCAGATTTAAGTGTTCAGCATATAATGAAATAATCACGTCAAAGTGAAGTGTGGTGAAATTTGTGATTTTATTATTGAATGGTTTCAATAATATTGTAATTGAATCAGTTGAAGTCAGAGATTTACACCACTACTTTCTAATGTGCGACCTTCACGTTCTTTTTAAAAGTTCTTATTTGAGTTCAGAACTTGTGAGTTCGTAGTAAATTGCATAATTATGACATTGTGAATGCTTCCTCATAAATGACAGTGTTACCAGACTTGAAGACAGTGTTGTTATCAAACCAGCTGAATTCTGACTCCCGTTGAGTTTTGTACCCGTAGGTCCATTTATGATGAGTATGCATCTATTGCCATGTGTAGGCTGTTCTTTGGCTGCCGGAGGAAGACATCCACAATGTTGGCTGTGTTCTGGCCTGGTTGTACCGCAGGTAGGCAGAATAAAACAGTGGAGGTCTTGTGGGTTGCCGACACCTTTCTACCCCCCAGTTCACTGAGTCTGGTTTGCCACCAGCTGATTGGCTGAGGCCCTTGGCGTGGGCTGGGTAACGGTGTCAGCCAGAGTGCTGCTGCCAGCCTTTTGTATTTGATACTGATTCCTCTTGACAAGCTAAATATTTGGCCACAGCCAAGTACCAAGGTAAGCTAGACCCTTGAAAAGATGAGAGAGTAGGAGAGATGAGTGCGAGAGTGTGAGAGTGTTTGAGTGCATGAAGGAAAGTGTTTGAGTGTGTGTCTGTATGTGTATTCATGTAGCAGATATCTCTGATACCTAAATCAGACACAGATTTAATAGGAATCTACTAAGGTTTGGATGAATAAGTGCCAGCCCCACATCCTGTAGCATCTGACCGATTGTCTTCCACTGTCGTTTGTTCAACATTTCGTCAGCATATCGGTCAATAAAGGCTTTATTGGGACATAGTCCATTATGAGGGTACATTAAGCTGTGTTGGGTTAATGTCAAAAATACAATAACAGTAACATAACTAAATTTGAGTGTCTTTTTAACATGAAATAATTCCTCAAACTACACTTTAGCTTTAATTAATAATATTTTTGCTCAGCACACAGCTACTCTATCTTCTAAATAATATTTGCAGTATAAAGGGCTTTTATTATATTCTGCATTGCTCATAAAGCACAATTTTTCTCACTGTACAACCTGCAGAAATAATAAAACAACCAGACGTCCCAGATACTTGTCCAAAGATATTGTGCATATTTTAGCATTTTTTTAGCAAAGCTAAATTGATTTGCTTCTTTGTGCTGCTACTGTTAATACAACCTGATACTACTTACCACACAGAAACAGCCCTGTCATCAGAGTAGAAAACTAGCTTTCCAAAGGTCTCCACTTTGGAGAATGTTTTCCTAAAGCTTAGTTTTCATTGATCTTTTTTTTGTGGGCTAGAGACCAAAACGTAACCCAATCTTGGTTATTCACCATGCTGAGCTTTGGAAATGAGATTTCTGTACAGTGTGACTGTTGAGCAGGTGCTGCTCAACGGGGTGAGCTCTGCTTTAACACAGGTTACAGTGGTCTTCACAGTGGATGTTGAAGTGCTGGCATATTTTTATTGGACGTTTTGGAATCATGCATGTTCTTGTCCTGCACTTCATAAAGTTGCTGTCACTCAAAGTGATGTTGCATCAGCCCTTAAATACAGAGGCAGCTTCTCCCTGATGTCTAGGCTGCCATTCAGGATAGACTGGCGTATTGATATAGGTGCTATGCAGAGAGGTGTAAGATACTGAAAGGAACGTTTGAAAGAGAATCTCAGATCTGTTTTTACTTTTTCACATGGGGTGATACAGTGGCTGCTAGGTAGTGCATGTGTCACACAGCTCCAGGGTCAATCCCCACTGTCTTTGAGGTTCATGTGTTCCCCCTGTGTCCAGGCCGGTTTCCTCCCGGTAGTCCAGTTTCCTCCTGCGTCCCAAAAATGTACATGATAGTTAAATTTCACTTGTGAATGCGTGAGAGTCAGAGAGTCAAACTCAGAGGCAGAACCAATCAGAATCTTCATTTTGTGGAGGGCCAGGACTCCCAAACTGTCAACTCAGCATGGAAATGTTTTGTTGATGAGAGACAGAGAATGACCAGACTGGTTGGAGCTGTCAGAAAGGCTCCAGTATCTCATAGAACCACTCTCTGTGAGCAGAAAGGCATCTGAATGTGGATGGGCTACAATAACTGAACGCCACGTTAGGATCCACTGGAAAACTGGACAGCTAAAGACTGGAGAAATGTAGGCTGGTCTAACTGGTGTCAAAATGTCAACAATGAATGGATTCATGGAAATGCTACAAAATGTCTTGGAATTTAATATTTTTACATCGACCTTCATGAAAGTTGAGCAGATTTTTTCTCCTTTTTCATCCGACAGTGATAAACCAGCCAGTTGATACAGAGATTTTGAAGAATACCAAAATAATCAGATGGACCTGTGGTGAAATTTGAGGTTTCCTGATTTTTTATAGAACCCCAATCAAACTGAAATGCTGTATTTCAGAGTGTGGTTGATGTGCAAAGAAGGGTGTGTACAGTTTAGAGACAAACCAATTCATCTGGCCAACAGACTGCCACACAGGCAGGCTGATAACTTTCTTTTACACCACTTGACAGTTCTCGTGTTATGAAACAGCCGACAGTTTCTGTCTCCTTGACGAGTGCTGTAACCAACTTGTGTCCCAGACACAGCAACACCACCTCCTCTTGCAGTCTGCCAGGCGCACTGTTTACTCTGTGTGGCACAAAGTGACAGACGAATCTGCCTGTGGTGCACAAACACACAGATTACTGCAGGCTCTGGTAACAGCTACTGACTTCAACAGACTGGGCGTGCTAAAAAAACTACCTCTATTTGGGTCTTTCTGTATGTTTATATTGTCTCTGGCCTGAGACAGATGTTCTGTTTGGTTGCCATAGAGAGAGACATGCCACCTCCCCCAATGCACCTACACATCAGTGAGGCTGAAATTTGCGCCCAGACAAAGTTGAAATGTTTATTTATAGCTGTATGTGTATGTTTATGCTTCCGCTCTTGTAGGGATAGTGTGTCTATCGTGGAATAGGACAAATACGCTGATATGTTGTAATGTGTATAGCTGTTTATTTAATGTAGGATGCTCTGGGTTGGAACAGGCAGTACATTTAGACGCATCACAAACTGCATCACTGTTTGACTTTTTTTTTTTTTTGCAGTGGAATTAGGCTAGACATTTTTAACACTGTTAACCTTCCAAGATGGGCCTTTTAATCCTCTAGTAGGGGTCTGTTTTACAAGAAATTGAAGTGAATTTTAGATACTTTAGCTACTTGAATATCTTGGTTTAAAGGATAACATTGTTAAAGAATGCTAATCTGGTTTCTTTCACAATATAACCGTTTTGAAATATCTGATAATGTACTTAAAGAATCTCAGGTCATTTAAAAGGATTAAACTCTTAAAATACTTACTTACTTCAGATTAAATTGCCTTCCCTTGTTTACTCCCTTTTATACACTTATAAATAATGGTACTTCGAGGGTTCTTCAGTAAAGACAATGATTCCATATAAAACCATGAACACTCAAAGAACCCTTTGCATGAATAAAGGGTTCCAAAAGGACACTAAAAAGGATTCTACTTATAGTAAGAGAAGAACCCATCTAAAAAGAACAATTTTCTTTACTGAAGAACCCTTGATGCATAATTTGTAAGTGTGTAGCTGAAATGACAGAATCATTTCCACACTGTGCTGTTTTTTTGTCTCGCAAAGTAGACAGGTCCAGGATTGCCTCCACTCATGACCCACTGAGGAGCCTGTTAAAACAGCTGGGGTTATAAAGGTCTCAAACACATTAAACAGCAACAGTTAGATGCTTACTGGTTATATTAACAGTTGTTAATGTCCAGATATGAGGTTTGAGGCAGCTAGGATAGCATTTCACCGTTTTGCAGCCAGGTTGTTTGGATCAGTGCTGGTAATACATTTACATTTTAGGGCATTTCCCTGATGCTCTTATCCAGAGTGATTTACAAGGTTACTCACATTACAGAAGAGGGCCAGAGTGGTGTTAGTAGTCTTACCCAAGGACCCTTATTGGTGTCAGCACAACAGAATTGCCCGGACTGGGAATAGAACCTCAGTTTCACATGGTGTGGTGGCGTTACCTGTTGCACTACACCACCAATAAATGATCTTTGTTCCAAAGATCAGCGTCTGGCATCATGCTGAGTTTGTGTTGGTATGGTACCCTCTCATAAAGCTTCAGCCTTTCCAGTTGTGTTGCCTTTAATACTACTAAAGTAAAGTAGTAAAGTTAGTTTTTACTACTTTCACTGCTGTGAGGTAAACACCGGTGACTGACAATGACCGATTGTCATTTTTGGTGCTTATGGTACTCAAAGCTTTGTTACTATATATGCTTCACCAATAAATTCATGCAAAATAAATGAATAAATCCAAATACAGTGAAGCTGCCAGAATCTTAAGATACTGTGCTTATACATATGCTCAGCTTTCACTCCAATTTTTATTTCATTTCAAATTCCTACCCAGTGGCTAAAACTACCCCAATCATACAGCGCCACCAGCACTGGAAGGGTGAAAGTCACATGAAGCCAGCCAGCCATCCACATTTTTTAAAATTGCCACTAATGCTGCCATTGTGCTATTGGACATTTGACCACGCTGGAAAAAGAACTCTACTGTTCTGTTATGTCAATTAACCGATGCCCTCACTGATTATCATTACAGGGAGGGAGAGTCATGCTCTCCTGGACACCCATGGCTGTGGCACCATTAGCTATGAAACAGCTTTTTCTATTTTTAAAAAGAGTTTTGGGAATCAGTTGGAGTAGATTGATGTGTGTATAGTATAGTGCAGTAAAACAGGCTCAGCCTGGTGTCTTCAGTGTTTTACAATGGAATGCACAGGTCAGCTTTTGGAGACCTTCAGACTGTCTAGAGGATCAAAGCACAGAGTGGGCCGAGATAACAAACTCACACACTGCTCCTGACCTGTGTTCTGTGTCTGCCCGTTTCTATCAAACAAACAGCGATGACAGGACTTTTTTTGTCAGCTGCAGATGAGAAAGTGTGCACTGTGTGCACTTTAAGAGTGATTGAGTGCTTTCACTGTTCTCGGCTCCTCGCTCTATGCGCAGCTCTTTTAACAGTCTCACTTTGCTTTGAAGAGGTATGTGTGAACAGATATAAACCTGAACTCTCTTTCCAGGCCATCATTTCCAAATGCATATCAGAGCGACTGCTAGAGACTGTAGTCACTTTGTGGCACCTCGAACCTATTCCTTAGTTATTAATGTTAAGCTGAGGTGGTTAGCTGAGTGAGCTGAACTTCCAAGATTTTGCCACGATCACTTCATGCCATAGGCGTTGTTGCTTTTGTTTTGGGATAATTTCAATGAATAATGAAAAACCAAAACTCCACATTAGAAGTTGTAGTGAAACAGTAAAGCAGTCCAGGAATTGAGCCAACAAAATAAAATGAAAGGAGTTGACTAGAAAGCAGATTATTTTTCTCATCAATTTACTTTTATGAGAAACATTTCTCATAATTTACTGAGACATACCACTTCAAAATGTTCTTTAATTTAAGACAATCAAGTTTGCATTTCTAATTATTATTCAGCAACTCCCACGAAGTGCTCAGAAACAATTACAAAATGAATGTCCACATTAGATAATTATAAGAAAGTTGAAGTCTGAAATCCCTGAAAGGTCTTAAAAGAGTGTAAGACACTCCAAACTGTAGGAGGGCCTCAGGGATTCTGGCATGGACACCCATCCTGTAAATCTTTCTGCTTTAAGGCGGGCTCTGCTGGTAAGATGTAGACAGAGTGGTCTGGACGATGGTTAACATGCATGGTTTCAGCCCTCCTACCCTCTTGGGTGGGATCATGTTTTTTGGCTTGTAGTCTGACCTTGGATCTACATAAGAGATGGTTGTCAAGCAATACCTTGAACTAATAACTTGTAGTGCAAAAGAAAACAGCAGTAATGTTTTTAAGAAGGACGACTGACCGCAGAACATTAGGTGATTAGTTACTTACTTTACTGCCAGATTATGGTCAGACAGGTCTGCCTAAGACCACTGACACCATTAACTTTATGATTACTGAAGCTAATACCAGCCATTATTTTGCCAACAGTTTTACAAATAAGGATGTAAGAAATACCTTTCACTAGACATTTATTCTCTTTGTAGAACCACAATCTGATGAGCCTTTTTAATATCAAAAGAACCTTCATATAATTTATTTTAGTTAAATGTTATTTCTAGAACTGTACATTCTAGTCAAGTGCCACTTAGGAGCCTTTAGTTTTAAGCGTGTAGACTTTAGCAAAGGTCCAACGCGGCTGTACACAGAGGAGTTCACCCCGACCCCAATAGTCATGCTTCAGCTAACTCCCCCTGCCGTAAAACACCCCTTTCTCCCTAGTTAATCTTTAACCTATACTATCACACACTGTGTATAATAAATAACCAAACCCATTAACAACGGAGAGGGGGTCTCTCTCTCTCTTGTTTCTTTCCTTTCATTCTCTGTTCCTAACCACATGGGTCTGGTTTAAATTAACTTGCTCCTGTACTCTCACGTTTCTCAACTGAACTAGCCAGCAGTGCTCAGTGCCTTAGACTGTCTGTGCGAACCTACACCTCAGCAATAACACAAGGATTATCTAGTGGGAAGGACACGGATGGTTTTTCAAATGCCATTCACACACTGGACAGCAGGAGCCAATCAAGCGGCCCAATGATGTCACCAGCTGGGCAGCATGTGCATGTGCAAGGCTTTTCCCGGCCTAAAGGGCTGTTTGTGTTTCCTAACTGCTGTGAAAACACAGGACAGAATGATGTAATGAGAAAAAAAAAGAGGCTAATGTCCTTAAAATACATCCATTAGCATGGAACTGTGAAGTTGTCCTTCAGTGGCAATGTTGACAGACAGGATGGTCCATCCATTAGAAGCACCAGGGCTAGTCTATGACGACTGGTCTGTAATGGTGACCTGAGGACAGCTTGTTCAGTCAATGTGGAGGAGGTTTTTAAGGAGCAGTGCTGGTCACTGTAAAAGAATAAAACACTTATCTTCCATGAAGCCGTCTGGGACTCAAGACATGTGCTTCAACTGGTCTTTGGTGAAAAGGATTGTGTTAAGACAAAAGCATGAAGTCTAGGGTGTCTTGGATAACATCTATGTCTTTTATGTGTGTCTCTGCAAAGAGAGAGTTAAAGACAGACAGAAGGTGGGTGGGGGCCGTTAGAAGTCTTCATTTAGTCTTGGTACTCAGCCAAAAGCATTGGGTTGCCTTGCCACTGGATTGTATGGAATAGTTTAGCTTAGAGATACTGCTTGAATCAATTGATACATGACAGTCGTCCTAGGTGATTTCTTTCAGGTGATCTCTCTTAGACCTCTCATCACCCTCTCACTGTCCTCAGTAATTTACAATATGGCTGAATATTGGTACACCACATTTGTCACAAACTAGCTTTGGTGTGAATATGGTCCTGTATGTGCTGACCCATGGCTTGAGCAGGATCGCGAGAACTTTAACTAGTTCAGCTCGACCCTTCCATTTCATCTACTCCTTCTCCTCCTTCTCACTCTCTCAACTTCAACCCCCTCACTCTCTCTCTTTCACTCACTCTTTCTCTTAAGAGTGCACCCCCAACCCCCCCAGCAACCCTCAGTACCATGATTTAGGGTGTTGAAAGGGACTCAGGGCGGGAAAGGTGGGGGTTCTTAGGGAAAAAAATCTTGAAGATGGACTCTCATAGCTGGAACAGATGGGGAAAGTTTTTTGTTACGCCGTTTGCGGAGGCTGGCGGGGTGGCGATAGGCTAATTTGAGTGGCATAAAGCCGGCCCCCTTTCAAATGCAGAGCAGGACGCTTTGATGAGCCAGGGATGAAAGTGTGAGTGGAGGAGAGGCCGACAGAGGAGGGTGGAGGAGGTGAGGGGGGGGGATTGGTTCTTTGTCCCAGATGAGAAGGCATCTGCTGGGCTTTGCCCTCTTCTCCAGGATGAAACCCTGAAACAATGACAGCCAGGGCCAGAGAGTGTCATCACAGCACATGAAAAGGGTCCAGCCGTACAAGAGTATGTGTGTGTGTTTGAGAGAGTGTGTGCATTTCTATGAGCACACGCACACACTCTCTTAAAATCATGCATAGCCCCTTGGTACAGCTGAATGCTCCTCAGAGAGCGGTGCTGTTCATGAGGGCGGGTGGCGGCTTGATTGATTTTTCCCCGTCGAGAAACAAATAAACTTGTTATTTGGGTGAAGGGAGAGCTATTGTGAGTGATCAGTCAGAAGGGATCTGAAGAGTGGGTCCGAGTGGGGGGTTTGGGTGGTGGAGGAGGGGGGGGGGGGTTGTGTGTGTGTATGTAATCAGGGCCTACGAGCACAGGCTGGGCCAGTGGGTAAACACAGGAGAATTTCATGGTGAGACAAGAGTGAGCTCCCGAAACAGAACCAACAAAAAGAGGAGAAGTAGAACTAATTGAAAGAAACGCAGCGCATTGCCTTTGATCTCTGAGAAGACTCCCTGATGTTAGCACTTTCAAGAGAGCGAGAGCAAGAGGGAGAGGGAGTTTGGAGCTTTTGTTCCCAAGCTAAGCTTGGAAGCAAGAAAAGAAGGCAGAGAAAATTAATACTGTTTAGATCTTAGAATTTTCAGGTCATTCCTTATCAGGAATATCAAAAGCCCAATAAGAAAGAACGGATGCTAATTGATGTTGTTGTTTTCATGTATTAATACTTTGTGCCATTAATTTAGTGATGAAACATTCCTTTTACCTGCTTTAATTAAAATTGTTCAGCGTAAAATGGGAACAAGAACAGAAAGCACTATTATTACTGTAGGTGGCTGTTAAAACTGCCACCTTACCATATCAAAGACCATATCAAATCAAAACATTACATTGCTTTCTTTCTCCCGATTATACATAACAGTTACAAAGTCAGGTATTAGTAAAACATGTGAATGATTAAAGCACAAAGGTTCAGAACTAGACAGGCTGTACTAAAATATCCACTTTTATTGTCTATTGTAGGTGATTTTTGCCCTGAACCAGACTCTGCTGCAGCAGGAGAGCCTTCGGGCGGGGAGTCTGCAGGTACCCTACACCACCGAGGATCTCATCAAGCACTACAACTGTGGGGACCTCAACTCTATTATTTTCAACCATGACACATCACAGGTACACACATACACAAGACACCAAAGATGATTTCAAGGAGCTAAAACTGATAACTGATAAGTTCTGATAACAATATATTTGACAATATATTTTCTATTTAGTAACTTTAGAACTTTATAACAGCCCCAGCATGTTTCCAAACACAGGATCAGTCTGAAATCCTAATATTCAGTACTCGTTAGTTTTCTTCATCATTTTTGGTCATTGAAGGTCCCCAACTTCAACAACGTCACACTGCCTCCCAGTGAGCAAATTACAGCTCAGGAGATTGACAGCTACTTCCGTCAGGAGCTTATCTACAAGCGCAACGAGAGGATGGGCAAGAGAGTCAAAGCACTAATGGAGGAGAACCCTGACAAAAGCTTCTTTTTTGCCTTTGGAGCAGGTCAGTCTTTTTCAAAATTGTGGTTTTAGTCTGAGATATTGTTTTTTTTTTTACTCAAGGATGTTTCTACATTCTTCTCAGCCTTCGGTTGAGATTTCAGGGCAGTCTAAACCCCAGTTGATGTTGGGTTTCTTCTACCTGGAGATCCTGTGTGCACTCCTCACTCTAGCTTCAAACTGGAGCCAGTATGTTACTGAATGTCAAATATTGAACAGAAAAACATTATTCTGGTGAACATTTTAAAGGGCTTCAGTTTGAAGTTGTTTGAAAATCCATTTTATATCCAATCATAATGGAAAAGTAGAGTATATGTCAAAATGTTTGTGGAAACCCCTTCTAATGAATGCATTTACATCATTTAATTCACATCCATTGCTGACACAGACGTGCAAATGCACACACCCACAGCTTGCCTAGTCCCCTGTCTATTAGAGAAGTATGGCCAGTAGAATCAGACTCTTTAGACCAGATATGAACATGAACATGTTGGCACCATTTGTGATGGACTGCATGGGCTAGAGGGACATAAAGCCCACCCAGCATTGAGATGTGGAACAGGGGAATGATGATGCTCCATCCAATACTTTTAGGATGATACAAGGGTTACGATATCATGATACAGGGGTTACAGTTCTGTATATGTTGCAGTACATTGGCTGTTGCAAAATGATTCATACCATACATTAAATAAATATATATCAGGAAAATTGTCATAGGATGAAATACAATTACAACTGTCTGCCATTAATCTCTGCATGTAAACTATTAATTAAAATCAATACATTTATTTAAATATATTCAATATATTTATATTTTATTACACGCTAATATCCACATACCAGATACCAGTGTGTTCAATTCCAGAGTTGCGATTCCCAAAATGTATTTGTGGAAAGTGCCCTTTATACTAAGATTGGCCTGAAAATATGGAATGAATGACCTGATTTTGATAAACCTGCAGCTTCCTATAGTTCCAACAATCCTTCACGCTAATGGAATAACAAAACCTGCTGATAGACACAGTAACGTAACATGTTATTAACAGTATTCTGTGGGGTAACGCTGACATAAATATAAAGGCTATGTACATTCAGGATGGGCAAGTTTTGTGAATTCAGGGAAATTATACAGGCAGGTAAGTTTGGGCCAGTCATATCCTCCTCTGGTCAAACAATTTGAAGTTGTGTTGTGCTTTAAAGTTTGCCTTACTTTTTAGATGCTGTGTTTTAAATTCTGTTTTAATGAAAGAGGAAACATATCAAGGGAAACGGAATTGACCAAGGAATTGGTTCTGACCTAAGCTCTTAGGGTGCATGCTTTTTCAAAACTCACTACAGCTGCACCTGTGATTTAATACATCAGAAGGAACATACACCTGCGGATTTTAAGCGTTGCAGGCCGTTCTTGAGAAAATAACTCTCAGCCCAAATGCAAACACTACTGCTGAAAAAGCTTCCTGCGGTCACGTCACACAGATTAAGTGAGATTATGTGGTGACTGGGTTGGATTTGTCTGTATTTGCTCGCCTTCATAGACACTTACAGTAGAACCATGCCCACACAAAAGACATGGAACATTTTGTAAACATTTTTTGAAGTTGTAAGAACAGTCCTCTGCTCTCTTTAATAACAATCCCTCCTTCCAAACTGATTAATGCTAAAGCCGAGATGTATAAGATATATTTGTCTTGGTTTACTCTCATTTACTCATAACATTGTACATCATAAAGCATTTTGGAGTGTTTCTATTGGTCAATTCATCATGAAAATGTTCATTTTCATTTTCATTTTCAGTTTAAGTGTACATTCACCAGTACATTCCCCAACTAGACATCGTGTACAGTTCAATGTGAGGTCACCTGTACATCATAAGTAGAGCCACCATTAAATGAACTGAGCCCCAAATCTGATTATAGCTACTTAGAACAAATGACTTAAATTCTTTTCATTGTGAGTGGTGCACTCATGCAAGCAGGCGAGTGCTTAACATTGAATGTTTGACGGTTAGCTCAGAATATCCAAACCTCCAGAGCGAGTTCTGTACTAATAAGTAGAGCAGTGGCTCGCTGACCAGGTCTACCAATGATCCAAGAAGAAAGCAGACCACTTATAGGCTCCTGCAGTCTGTTTATTACTGCATCGTCTGCTTCATTTGACGCCAGACTGGAAGCTAGAGGATTATAAAAGCCAGTGGACCCTCTGAACTTTGGAGAGTTCATATGTGTAAGGTAGACTGCAATGAAGAGTAGGAGTCAGTTCTTGAGAAAATCCCTGTTGGAGTTACTTTGACTTTCTGGATTAGTTTTACTTGGGGAGGTGGCATGCTTTAAGTGGTTACCAAGTCTCATTTTTATGGTCAAGTAATAATTGTGGGTAATGGTCTTCTGTAATGGACTAGACCTGTAGAACCCTCAGTGATAGTAGCCCTGTTCCAATCCGCCTCACACTAATTAAATATCAAAACCTGCTAACGAACACAGAACATTAATTGTTATGCAACTTGTTATTGTGTGTTGTGAATGAATTGATAGCTATTTGTAATTGTTATAGATATATTAGGTATTAAGTGCTTTAACACATATCATGTGACCAGTAAAATGTACACAATCACACAGTCTCCTGGTAGAACTAATCTAGTTTAATTGCGCTAAAACTGCTTTCGCCCCTTACTGAAGTCTGAAATGCAGCCATAGTGTGTATAACGTAGGTGAGTGTAAAAAGCTTTTAAAGTGTCTCAGTAAGAATCCCAATCCCCTAAAGGCACGACTTCACTTTTACTGTTAACGTTTGGGTATAAAGTGTTTACTCATGCATTATTCATCCACAGAAATAATATAAAAAATAATGAATAAAGTTTTTTTGTAGTGGTTTTGCTGTTCATCCCAAGCCCATTTCATGCGTACTAAAATTCACGCATCTTCTCAAAAGTAACAAAAAAAAAAAGATATAGATATTGATGAGATTGCATGATCTTATGGATATCGCTTAAATAATTGTATACCTTTTATTGTATATGACTCAACATGATTATCTAATCAGGACAATGCACAAATTTATGTCCCTGATTGTAATGACTTGTCTGCATGATAGTAATTCATATTTAAATTGTTCTGCTCCCCTCTCTTACAGTAAACATTTGTCTTTATATTTTTGGCCACATAGTATTTTTTAGTTTATCCTTTCCAATGAAGATTTATATGAATTTTCTACTCTGTAGCTGCTCTGTACACGATGCAAATATTTCAAGATAAATAGACCAATAGAAATGTTCTAAAATTACTTTTAATTTCACAGTGACTTTACAAAATGAATGACATTTTTGTCCTCATGTAAAGTTGCCATTTTGGAGATTTTTTTTTTAATTGGACACCAATGATATACTATTATTCTGTTGCCACTGTGAATGTGATAACTAGGCTATGGAGCTGCAGAATTGGCAGAATGTGAAATTTAAGGGTATGGGTCTTGTTTTACCAGTGCCGATGTGGAGAATTGTGAGTCACAGAAGCAGTATGTTCACGATACAGCCTAAGAACTCCAAGACTTTTGTAGACCACTGGTCTGTTGCCATCCACTGGTGGAGTACCTGATATTAACTGCTTAGGCTAAAAGGAAAAAAAATCCACTGTGCTTTGGGTTTTCCCCTGCGGTCCAATTGCGGTCAGCCAGGCTGTCTAAGCATCTGTTTACCTCTCCAGAAACAAAAACGCTGTTAAGATAAGGGAACCCCCCCCTACAACTCATGCTCTGTTTACGAATGCCAGGTGGAAGACAATGAGGAATGCCTGGATGACAATGTTAGCCATTCCAGCGTAACTAAACCCCCATCACTGAGGTTAAATCTGCCTCATTAGAAAGCCATGGGAAGAACTCTGACCAAGGCTTTAGAATGTCACTGGGACTAAAGATGTGTGCATAAGCAAACGTTGACAAACGTTTGGATTGTCTGAATGAATCTTGTCAGTGGAAGATAATGTTAACACCTTCTCAGTGAAGCGATTAGGGCTCTTTGTCACATTATTTGGGCTGTTGATACCCAATGGGGAAAGATAAGGTGAATGGCATCCATAAACATGATTGGATTTTTAGGTGCCCACCCAAGACATATTTGTGAGCACACTGGCTTAATTCCTTAGACTCTGGAATAGACAAAGTTCAGTGTAGTGCTGTAGTAGATGTGTAGAAATGTACAAATTAAGAACTTTGTAATGGTTCACTTGCTATATCCTTATTTATTATATACTCTTTAGCCTACCATATGGTGAAATCACTAGAGAATGGACAAAAGTTGAATTGTTGACAGTTCAAACAGCAAATGTCTGGTTCACTATTTCAGCAGTAGAAATACTTCAAATGTGGTTTGTTAAATATATCTAATTCATGTGTACTTTACTTTTAATTTGATTACAATTATAGAAAGATAGGTAAAAAGGAATCTTTTTGCTTTGTTTTTGATATTCCTTTAAAGGGAAAAACCAGAAAGTTGGAAAGCCTGTCTAGCAGAATGCAAATCACGCATAAACGTTATTCATTCACACACTGTGAAAATTGAATGCATAGCAACATAACTTCGAAATAAATCAAATTAACAAATAAATTGAAATAATAGCAAAATACTAGTCAGTGAGCTGGTATTAACAGTGTTTTAATCAGAATTGGCTTCGACAAGCATATGATTAAGTAAGCATGAGTAATGAAGGATGGCCTAAACCGTGTGATGGCACTGTAATGACTGTGATGACCTGTAAATGACTTCTTGTGCGATCAAATGTGACCAATGAGGTCAGTTACCCTTTTAGTCAGATTTTCTCTGATTAGTGTGACAGTGTGATTTAGTAATTGAGTCTGTGATTTAGTAAGACTCTGATAAACAGGCATGGCTAACAAGGCCTTAATTCAGACCTGTCACACTGGAATGTGTGCAGAAGAAAGTTTAGTACACTTGTCTGAGTGTACTTCTTATCCAGAGTGGAAAAGAAGAATGGAAAACGACGGTTGAAGAAAAGTAAATAAAGAAATCTTAAAGTGGATTGATTGTGTTTGGATTGGACTGTTTGGATTTTTTTTTCTGAGATTCAGTAGTTGACCAGTAATCAGTTTTACAGTATTAGTCTTTTTTTCTTTCTCTTTTGTGGAACATTTTGAGTTGGGATGGGACTGTCTGAGTTTCTTGTTATCAAAAAGTCGGATTTTTGTTTTATCTTTCATACTAAATAACGTTTAAAATAAAATTCTGTAGGTTTTCATTTTAATTTCAACTATATTCTCCCCATTAACTTATTTGGTTTAAGCAGTTGTATCTCTTAAGGGTCTTATTCTGCAGTTTTGCTTAGTTTATCACTTAAGAGATAATTCAGCTATTGTAAGAAATACTGCTTGAAACTATATGATAAAATATCACCTGCCAGTGGAATAAGAACGTTTCAGTAGATACAGTTACTTAAAACAAGTAAATACATGGAATAATCCTTTATTTTATCATGAATTTATAAACACAGCAGGATGTGATCAGTTCAAACAGCTTATTTTAAAGTAGAAAACAAAGACTTTATATTGGTATCCGAATCAGAGAAAACAAATGGTGAACATGTCAATTCAAAGCACTACTTTCAGTGCACAAAGCATTATTGCTGTATACTGTTTGGACTGTAACTGTGCAAACATGTTGTACCATGAGTCTGTAACAGTACACTGTTTACATCAAGCAAACAATTTTCAAGAGGTTGCACATGCTTATTGAAATCACACTCATTAATGATAAAAATAACACATAAAGATTGTGTATTCACATTTGACACTGTTATCACTATGTTTTAGGCAATAGTATATCATCCAAACTGGTCACTGTCCCTGTTCTGACATTTGTAGCTGCAATATCACTATTTGTCTTTATATGGTGGTAGTGTATGGGCATGTCTGCACAAGAGGGCATCTGTGTGTTAGTGTTTATATGTGTGAGATGTGGCAGTAGCAGCAGAGCTTCACAGTCTGCTGAGCTCAGTGGCTACAGGAAGTGTGTGAGTGAAAACAGAGACAGGGCTAATAGGGCAGTCCCTGCCTGCTGCTCCAAAGGCCTAACAAGGGCTACGTTTCATGGCCTCCTCCAGTGGGGATTTCTTTACAAGGCTTTGGGTAGAGAGAGGTGAGGGAAAGTGATCTCCTCCCACTTGCCCTAGAGCCTAGCATCCTGATTCATTCCTTCTCTTTTTTGTTCCCTTTACCAAGTACTAGGCAAAATCCATGGCCATGCAAGCACAGTGTTTAAGCATACAAGTACTGACTGTTGTCGTGCAATACTTGGTTGGCCTTTTATTTTGAAACTGAAATCACTATTTGAAAATATACATTTTAATGAGATCTGTAGAATTTTACCATTTTGCTCGTGTTTGTGATTAAGCTTTGCTGCAACACTGCAAAAAAATCATAGCAAGTGTAATCCACTTAAATATGGTCTAATTTTCTAATATTTCTTGTTTTGAGATGAAAGGTTATTTTTAATTTTAAAATTGTAATTTTGCTCAATTTTAAAAATGATATACATTTAGCTTTAGTCAAGAACTATTATTTTAAACAAGCAAAAATATCTAGTGGAATTACACTTTCAGGTAAAAATGTTTTGCAGTAGACTGAAAATATTCAGGTTTGACCTTAAAAGATGAATATGAGACAAAATATCAATATTTCAGGATTTTTTTAAGGTATATTCGCCTGGATCTGATCGGGGGACAGCACCTTTTGTCTGAACCCACCCATTTCTTCCCAAGTAAAAGTATTGGAACATATAAACATTGAATAGATGAATGTGAATAAGACTTAATATTCAATATATATTTATTGAAAATCTTTGCTTGCACTAACTGCATCAAGCCTGTGACCCGCTGACATCATTAAACTTCTGCATTCTTCTTTTGTGATGCTATTCCTTGCTTTCTCTGTAGCCTCATTCAGTAGGGGATGACTCCCTTCAGTCTCCTCTTTAGCAGGTAAAATGCACCTCTACTGGGTTTAGATTGACTAGGCCTAAGGTCTAAAAATGTCCACTTTTTGCCCCTGATTAACTCCTCTGTAGTTTTGGGTCATTATCTCACTGCAGAGTGAAGGATCTAATACGTTTTGTTGCATCTTTCTTTAAGTTCACAGATAAAATGTTCTGTAGACATCTGTGTTCATTGTAATGAAGATTAATCAGCCGATCACAGAAGAAGCCATGCAACCTCAAGCCTTGACATTACCTCCATTATGTTTCACAGATGAGCTTATATGTTTGGGATCATGAGCAAATCCTTCTTTCTCTAAACTTTAGCCTTTCCATCACATTGATGAAGGTTATTCTTTGTCTCACCAAACCATAAAACTTCTGAGGCTTGTCTCTGTACTTCTTGGCAAATTCCAAGAAGTTCTTGTTCTTGTTCTTCTGCAAACAGTAGATTTTGAGACATTCACTCCTGTCCTCTGGAGGTTGTTGCTAATGTCACTAACAGTGTTTTATTGGGTCTTTCTTTGCAGCACTTACAAGTTTTTGTTGTGTGTGCGTCAAGTTATCAATTGCTGTTGTTTACTTTTGTCTACCTGTTCAACATCTGTTACTACACCAGTGACAAATTTCTTCTTCAGGACATTCCAAATATTTGTAGAGGCTATGGCCAAAATTTGTACAGTGGCTCTGATTGATTTTCCATCTTTTTTCAGCTTCACAGCTGCTTGATTTTCACTCATAGACAGCTTTTCATGTTGGTTACTCCTCTAATTAAAAAAGGACTGTCTGTACAGGCAAAACCCAAATCTGAAACTGACATTCAGTGTAATTTATTGTTTGAATAATCAATAAAACAGGACACACCTGGGCAGCAAAACACACCTGTCCGTCACGTGTTCCAATACTTTTGCGCACAGGAAAAATGGATGGGTTCAAGCAGAAGGTGCTGTCTTCTGAACTGTGTATCAGATCCAGATGTAAATATCTGGAAATTTAAGCTAACATATTGATCTTTTGTCTCACATTCATGGTGCCAAACCCAAATATTTGTCCACAGCAGAAATAAAGGGATTGTCTTCACTGTTCCAATACTTTAGGAGTGGAGTGTGTCACTTAGTAAAGCACTGATTAACTGAAACATATGTAGTATGTTCCATCTTCTTGAGCCTGGAGTCTGATATTGGCTATTTTCTGTGGTTGGAATTTCTACCGGTGTCATTGCCAGGCTCTCTATATCAGTTAAACACTATCCAGTATCTACAGAAGCACACTGACACGCTCAGACAGCTCGCTCTGTCTCCATCCAGACTGCTAAGAACACAGTATGTGTAAAATCTCATACAGTATTCATAAGTACTTAGAATGTTGGCCAAAGTCTCATCTTACATATTTTCTGGTAAAGATGCATATTTGACACAGAGAAACGAGATGAGAACATAAGCAAAGCCTCTGACTGTTTACTCCAGAGTAAATAATCAAAATCGTGGTTCTATGAATATGGAATTTGTTTGGTATTTGGAGCTACATTTGTGTTGGAATTTCTCTCATGATGCATTCTGAAGATAGCCAGCAAAACTCAAAAACCAATGTGGTTATTTTCTCTTCTGGTCTCTATTCCTCTCCCTCCTACTGGCGCATGCAGATCTTACCATTGACTAGAAGATATCTGCAATGTCACCCAATGTGCATGAAGTATGATGTTCGTGAGAAATGTTGCAGTACGGCTCTTTGTATTAGTAGCATCACAAAACGACATGTCGTTGGGGTATTTAACTAATGGTAGCTTTTTTGTTGTGTGCTATGAGCATTTTGATCATTGTTTGTGAGGGTTTTGAAGAATCAAGACGTTTACGTTTTCCAACTAGTGTAATTATTTATGTCAAAACAATGCAGGCTGATTCTTTACTTTTTTACTCATCCACGAAGGTACTTTTAATATATTCCAAGATGTAGTGCAATTGTATAATTGTATAATTGAAGTAATGAATATTGTAAACCTGAATATTGTAGTCTGTAAACCTACTTACTTTCCCAAAATGGACTGAGACCATCAAATGAGGTCTCCAGTAGGACATTCTTGGTTGGTGTACGAAGTAGGGGCAGACTGATATGAAAATGTGTGGTTGATACTTATTTTAGGGGGCTAAGCATAAATAACCCTAATATTACAAAAATATCCATGTACTCTGACTATTAGTTATATCAGCTTTATTGACCATAGAGGTGCACATTATAGTTCTGTAATTACTGACTGTAGTCCATCTTTGCATACTCTACTAACCTTCATTCACCCTACAATGTTCAGGACCTCACAGGACCACCACATTGCAGGTATTATTTCAGTGGGGAGTCATTCTCAGCACTGCAGTGACGCTGACACAGTGATGGTTTGTTCATGTGTGTTGCACTGATATGAAAGAATCAGACACAGCTGTGCTGCTGGAGTGTTTAAACACCGTGTTAACTCTTTGTGTACCGCATTAGAGTTTAGATGTAATGACAGACAGAAGCTTATCTCTTTCTGAACAGTTTGTGTTGGTCATCCTCTAGTTCTGTTTGCATGGCATTTGTTGGCATTTGTTAAACAATGTGTGGGAAAATATTCCCTCATTTCCTATGGAAACTGACATTCAGTGCTATTTATTGTTTGGATAATCAATAAAACAGGACACACCTGGGCAGCAAAACACACCTGTCAGTCACATGTTCCAATACTTTTTGCTCACAAGAAAAATGGATGGGTTCAAGCCAAAGGTGCTGTCTCCTGAACTGTGTGTCAGACCCAGATGTAAATATCTGGAAATTAAAGCTAAAATACAGGCATGTATTTGTATAGAGGTATGAATTTTAAGAATGTACATCTTCCTCTAAAGCTTTATCAATGGTCAAGCCAGGTATTGTGCATGCATTTTTGGAGTAGGCTCCTTTGCAAATCGAGCATCCACTCCCTTTTCAGTCACTTATGCAGAGATTTCTTATCTTATTTCTTATCTTATTATATTATTATATTTCATATTATTATATCATATAGTGCTTAACACATCACCACTATGTCAGTGTCACTGTTGTAGGCGTGTGGGGTCATGACAATTCAAGATCAGGGTGAAAGGTGGCTTATAAAGTACAGTATACAGATAAAAAGAAGGTGGTATTAAAGTTCTGAATGATGAGTGTATAGATTGTAATTAAATTTTATACCACAGTAGTTGTCGTTAAACAGTGTCACAACACAGGGTCATCATGAAAGCAGAATCCCAATGGCACAACAAAGAAAAGTAGGTAGTCATTCATTTATTATCAGCAAAATAAGTTTGATAAGATTGTATTAATATTGGAGCCTTGTGTATTATTTGCTAGCTAGTACAAGCCCTTGCACAAAGTGGAACAGTTTAGCTGGGGGAAGCAAACCCGCTGTAAAACATGGGAAGCAGCAGTTAAATGATAGTTTCGTTTTATTCTAAGCTTCTCTAACCTGCATGTGTTTTGTTTCAGCTTGTATTTAAGATGTAATTTAGGATATATTGGTTAATTGTTGAGAAATGGTGTGATATATACATACACACACACACACACACTCACATATTTACATTTTTCAGTATGTTTAAACGTATTTTGTGGGCTGACAGTGCTTTCATTCATGCCTTTTGAGTGTTACTTACTAAAAGTATTTTAGCCATTTTTAATTTCCATGTGCTTTGATGGCTAAGAAATGGTAGTCTGTGAGAAACATGTGGAAACATTTAAAGGCCTGGCCCAGATCACAGTAACTCAATACAGGTACCTGCGCAGATACTTAGATTCATTCGAGCTGTGCCGTGGCTCTGTTTCATTACATATTTTTTTTCACTAACACGATCTGTTTACATATTACCAAATCCTGCTATTCGGAGCCATATTCAGCACGCTCATATGTGAGTATAGCTCTGCAGCTGTTCGGTCCATCACAAACTGCTTAGTCGAAACCACAAATTCAAATATTTGTGGCCGTGTAATTGCGACTACAGTTGTAAGCCCCGGTGTTTACATTTGGATGTTTTATTCTCTTCACACACAATTAAATTTCCGTTGGTATCTCGGCTCAAAGGACGCGCTAAGCTCAAGGTTTGGTTAGTTCTGGCAGGGGTGCTGTCTGAAATGTTTCTGTAGTGTAAAAGGAGTTTGACATGTCAGTGGGTGGGTTACAACAGCGAAATGAGACCCTACCGATTGTGTTCAGCATTTGATGGTGGTCTCGTTTGACACTTGAGTACTTTTGCGTCTGTTTTAACTTAAAATTACCTGGCCTGTGAAAGTCTGAGGACAACTAACTTATGAAACTGTTTTAATATAAATACGGAGGTTTTTAATAACTTAATGTATTACAGACGTAGCAGAATTATTGCCACATAGGAATAAAACTAAAGCACACGATCTATATCCTCTTCTTGTGAAGTCAGCGCTCAAACCACCATCACTCAGAAAAGGAAACTGTCAGGTGATTATTTATGCAGTTAGTGAACATAAAGCTGTAGCAAACAACTGTTATGAGATTTTTTTTTACCTACAATTTACCTAAAAGTGAAAATGAGAAAACAGTCATAAGTCCAGGTGTCCCTAAAACTGACAGTGTTCATGCTGAGAACATTTTTTACAGTATAAGAGACCCGTGTAAGAAAATGAGTACAAAATGATTGTTTTCCCACCTTTTGACCTAATAAAAATGCTTTATAACTGTTTGCCCAAACTTGTCACATAAATCTGGTACAGATGTCAAAACAACTGTTTTATACACACACACACACACACGCACACACACACACACACACGCACGCACGCACACACACACAGACACTAGGTTTGCATTTAGTGTTGTCCTAAAACCCAGACGCACCAGTCACCCAAAATGGCCGTTAAAGTGGAGTGGTCCGGAGCAGTGCTGAACTGGCGCTGAAGTGCACAGGCTCTTTACGAGGTTAGGTGTTTTGTGTCGCCATGATTTATCGCTGTGTGAATGACTGTGAAACTGTTTATGAGCTCAGTGTACGAACAGCCATAGCCTGGAAAAACTCCCACCACTGACGGCACCAAGGTGCAACATGGCGCCGATGGGGTGCCAAGAGGGTGCCAACAAGGTCATGGTGTTGCTGTCTTTTACTGGTCCAAGGTCTGTCACATCTGCTCTGTATCTACATATGAAAATATTTTTTTAGTTTTTGAGGGGCCTTGAATTTATCAGTAAACAGTAGAACCAAAAAGTCCCAGTTAATAATTTGTTGCACTAGATAAGAGAATCGTATAAAGTATTGGGGGAAAAATAAATGATAACATCACAATTGGCTGACATCCCGTTTGTCAGTCTGTAGCTGAATTCTTAACTACTTTTTTCAGCAGTCATGCTTAATGGTACAGAAAAATGTGATAAATGCATTATACTTTGTGATTTTCTTGCCACTGAATCTTTTGAATCAATAAGGAGTTGAAATATGAAATATGATTAATATTAGTACACTACTTGCAAGCTATTGAAATGTTAAGTCTGAACTCAAACACTGGACTCATTGGACTGTTACTCTAGAATTTACAAGCTTTTACTTGTTTGCTTTGTATTTGGATATGATATATTTAAACATGTTTTACTTACATTTGTTCTGATCTGTGTTTTCCGCTGTAGGTGGATTTCAGAAAGGTTTATTAGCACAAATGAAAAATGACTGTTAAACAATATGACAAACATTACATGAAGCACTGAAACACTCTCTCTACCATTTAACATGAGCTTCATACTATATATATATATATAATTTCTTTTTTAGAAATTGATCAAGGGTCACTGATGTGGCACTGCATGATGACAGCAAACGTGACTAAATAAAAATGTATACTATAGTGGGGCTTCCTCCCCACCCAGTCATCCCCACACAATACATAATTTGAAAATCAGAGGCTTTAAATTTCCTGTTCCTGTGAAATTGGGTTCCGCGTTAAGTTCATCAGTCTTAATACATATCTTTAGGCTACACATAATGCATGCACCAAACCACAACATCTATGGCTTGGTGGTTTTGGATGAATAGATGTACCATTACACCCCTAATCAGCCCTTAGGTATACAGGGCAACAGGGCACACTGTCTCCTGTTGGATAACCTGTAATAAGCTGTTACCAGTTTGCATGTGAAAGAATGCAGAATTACTAGCTTAAAATGTGTTTGGCAATGTCAAACATGAAATTATCAAACAGCAGTGCATATTAATGCTCTCCCCTACAAAAGTAAGCCAGTGTCTTTATTTTTTGCTGTAGACTGACATTAAACAATGAATATGAGACAAAAGATCAATATTTCAGCTTATTTGTCATTACTTTACTTACATTATCTGCAGCTGATACACACTTCGGAACATAGCACATTTGGCCTGAACCCACCCTGACAGTGACTGACATTGTGTTTAGTTGCCTTGGTGTATCCTGTTACATTGATTATTCAAACAATAAATAGCACTGAATGGAAAATCAATTAGAGCCGCTGCACAAATATTGGCCATAGCCAGTACAAACATGTGGAATGTCCCAAAGAAGAAAGTCATCTCTGGTGTACTAAGTAACAGAGGTCAAACAGGTAGACCAAAGAAAACAATAGCAGTTGATGACAACAACATGGTAAATTCTGTAAAGAAAGACGCATAAACAACTGAATCAGAGGGCAGGAGTGAAGGTTCCAAAATCTACTGTTCACAGAAGACTTCATAAACAAAAGTACAGAGGCTTTACCAGAAGATACAAACCACTAATTAGCAAGAAGAATAGGCTGACATTTGCCAAGAAGTTCAGAGACAAGCCTCTAGGAGGCAATTCTAGGAGAAAGTTTTATAGACTGATGAGACAAAGACAAACTTACCTTTACATCAGTAACCTTTAATGTAAAGGAAAGGCTAAAAGTTAGGGGACAGAAATAATCTACTCGTGATCCAAAACATACAAGCTCATCTGTAAAACATAGAGGAGGTAATGCAATGTCTTGTGCTTGCATGGCTTTTTTTGAGTCGGGCTCATTAATCTTCACTGATGATGTCACACATGATGGCAGGAGAACAACATTTTGTCTGCCATTTTAAAGAAAGGTGCAACCAAACTGATTGGGAGATCCTTCATCATGCAGGAAGATAATGACCCAAAACACACTGCCAAAACTACAAAGGAGTGCATCGGGGCACAAGTAAAATGGATGGGTTCAGGCACAAAGCTGTCTTCTGAACTGTGTATGTTGTCAGTATGCAAAACATTAAAGGATTGGCTTTACTGTTCCAATACTTTTGGAGAGGAGTATATGTAGCACTATACTTGGTCAGTGCGAGCATATTTAATGGGCTTTGCCTACACGTCTTCTACACCATGGCTCTTATGTTAACAGTGAAACTATGCAGCACTAGCATGCCCCAACATCCCCTTTGATAAATGGAATGAGCTGAACCCAGTTCAGCTATGCACTTTGACCCCTGCGCCACCCAGAGCTGTGGCTGTACGCACCTGGAAAAGGGTTTTATATTTTTGCCTGTGGCCAACTTCCACTGCACTCCCAAATAGTTGAGCCCGTATGAAAGAAGGGAAAGAATAGCATATCTAGTTATTAGCGGCCCATTGATGATTCGGGGGAAGAAGAATGATTGTGCAGATCCTTTTAAGTCTCAAGCCACTGGAGGAGGAATAGCTGCGAGGGAAAGGCTGTGTGATAACACAACCCCAAATGATTTATGCCTCCCTGCTCCTGAAGCTGTTTATGACCTGTTTACATGGCAGAGACCTTTTCACCCCTTTTTTCCCCTCCTGCCAGCATTTTGGTACAGAAGAGAGGCTCGTGTTGCATTAATAATGCTGGGCCAACCGGGTTGGAGGTCACTTGGCGTCTGTATGAGCTGTTTTACATTGGACTTCTGAATGTCACCTGACAGCCCAAGCTAGGAACATGAACATTTTCAGATTGTATTGCATAATGAACATTGTATGAGATACATTGTGTGTGTGTCAGTCTCATTTATATCAGTTAACCCTTGTTGCTGAGAGCAAAAACAGCATTTTCCACTGTTTGATATAGTCATCTCCATTAATAGTGTGATTTATACTTTCATTTCAAATTGCTATTTTTGCTCTGGTTATGCTTATGTGCTCACTAGAGTCACAATAATGGAGGCGTGGTGCTCCTTTTATATTCTTTTAAAAGGTAAAGGAAAAATCAAAGCTCTAGTGCTAGTTTTTAATGAGTTAAAGAGCCAGAAGTGAATGTGTTGCTGGTGATATGTTAGATATGGTTAATAATGGAACACTGTGAGAGTAGATTTGTTCTTTGTACAAAAAAGTAAAACATGCTCTGTCTGGATCCAGTATGGTGCACGTCTTAATCAGAAAAGTATGCTCTCTGTTTTTCCAACTTGGAAGCAGATAGCAGGTTAACGTGGCTATAAAAACATTTGGTATTGTTTTGCCATTGTTTTGCACCTGTAGTGCAGTTGATCATTGTACTTGTATTTATTGAGCCATAGAGCATTTATTCTTGGTCTGAATACATTGTTAGTAGTTAATAAGTTATTAATGTTTAATTACACAGTTATTACACTCATAAAATGAAATGGGATTTTTAGTTTTATCACATTTTTAACTTCAGTAAATTAAAACAATACACACTTTTTTACACTCACTCACACACACACACACACACACACATACACACACACACACACACACACACACACACATATTCAAGCACAGTATGGGAAACTAAATGCAGCTTCCTGAGTGTGTATGAAAATCAGCTAGAGTTACCACTGTTGCCACCATCAGCCTGACTCAGCAGACCTGAAGCTGAGTTTACAGCTGATTTAAACTGTGTCCTTGGCTCAGAATGAGCGGACACACAAAACAACACACACACACGCACACGTACATGCACACACACACACACACACACACACACACACACACACACACACACACACACACACACACACACACACACACACAAATCCATCCATTGCTTCGTTTATTTTTGCTGGATGCTTTACATTGAGCCAGTTTCTCTTCTGATCTTCCTTCAACCAAGATCACTGTTCCATTTATTGTGCTCTGTATTTCATTCTGCTTGCATTGGCAGTGTGAGAGACAGCGCATACATATGCACGTGTGCCAGAGATATGTAATCCCACAAAGACTCAAAAAGCAGCCTTTGCCACTGCAAACTCTAAGGGCTTTGGTTTATGTAAGTAAGGGCTTCACACCCTTGTGTCTGCACTAACACACGTACACATAATTAAGGCATAGAGACATTAACCCTTAGAGACCTTAAAGTTTTTATTGCTTTGCTGTAGCACATAAATGTAATTATATAATTACTTGCACTAGTGCATATGGGTCAACTTCAAAACCAGCCCAGGCACGTTTTAATGGATCTGGTATTAGCTACTTTAAGCATGATCAACATCACAGCCTTTATATTTTGGCAGATAAGCTGCTATGCTAGAGTCATCATAAACCAACAGTAGCCTGCAGCAGTGAGCACTCTCACAAGTTAACAAAGCAGTGAAAATGTTCGCACAGGGAACTGTTTTACAGTAGAATATGTTCTATGGCACAGTTCAGTACAACCAGACACGGCTATAAATGCCAAAACCGTGTAGGAAATTAAGTCACACAATGTTTTTCACACTCAAGTCATGACTAAATATAACAAAAACAGTCTGTTTTACTGGTGGCGGTGGTGCATGCCTTTTGGTTATTTCACATAAATGGTTATTTCACATATGTAGCCCAATAAAAAGGAAAGTCATTAGTTTAGCATATGTACAGTGTATAAGAGATTACGTCTTTACTTGAATTATAAATTTGTTGCTTAGTAACATTTGGTCCAAATTTTATGCATTAACTTACTGGGGATCTATAGTCATTGCATACGGCAGCTGTTCACCCCTTATTGTGATAAAAGGGACACGGTTCAGTGATTTGTGCAGGAAATCCTGTGGCCACATGTTTCCTCTCATGGCAGGGTTTCCATCTGGCATTTTTCAGCAGGATAATGCTCATCCACACACAGCAACTCACAGGAATATCTGAGCTCTGCTTAAGATAAAGCTTGCTTTCTCCAGGCTTACTAGAGCCTGCTTTGTACAGTTTATCCAAAAGTATCATTTTTATCTAATATTGTAATCACTTACATATTTCATCAATACATTCTCATACATAGAGTTTCATGCAATTGCAACAGTATAATTACAGTGTCATTTATACAAAATACTAACTATACAAGTTAACCATGAAGATGGGGGATGTGTAGATGAGCAACTGTGTCTCTTAAAGTTTGGTATTAGTCATCTCCTTGTGCTGCATCAAAAGAACCCTATAATTACAGTAACTGACCGCAAAACTGACCTTAAACTAAGCTGGCACAGTGTGAAACCTCATGCTGAAGCCTTTCTGGGAAGCGGAATAATGTAATGACATTTGATATTTTGCACTAATTAATCTTTGACTTTCATACGGACTGCTGTTTAAAAGCTGTCTCTTTTGAGGTGGATTCTTTTTTGAAATCTTGCCCAGGTAAAGTCTGAGTTGTCTTTTTTGAGTGTTTAGCTTAAAATCCAACCCCTTTCTCAGCCGTGCACTTTCATATCTCATTCTGGAATCACAAAAATTCCCCCGTTTGTTTCCTGTTCTTTTCCACTTCCCCACATCCACTGAATCAAAAGTAACGCCTTTCAGCATCTACTTTCTTTTTTACTGCCCGCAAAACATAGCTGTCGGATGGATCAGTGGAACAAAAAGGTGGTCAGCTACTACCTGTGACCATGTCTGATAAAACATGATTTAGGAGTCAGTAGTTGAGTTTTTGCAGTGAGGCTTTTTGATGAATGAATGTCTCAGGATTTTCGGTTTCTGGAGCTCTCTGTGCCTTTCATTGGGAATCAGGCATGGCACATGCTCTTCAGCCCACCCTGTTTATCAGCCAGGGAAGGAATGCACCTCTGGTTAGCATTGGCATTGTGTATAGATGCTATCTGAGTCTGTTTCTCTGCCTTGGATCTCTGAAGAAAAACAGATATAACATTCAAGCAAGGACAGTGCATTTGCAAAGTGCAGGAATTTGGTCACATAGTCCACATAGTTTTTTTTTGTTTTTTTTTTCAATATAAATTTGCAACATCCAGGACAAAAACAGCAGCAGCAGAGCCAATTTATTACATTACACAGCTCTTCAGAAAGAATATTTTATGTATATTTGAAATGCCACTAATAGCTTATGCAAGTTTTTGTATATTCTTACTTTTTCCTGAACAGCTCAATGGAATTTTTACCTTTTTTTCTTTTTTCTTTAATCACCAGAACCCATTTTTTCTGATGCTAGCCACAACAATGCTTCAGACCTGTCAGTAGTGTGTTAGTGTAGCTAAAGTGCTTAATTTTTGGGAGGATGGATTTCCCTTCTTTAAAAGTTAAGGAGATAGTTACTTAGTAAGAGGCCTTCAAAAATAAATCTCTGTACTATAAACACATGGCTAATTTGTGCTGCACTACATTGAACTTGTCGCATACTTATCCCGGTTGCGCGATTCATTTTGTCCCTCTGCTCTGTCTTAAGTGTCTTTAAGCATTATAACTAGGCAGTAATGAGATTTCTAATGCTCTTTGCCTTATGAAATTTCCCGTTACTGAAGGAATCATGACTTCAGGTTTGGAAAGGGACACATAGGGTATTAATGAGTGCATAGTAGAATACTAAAATAACATTGAGGAGATTTTATTTGGCTGTTTCTTTGCTTCAGTTTTATTGACTTTGTACAGAGCTTACCTCTACAATCCTAATAAGCCAAGACAGAAAAAAATCCTATTTATGCCAGGCCTACAGGCTCCACTAACAACAAGACATTTCAAGTCATTAAAGTCAACACAAAGACTGTGGGTGTGGCTTTGGAAGCCACTTGTATCTCACACTTTTCCTTGCACTGACTTGATATGCACCTTTTTTGGCTCACTTGAGCGGGGACCTAACTAAATGAGTAGCTTCTTCCATAATATCTTATGAATTCTAGTAACTTAATAAAATCACATTATAAGTTGACATTCTGTTTTAATAAGTTGACTATAAGTATTGGTTCAGACAATGACCTCAATCTATCTTGAAGTCGCTGTTATTCCACATATAAGCCCGTGAAAACATCCCAAGATATTTATATGGATGTTGGATGTGCAAGGAAGCACATTAATTTGATCCCAATCCTCATTCCACCAGCTTCTGCAAAGTTTTTTCGGAATCGCCCGTTACTTAAATTTATGCCTTTTTTGGGCAGCCAACTAAAATCCTTTGCAGGTAATGACTTGAGTTAGAAAGCTGTAAATTTAGGCTGTGTAGACCCACTTGTCTTAGGTCTAACAATTAGTGTCTGCCCTGCAGACACCAGGGCTGTCATTTTGACCTAGTGGCTAGTTACCTCTGGCTATAATATCCCATTAGCCAAGCTATCATTGAAGGGTGGGCCTCCAACCTGTGGTTAGCCTGATCCCAGGTCAGCTAAGGGTTGAGCTAGAGCCAGACAGTCCAAACTGTTAAATATCAAAGACTGACCTCTCAGACAGGGCAGTGCTAAGAACACTGCACACGTTAAAGAACAATCCCAGCCTGCATGAAATATTCATGTAATTTTTTTTATTTTTTTTTTTGCAATAACCACACAATAAATGGATTTATATATCTCTCTACACCAGCCATCAGTTATCCTGAAAATGGCAAACAAGTGAAATCGAGGTGTTATTTACATGATTAATCTGCTGATTGCCGACGAGGATCTAGTCTCCCTGCATGTCATATCTAATCCTCACTTTCCAAAGGCTTAAATTTAACATTGGATGATTTCAAAAAGCCTTAGCTGTCCATCACTGAAGAAAAATAATGACTGTGGTTTAGTAAGTCCGTAATCTGCCCATAAGCGTGAGGCCGAATATGGGATGCTGAGTCAATGGTACATGCATTAGCTGAATTTCTCTTGTGGGGTAGTAAGGTAATGAACAAACAGGCGTTATGCTGTTTTCTGCCACATGCCAAAATAACCATTACAATAAGTGGCATCTGCTTAATACCAGTTAAACACCATTTAACTGTTCCCAACACATGCAGTGATTTTTCAATTACATGTACTGGCTGTTTTCCATTTCCTCTGTGTTTGAGCCTGTTATTACCTTCTGACTGATGCACAAGTTTCTCTGCTGATTTCTAAGCTGCCGATTAGTGTTGTACATCTGTCAAAACCTCTGTAAGGAATCTGAAGTTGTGGAGCTTGAGATGGTTGAGCTGTGAAACCAATAAAAGAAAAACCCTAGAAGCTGGATTTATTGAGTTCAAATGGAATGATATATTTGCATGGTTAATTACACTCATTTTATTAATTATCCATGATTTTCTTTTAGAAACCTGGACAATATGGAAAATGTACAGTCTTAGGGTGTTCATACACATGAGAATCTAGAATAAGTTTGTTGTTTTTGTTGCATTATTTGCTTTGATCCAGTTAGTTACAATGCAGATTGAGTAAACCCACTAAAGAGCTTAACACGATGTACCTTACATTCCATCATCATTACCTATCAGGGCTGTATCTCCCTATGCTTGACATTGTTTGGTTGTAGGGAGGAAAGTGTCTAATATAGCGGTGTTGTCAGTTTTGCCATTCACCCTTTCCTGAAAAAATATCATAGAACAGAATCATTTGGATTCCACTAAACCTCTATGGTTTTACTGCCAGCTGCACCTACGTTAAGTGCATAAATCAAAACTAATCCCAGTTGTGCAGCAATGGTATCGTCACTGGCAGATATAATCGTCCCCATGTGATCCTGGACCTTTATCTTCTTCTGTTGTTCAATGGGTGATGACAGCCTGCCTCAGCTTCCTGTAAGTGGGCTGAAAGTCCAAAGTATTCATGTTATTTTCACACAGCGAACCGAAAATGTGTTCAGATATTGCTTAATGAACTGGAACTAGGATTTAACCAATGGTGAAATGCAGACAGTCGAAAACAAACGTGGGGTTAGAGCTGAAAAACATTGCAACATACCTCCTCCATTAATAATATATAATTGCAACATGCTTTTTCCTGTTGCAGGCCATATCTACATGTTGTATGAGTAAAACAGAGAAACTGTACTAGTTCCTCATGCACATATGATTGATCCATTCTTTCTCTTCTTTAAATTCCTTCCCATTCATGTCTAGCTTTATTAGAAGCTCAACAAAATGTGGTTGTATATTCCACACAAGGGGGAACAGTAGGAAGAGGCAGTAAAACTGACAAAAGTGAATCATCTGTGTGCATTTCTTGGTTTGTGAATCTGTGTGCTTTTTCATCTCTATCCTTGGCACTCTCACTGTTGGGTTTTCCTGCAGGTCTTCTGTTTGGCCTTTAGTCCTGTAGTTGCTAGAACACACACATGGTCAACACACACACACACACACACACACACACACACACACACACACACACACACACACACAGTCATTTTCACACCACACTGTGATACAAAAATGTCAGTTGTGGATAATGCTGGTGCAGCATAAGAGTTACAGTAGATGGGGTGAATATGTCAGGCATCTTTATACTACACTGCACAAAAGAGTTACCAAAGTACGGATAAAACTTTACGAAAGGGCAGTGTTCAAACCTTTGATAACTGACATTAACCTACATAAATATTAATAAAGGCATACACAAAAAAAAACACAACAACAAATTTGTCAGTTCTGGTATTACTTCAAACAACAGTTGTCGTGAAAGGCTAATTTATGTGTCATGTAGCTTTAAAAACTAAACCTTCAGTAAAATATTACCAAAAGTAAATTAGTAGTTAAATCTAATGTTCTTTTAATTAACTCAAAAAAACTAGAAACCAGCTTGCTTTCATATTTAACTTGCTTTGCAGAGTAGCGTACTCCAAACACATGCACACACTCTGACATGCATATAAACATATACGGATACTGAGCAGGACAGGCGGGTGTTTTCAGTCTGTTTACACAGTTGTCAAGCTCTTCTGCTCTCAGAGGGGGTGCTCATTGACCTTTTGGTCGTGAGGTCTCTGATTAGACTGCACTGACCCTCCAGAGCCAGGGGCCCCTGCAAAAAGTGAATCCAACTCAAGTGCTAGCCACTCTTGCCACAGGGCTTTTGTATGTTAGTGTCACATAGTATCAGTGGTGACTAGACCCTTTGCACTGTCAATGACAGTGATGGGAACTTCAGCACCATGTACTTTGGCGAGTATAAGAACATTGAGGATAAATAACTTAATAATTTAAAATTCAGAATCATACATCAGTCTGAAGGCAGTGATTCAAATGCATTAATTTTTGCATTAATAATGGACCCAAAATAAAATTCTTATAAAGTAGAAGAGAATAATTATTGTTATTTTACAAGCACAACAAGACATATTTTAAACATATGTGCTGTTGGATAATTCAATGGCAGTATGATGATAAATTATTACACAAACAGTATTTCTCTTTCTGGATGTGCAGCAATCCTACCCTCTCCCTTGTAACGGAACACATCCTCACCACAAACTGTCAGGGGGAGATGGTTCAGTGCATGCAGTCTCATGGAGAAAGCGTGGTACACTGTAGCTTATAATGCAGAAGTTCACAATCACATGTTCTATCCAGAAACTGATTCAAAACTGGTCACAATGTGCTCATGTAAGTGATGACCCACGTAGCAAGGTAATATCTGCAAGGAACCTATCAAGAAATTGCACAAGCACCAAGGGTATTGTTGAGTCATTGCTGGCACTGGAAATCTTGCATGTGCAACTGAGTTTGAAATGTGTGTCTGTCCTTTCTGTCTGCAGTGACTGGTTATTACCAGTATCACACCAGTGAAATGAATGCTGACAATAATGTTGGTCTTACCAGGTCATTTTCTGTTCTGGCACCAAAATGGTGGAACGAACTTCCCCTGGGAGTCCGAACAGCTGAGTCCCTCACTGTCTTCAAACGCAGACTGAAGACTCATCTGTTTCAGGAGTATTTAACTCCATAAAGACATTTGTTTCAACACAGTCTAAACGTGAAGAATCTCTAGATTCCAGCCTCGTCTACTAGCTAAGGATGTTCTAAGTAAACAGCAAAGCACTTTTGGAAGTCGCTCTGTATAAGGGCATCTGCTAAATGCCCTAAATGTAAATGTAAATGTGAATTTTATCTACAGCTTCATAGTATTAAGACCATCTTAAATGGCAGTGACAGTGTTTAATGCAGTGTTTTGATGCTTGCTTGACCTTTTCATAGGGATCTATAATATGAGCTGAGAGGGAAACCCCAAAAAAACATAAATAAACTCAACAGCACTAAAGGAAAATCATACAATGGAAGAAATAACAATGTTTTTAAATTGGGTCCAAGTAGCTACCGGTGTATTCACTGCAGAAACTCAACTGCGAAACAATGTTGCAGTTGTTATGTTTTTATTCTCTGTATCCCGCTCCTACATTGTGGAATACAGCCTTTCTGCAGTCTTTCTGGCACTGAAAATGTTGAGATTACAAGTCACACCTCACTGCTCTCTTTTTCTTCCATCTTCTCATTTCTCATCTGTAGTTTATTTTCTATTTTATTCTCTTTTTCTTTGCCCTTTTTACACTTCATCTCCCCTGTTCTCCAACTCCTCTTTTGCCACAGATCTCTCTTTTTCTCTCCCTGACTGCAGTGCGTTCCTGCAGGAGCAGGCGATTACAGGCTGTCAAGAGTCCAGGTCTGTTAGGGAGATGTATACACAAACAGCTGCGCTGGCCTGCACACCCAAAAAAGCAGGCCACCCCCGCTGCTCCCCCGTTTATTTATTTAGCATGGCTCTCTAATTCCCTGCTCACAAGCTCTAATATAAATATTACACTGCATGGAAAAGAAACTCAATTTTAAGACGTGCCACTCGCTCTAATAATTGGAGCGAGGGTCTGGAGGACACTAGCTGCTTTTTGGGCTTCTGGTGGGTGTGTGTGAGTGTATGTGAGTGTGAAAGACAGAGAGCAAAAGGGATCAGGGTGCTGTGAAGCTCAGGGCACCTGACGGGCTGAATGGCACTCAGTTAGTGTACAGCCAGGAGCCCCTTAAGAAAACAACTCTGTCCACATTGCGCAGCCCCACTAAAAGCCAGAGCAGAGGAAGTTTTGAATAAAAAGCTTTTAAGAGGCCAGCAGGACCTTATCTCCAGCATCTAAGCTCATGCAGCGAGGTAGGGTCTGGGGTTCCACAGATTTTGAGAGAGACCCTCTGCACATTAGAATGGAGTGTTTTCTCTAGACCCATTTTGGCGAGCAGTCAACAGCCCACTTAGTGCAGTCAGTCATGGATCAATATATGCCTTTCAGGCAGTTCAGGCCTAGTAGTCCAAGCCTCAGGACAGAATGTCATTGTGTGGTGATTCCGTATAGATTCATAAGATGGATTTTGACACATTGGTGCATTATACATGCTCTCGTATTGTTTTTGCACTTTGTGGCCATGTTGTCTATTTTTGGGGGTATAAGTAAGAACCCCAGTGTTACTATGTTACTAACAAGCAACTGGCAGTAACATGGGTAGATTTCAGATCAGAAGTCAGTAGTGATAGTATAGTAAACACAGGATATGTGGAATGATAATGGAATGATAATCTGATAAGTGGAAAACTACATTTACATTTACATTTATGGCATATATCAGGCAGGCTTATTGAAAAGTGCTCAGTCATTCTTTCAGAATATCCAAACCTAGTGTCAACAGATCCTTAATACAAGGTCCTTTTGAGCTGTCATAGATGAGATTTTAATGCTCTTTTAAATGATTTTGGAGGAAGTCTTGAATTGACATAAAAAAACAGCAAGTGAGTTTGCTGTTCAGACACTCAGGGGAACAGAGAATAGTTTGGTGCTTGTCTTCCATGCATACTGGGGGATGGTGGGTCAAGCCAAGTCAAGCAAAGCCATGAAACATGAATGGCTCTGGGTATGCGTTTGGTTTTGACCATTGCCATCAGGAAGATGGATTTTTATGTATGTTTATTTAGGATATTTGACTGATTGGATTTTTGTATTCAGATTTCAATGTATGAATATTCCTAATAATCAAAAGATCATTTTTAATTGTACTATGATATTATTATATTAGCAATATTTCAGTGGAATGAAAATGACCTTAAAATGACAGTTAAATGCTTATTACAACTTCTATACACTATGTCAACCAAAATAAATTAGTTATCTTGACAGGTCAAGGTTTAATAATACTGAAGAAAAAAAAACACAAACCAAAGCAAAAAAAATATAATAATAATATATGATTCTATATTATTATTATTATTATTATTATTATTATTATTATTATTATTATTATTATTATTATTAATAATAATAATAATTTTTATAATATTAATATTATATATATATATTTATAATATTAATATTATGCATTTTTATAAAATAATACAATTATTATTATTATTATTATTATTATTATTATTATTATTATTATTATCATTTAAAACTGCAAGTTGCTAGTTGTGAAACATAAGACGTGATAATTGAGAGCTGACAATCATCAGTCAGTTAGATGCTGAACTTTCTTTTGAACATATTAAACAGGTCAAAGCAGCTGATATTGTCAATTATCTTCATATTTAGCTACCTACATCAATAAGACCGTAACAGGAACATACAAAGATTTATGAACACACTGGTCTGGAACTACACAAACACATATGCAGCAGTAATGGACTGGAGCCACAGGCAGGAGTCACCCTCCAGGTCACTCCCTGGCTCCAGACGGCCAAGACTGCTGCTGTCTCCTTAGGCTAACAGCGGAGATTAGTTTACTGTTCACAAGCCTGTCTCCTGCATCGCTATCACCACAATCACAAGTGATACAAACAGGCACTGAAACCCCAGACAGTGTGCTCTATTTAACTCAGCTACACCACTATTGTTGAAGTCTAGAGTATAGGCAAAACAACTTAGTCATCAAATGGATTCCACATCACAGCTCAGCTTAATAACTATAAAGGCCAGCTTCATTAAGTGCACGTGCTCCTGACTCATATCTGACCCTGATTCTATGTACAGCACTTTGGTCAATTCAAGTTGTTTAAAAAGTGCTTTATAATTCAGTCTTACTTATTGTAACCTAACTAATCTGTGAAAACTACATTAACACTCCAGAATCTCCCACATTCCTCACTAGATGAACATATTTTTGAAGTTTGTGACAGTGTTGATTTTTGAGAGTGTAACTGAGCAGCCTGGTGCCAAGGTTTTTGCTCTGTTTACTGACAGATGAGTGTCTGACACTCAGCTGGAGGAAACACTCCCCTTAAAACACACACTTATGTGCCTCAGGGCCAGACTCGGCCTGACTGTGTTAAGCAGCTTTTACTGTTCATGGAGATCAACCCAACACAGTAATTTAATTACAAGGCTAGTGTAAGACACTTGATTAGTCTAATCAAAACTGAGTGGAAGCAGCTGAATATTACAGCTGTGTGTGTCAATTAAGGTTGAAACTGTGCACTGTGGAACTGGGTTGATTGGGCAAATAGAAATGCCCCAGCATTACTTGGAATCAAATTAACTTTCATTAAAAGTTAAAGTTAAAGGTTCTTTCCTTAAATTTCAATGTAAAAAAACATGTTAAACATTTCATGTCATGGCATAGCTGTGGCATGGCTGGTTGTACTGGTGGTGTGTGAGGTGATGGTGGCTTCCAATTAAAGACACTAATGTCTCTAATTGTGAATGTTCATTTAAGTGTTTAAACTTTCAGCACCCATCCCTTTTAGGGGAAAAACACACTGTGGTCAGTGGAAAACATTCTCGGTGACTGAATTTTCCATCTCTTGTCCATTAAAAACAAAGAATTATCTAGTTTGTCGTCATCCGTCTACTGTCTTAATGTAAACGTAACATCAGATGACCACAACCAACAGCATCTCCACTTTCTGTCTCCAGTGGAAAATTCCATTCTCCTAATGATACATGTGTCAACAGACTAATTATTAGCTATCCATCTGTCCTAAAAATCCAGGCTAGTGAAAAAAATCTAGTATATCTAATGTTTCTTATTGTGACCAGATTATAACATATTCTTATTCGACTTATTCTGGTTTTCTTATAGATGGTTTTTATACGTTAAAAGCATATAAAATATAAGTAATTTAACTGATTGAAGTAAATGCAGTACGGTACAATTATTAATGCTCTCTGTAGAAAATTTAATTCAAATTCCACTTGGAATAAAAGCCAAAGTCTGTTAAAAATGGTTGACAATCTGAACCTGCAGATGTTATACAAATCCAAGCTAGCTTGGACAAACATGGTATGATTGCTCAGATATCCTGTTGGTTTCAAATATTTCAAGCGCTGATGCAATTAAAGACTAAATGTCCCAAATCAAATGTCAAGCTGAGCTCTTTTTACACAAATGGTAAAGTTGGCTCCCCATCAATGTATATGACGGAAGTCCTGAAGAAGTCTTGGAGTGGCCTACGAAATCAGTCCCTGCTGCTTTGTTATTGGTTATGGGCCTAAAAGCATTTGAGATCATATATAAACTGGAGGAGCCATTCATAGTTCAGTGAATAGTGGCTGACGGCAGGCTCCCGCTGATTGGGAAAATATCTCTTTTGTCACCCCCTACAGGCAGCGTTTTGATTGGCAGCCTTTTACCTTCCTTCACTCCAACAACCTATCTGCTTTGGCCCATGTGTCCAGATTAATAGTGGAAAAAGGGAATGGTTCAATTCCTGACCCCACGTTATTCACTAATGGAAGATCAGTGGGGTTTTTTTCAGGGATGTACTTTGCGGTGTAAGATTTTGTGCCAAATGTCTGTCACCATGGGGCCTTCCAATGTGAACACCAAAAAAAGTGTGACATGGTTAAGTTTATAGCTTGTGTTGCTTTGATAAGAGTAGTGTTGTCATTGAACTCATTCAGTAGGTTCAGGTGGAACGTTGCCCTTTTATAGTGCTGCACAGAGAAACTAGCTCCAGCTGCTACTCAAATCCTAACGTTAACTACTATAAAAGAATCGGCCAAACTGTTGTTCTTATAAAAGCAGCTTTCACTAACAACCTTTGAATAGTGTTGTTCTGACCTGTCACCGTGAAAGCTTTTGGAATGCAAGTGTGAGGTCTAGCAGTCAGTGATCAGTAACAGAGAAAGGCTTAAAGGATAAGTCTCAAAGCACAAATGCTTGGAGCTTCCCTTCTGTCTGACTCACCTAAAGCCACTCATTAATCAGCATCAGCTGTGCTCTGCGTGTGTAGCCCACATACTTTATAGTCTCATTATAATGGAGAAAGTGGTATTCATTATTCACTTAGATCAAACTGCAGTGAGGTACAGATATTAAAACTGCAACGGAAACCTCATATTTTGGATTTGTGCAAGATTTAAACCAAAAAAATCACCTTATGGAATATCACATAGAACGTACCAAATGATGGTGGTGGACAAGGGAGAGGGAATACAAGTTTAACCCTTATAATAATAGGAAATGTAGAGGTAATCATTAGCTGTTCATTTAAAGACTCAGGTTTTTACTACAGTAGTACTGACGTCTCTAAACAGACATCACCGCAGTGGACTTCAGTGCTTCAGGGCTAAAATCTGTGTTGTGTTGGGTCCGTCAGCAGGGCAGTGGCAGTCTAGGAGTGGTGCAACTCTTTGTGTCCGTTTTCTTGGGCAAATGCAGTCAGCCTTATGGCCCATGCCAACCCCCCAGCTGCCCCCACAAGGTGAAGAGAGGCATTGTGGGTTCAGGTTGCCGTGTGGAGGGGTCTCTGCTCCCTCCTTCTCCCACACAAAGGAAAGGGGGCTTCATTGTCCTGAGCAGATCAGCCGTGCTTCACAGTGCAGTGGAAACAAAAGCCCAGTCTTTCATCTGGCCCTGTCGACTGACCCACGCAAAGCAGGCCACAGCCAGACCCAGAGAACCTTTACCAAGGAGAGCCTTCATGCTTGAGCCAAGGCCACTGTGGGCATTTCTGCTTAGAGATGTGTTAGAGCTTTTGTAGAGCTGAGAATTCCCAAGAATAAACAGCTTTCTTTGCTTATTCTGAAATGATTAGGGATTAGGCATTTGTTTATTAGGTTATAAAATTGACTAGTCAACAGTTATACCTTCTTCACATTTAAAGTTCCATTTGTGCATCAAGCAAATCTTTTTATGCTGAATGGTTAAACCTCCTATGCTTCCTGTAGTGTATTGCAATCTTTCATAATGACGGTATAATTATAAATAGTACATATTGCTGTATTGTTTTTAATCAAACAGTTCTTTTTACAATGAATTCACTTTGCCAACAGCCTTAAACTAGACTCACTCAGCTCAAACAGAATGTCTAACAATGTACAGAACAAAAGGAGCATCATAAATAGCCACCAGTTTAAACATTCAAGATGTGTTGCTGCTAAAGCTTACCTGTACAAAACAATTCCTAGGAAATTAATGAGTGGGCTCATGCATAAACAGAAGCAGATGGGCTATCAGGAAATTCTGTGACTTCTAAATTACAGCAGAGTAAAATGTTTGTGCCACGCTTTAGTTTTCACATATATATTTTATTTTATTTTTTTCACATTAAAACATCACAGGGGTGTGTGTGTTTTGTGTACAGCTCAACAAAGGCATCAAAATATGGCTTGCAAAACATGCATTTTGAGCACTTATCCATAAAGATAATACAGCTTTTCCATCAAAGAGGAACATTTGTGTCGCTTTTTATTATTTTTTACATTAAATTTTTTGCCTTCTGAAATTGCTTTAATTTTCAGTCTTGTTTAAAGCAACAAAATGTATCAGTTGTGTCTTAAATAGCAGCATCAACATGTTGAACTCCACTGACTGCAACAAGCAGAATAACGTCATTGCCACTCCAGGCCGAAATGCTGCTGCTGTAGTGTGAAACCTTGGTGGTGCTGCTTGAGGCCTCTTGCTAGAACTCTCTCAGGTTATCAGCAAATGCACACATAGTGTGCACAGCTCAATGGTGGTGGCTTTATAACCCATGCCAGGCATTAGGCATTGTTCCAATCGGTTCATGTTTATTTGCTCCAGAGAGTCCTGTTCTACTAGCCACACTTCACTACATGTGTATGCTTTCACACATCTGTGTCAGTAATGGATGCTGTATAAAATAGCTGAATTAATTCATTAATTCACAAGCATTTGAACATGCAGTATACTTTTTAAGGGCTACATGTGTGAATGAAACTGATTGGGGAGCTCCAGATCAACCCTTTCTCTACAGCATGACCAGCTTTGGCCAGACAAGACATGAGTCCTGCTCCATCCTATTGTTGATAGGGAGTCTCCCATGCTCCGATAGACTGGAGGGCTTTGGGTGTTATTCATCTTGTGCCATTGTTGCTTGGAAAACCAGTGTGAGCTCTGACCATGGCGCCCATGTCAAACACTCACTTCCTCTAAAGTGACAAGCACAAACGTGTGTTTATTCAGGTTGGCTGTGAAGGCCAGGATTGTGAAATATTGCCCTATTGTGTGTCATCGCTCATGCACTGTATCCAGTTACGCAGGGGAGTATAGGACTTGCCAGGGCAGTCTGTGTGCACTTTGGGCTATTTGTGTGTGTTGGACTTATTTTCGATGGAAAGAGACTGACGACGACAGTGTTTGCATTTCAGGTCACTTTTTGGGGAACAACACAGTGATTGATGTTCTAAGGAGCGAAGGCTATGAGGTGGAGCACACACCGGCTGGACAGCCTATTAACAGGTAATAATGAGGCACCGCACAACTCCTACACACCCTCACGTTCACACTCTCACAGCTCCAGCAACTTTGATACCACTGTAACTAAACCACCACAACCACAAGGTGCTCTAAAGACACTGTATGCTTTTCAACTGCCTGTGGGTTCTTTTAATGTAAGTTATATTTCACAGAAAGGCACCGTGAGTGACCTCCTCTTACAGTGCTTCAGGGGTAAAAACAAATGTTCTTGAAGGTCAAATGTTCTTGTTCTTGGAACAAATGGGTTTTGTTCCAAGTCCCAATCCTTAGCTCATTGCAATGGGAGTATGCTGTTTCTTAAACATACTTTCAGAGCCTAGTTGCAAACATACTGTGGTCTTATGTTTCTCAACAATAAGAGCAGCATCAATACTATCTAGTTCAGGACTGAGCCCCACAACTTACTGTGGTTTTAGCCCATTCGCTTAACTGTACAATTCAGAGAACACTGCAATGTCTCAATCTGTGACACTGGAGGTTTTAGGCACCACTAAACATCTTCCTTTGGTTCTAATAGTAATGTATGTAACTACGTGCCAAAGCACCAAGAATGAGGTGGCGAAAAGGGAGCAGCCATATTGAAACCACAAATTTAATTTATCTATTTAATTTATTTATGATCTGCCCATAAAGCATGTCCCTGTGAAATTTCCAGTCATATTTTATCCCTTACAAAAGGTGTAACCTTACATGTGCCACTACATTGCTAGCTGGCGCCTGAAGGCCTGCAAGTTTGTTTATTTATTTTCTCCTCCCTCTCCGTCTTCGCCGACTGCATATCAAATGGAAATCGTTTTGTGAGCAAGTGTGCGCTTTTGTTGATGCAATTTCATCCCGCAGGCTTGAAACAGATGTCGAGTTTTGGTCAGACTTGCCCGAAAAACGTCTCGCCTGTGAATAATTGAAAAATTTGCCAGATAATAAGCCCCTTTTTGTTTTTCCGCGGTTGTCCACATATCCGTCCATCATCAAAGACGAACTTAGGGCTGGATCCACCATTTTCTTGATGAGTCAACCAGTCAGCAAGTCAACTGCCAAATGTTTAAAGGCAGCAGTGGACTGTAATCCGCTAATCACCTAATTGCGCCATTTGGGCCTGTGATGGTGGCGATACGGCTGCAAAAATAAACGGCATGTCAGGGTGACAGTATTTATAGAGTGAGATCAGAGTCATGCTCCTAAACGTAGCTTCTATCTGGAGTCTCTGTAGTGATGAAATAAGTATTTAATGAGCAACACACCTACAATTCTACAACTACAATTATTAATTATTAGAATAATAATTACAATTACTCTGAATTGTCTCTAGCTCCTCTGGATAGCAGCTCCTCTGAACATTTTCGTGTGTGTTCCCTGAGACCGAGTTAGGGTAGTAGCCCCACTTTGACTGGATAAAAATGCCTCCTTGTGGGCAAAGGGTCCAGACCAACAAGTCCACTCTTGCTTGAATAGACCGGTCGACATAATCAACTGCAGAGGGTCCCCAGGGTCTCCAGCGCTGAGCCAGAATGGAGCCATTGTGCACAGGACTTGCAATAACTTTGCCACAACGCTTTCACAACCTGAAACATGCTGCTTGATTTTAGAGCAGGGAAATAAAAGGCAGATTGTGAGGGGCTAAGGTTGTTAAACATCACCACCAACATTTTCAGTGTAAATCTTATAACAACAGCAGATAAAACTATTAGCAGGTAACTCTGTTAGGTTGAACAGATGCTTAAGAGGTTGGTTAAACCTGTTGAGATACCGCTGAGAGTGAAAGATCATGACAATTTATGTCCATGACTGGCCTGGCTGACCTGACCCAGGATCGGTTTTAGGAAGAAGGTATTTTTTTCTGTTGTTTTCTGTAGTTTTGCACCATTTGAAAAAGCCACCAACATTTCTACCTTTCTACCATTTTGAAGAAATGCTGTGCCTGTGTCTACTTCATGTCCAATGTGTAGCTTTATCTGAAGTGTCTTGTTTCGCACTCAAAGGCTAAGCCACCCTCTGAACGACAGGTTTCACGCGCTTTACTATAGGCTTTAACTCGCACAATAAAGCCGATGATCATGCTGGAAATAAAGTTTACAACAAGGAACAAATAAATTTTAATGTGAAGTCCTTAAAGTCTATAAAAAGTTGTGGAAGGACTGGGGTGCAATGCTTAAATCTCAGTGTATCATTTAAAGTATGAACCTTCCTTTAAATATTTGAGGTCATAAACCGGTGGAATCTGTGTTTCCAGGAGAATTTACACACCCTACCTCTCTCACTCCTTCTGGGTGGCTATCTCTGTCTTGTAATCAGATAACACAATCAGTTCATCTCCCCGTTCTGCTTTCTCCTCTGTTTCATCCCCCCACACTCATCAACACACGCACAATATGCCTCACAGCCAGAGGTGAGATGGTGAGGATGGAGGTTACACAGCCAAGAAAAACAATCTTCTTCCTTTATCAGGCTGTCATACAAAATATGCAGGCAGTGGACAGGAGTAAAAGACTGTTTACCTCACCTTTCTTTTTTTTTTTTCTTCCTCCCTCTCTTACTCATACTCATACTCATATACACACACACACACACACACACACACACACACACACACACACACATATTTATGAAATGGATGGGTTGCCAGATTGGAGGAGACATTAGAAGCCTGAGGTCCGGAAAGTTCCATTATAAAAATGCACCAGCAAGTCGGAGGAGGTTTGGCTTCCCAACTTATTTGCACCATTGCCGCTATAATAGATTCCTGTAATGTTTCAGACACTATTTGAAGCCACATGTATGTGCGTCAGTGAAGACGTCTATCAGAGCCAGATTGAGCTTTCATCAGAAACAGATGCTTCCTTTTTATCTTCAGTAAACCAAGATTGCGCTTCATCAAACCCATCTCTCAAAAATATACAAGCCTCCGAGAATTAAGGCTTTCTTAATGTTTTTAATGGATAAAATAGTGTCTAAACAGATCATATTGGCCCACTGTTGATGAAACAGAGAATGTTTTGAATACTTTTAGTTGAACTGCAAATATGTACAGATGGAAAATAAAATTCTTGGTTCTCAAAGTGTTCCTTATTAAACAGCTCGGATTGGTAATTTAACAGTGTGTTCAAATAAATTTGCTTGCACAAAACCTATCCATTGCACTCAAACTAGTTCCCTTTCAACCATCTCCAATTATGCTGGAACAAACGGTGCCAGTTTTCCAGAGACCAATTATGCATACTCCTAAGTTAAGAAGGATTTCCAGAGGAAAATCACCAGCGACTGCGTAATCATTTTCAAGGCTGTGCTTAATTTCTGTTTGTAAAACCAGACCATTGCTTGAAGAACTTTCTAATCCTTCTTTTTCACAGCCAAAGACTGAGCCCTCACAAGGAGGACGACATGTCAGATCTGGAGTCCCAGACTGAAGAATTCCTGCACGAAGATCGAGAGTGGCGCCCCCTAGAAGAGGAGGATCCTCTACCTCACTTATTGCTCCCAGACAGCTTGGAGCTACTGGAGAAAGTGGAGCGTAAGCTGAAGAAGAAACGGCGTAACAAGCAGAAGAAGCAACGCCATCGGCAGTTCAATGACCTCTGGGTTCGCATGGAAGAAAGGTTGGTTAAGTTACATTATGTTGACATACTTGTCAGACACTCCTACAGTTGTGGGCAGATAATAACATTAGGAGTACAGCCCAGACCTTAGGGATACACCACTGGCATTCCGGATATGAAGAAGAAACAAGCTATCATTGCTCCATCTTATCCATCCACAGGAAGGTCATAGAAATAGAGTGGTTATCTCTGTTTCATAGTTAGGGTTTGACAGAATTTAGCACAGCAAAGTTTTGCGAAACATCATATAACATGACACAATCCAAGACGCCCGCTTCAAAGACTTGAAAATAAACTTCTACATGAAGCACAGCAGCTCTTATCTTCACACATTAACAATTCTTCAATAAACTGCTTGTATTTTGGTAACATCCGCAAGGATTTCTGGAAATCCTCCAGGTGAAATTTCAGAGTTTCCTTCCTTTTCAACGACTTCACGAGCAGGTGACACAATGTCAGTCTGCTATCACGTTTCAGATTCCAGGTGTGAGGTGTTTTCCTCCGTAAAGTTTCACGTTCTGTTCAAGCAAGAGGATGAGAGGGGTCATGTAGCTGAGTGTGGTGTAGAGTGTTGGGAAGCTGGATAGGTGGTGGTTAGCCCGAGGCTGTAGCAGGTTGGTGAAGCAGCGGAAACAGGAAAAGACTGTCTGTGAGGCAGAGATGATATTTTGTCTGATGGTCCTTGAGGCTACAGGAGCCTCACTATCATATCTCAGACGAATACACACAAACACACACAGGTCACTGATTTCACCACCTTTGTGAAGCACTGCTTAGGTCCAAATTGGTGTTTAACTTTGAAGGCATCATGAGACTAAGAAAGGTTGAAATAGGATCTGCATACATTTGCACTTTAGAATTTTCCGACACTCTCAATGTTCACGAAGCTCGAGAAGCCGTGGTAATTAGCTGGTGAACTGGAGAGTGTGTTTAAACTCAGGTGTGTTTAATGAAGCAGAAACTTCACCTCAGAAAGAATGTGTAGGATATTCGTAACTGAACTTAACTGAACCGCCATGTCAGTGTAAATTAAGAAATGTCCTAATATGGTTTTATATTTCTGTTCATAATTTTTACAAAATTCCTTATAAATGCCTGCTCCTGCACTTAGCTGAAGGTTAAAACGAGGCACTATGTTAAGGTTAAAATTGATACTAGAATATAAGATGAAGATATGGTTATTGTTACCTACAGTAAGGAACAGAGAAAGTAAAATTAATTTTGTTATAATTCTAACCTACCATGCCACATTAGCATTTAGCCAGAAGAGTTGTAAAGGCAGAGCACACAATCTGAACTCTTGAATCCCAGCCCTGTTCAGAAACTGTTGACACAGACAGAGGAAGTGAATGTCATTTTGTTTTTGGAAAAAAAACAAAACTCTGAAATAATTTATGCATCCCTTTCTTCCATTTAGTGAAGCATCTGTCTAACCTTGACTTATGCCAAATTCTACCCAGTTTCTACAGTCTTTATTTTTCCCCTCCCTCTCTTTGCTTGCAAAATTGTCTGTTTATTGTGCCTGCAGGTTTTATAAACTTATGCATTTCAGATGGTCCACAAAAGTAAAATCACTACGACCCATTATTATAAATGTCTAAGCTGGAAACTGTTGACAAAGGCCAGCACTGAATGTTTGCTCTTGTTGGTCGATGATCTGCATGCTATATGTTTTAAAACGAAAGCATATTTGTAGCGTGAATTCTTCTGAAAACAAAACGGGACCTTAAATGGTTATTTTTCTGTCATTTCTTTGAGGTGTGGCCTAATGCTATCTGTCAAAGGGCATTAAGAGAATTTAAATCGATTTCCCTGGCATGATGATGGACGTCAAGCTTAAGTAAACATTAATTCAACTAAGGATTTTAAAGGGAAAATAGGAGAGAAAAAATTGGACAGACACGTAGCGAATAGTAGAAAACAAAAAAAAAACCCTCTGCAGCCAAGACCAATCAATGCAAAGTAAATATTATTAACTACAAGCATATGCATCTGATGAAAATTAGCATGTGGTTTTTCACTAACAGTCAGACTTGTTTTGAACTGTTTTATCCTACCTCATAGATTTGAAGTGCTGATGGCTATAAAAGGCCATCACTTTATTTTGTCCCATATTTGTTCAATTCTATCATCGAATTAATTTTAAAGATCAAACACAAAGCAGCACAGGTCCCACTTCTTTGTTGTGCTAATAAAGGCTATGGCACATGCTTTAGAAGAAGAATTCTTAGAAGAGCTATGCATGCTGGAGCTAATCAAGATGCAGTAGACTTGTTTTTACTGGTTGAGGCCCAAGCTTAACCATGTGGAGGGAGAGAGAAAAAGAGGGCAGAAAAGGTAGAAAGACAGGAATGTTGGGGCAAACTGGGGGCATTTAGCACATAGACAAGAACAAAGTATTGTTTGATTTTATATTTATATTAAATAGTTTCACTATGTCAACATTCAGTGGAAATTGTATATTGTAAGTAGTGTAAATAATATTACATGATTTTAAATAGAAAGAGATATGAATTTATCTTGACTACAATTTAATATAAAGATACTGTGCGCACATTCTGTTGACATTAAGACCTGACCCAAGTACAGACCACAACAATAGAAAAATAGAAATTATACATTGTGTGTGTGTGTGTGTGTGTGTGTGTGTGTGTGTGTGTGTGTGTGTGTGTGTGTGTGTGTGTGTGTGTGTGTGTGTGTGTGCGTGTTTGATTCTTTAATGTCCAAGGAAGGCTTTCTGCTAGATTTTGGGGCATCGCTGAGATTTGATTGCATTCAGCAACAAGAGTATTAGTGAAGTCAAGATAATAGATGATCTCCACCACAGTTCAATATTAGGGGCTTTTCCATGCTTGTCATTAGGCATGGTGCTAATATTTTCATGTTTGTCTGCTCCAGAGAGTCCTATTCTATTGACAAAACAATTCTTTGCAGGCTCAAGAGAGTATGTACACATTGCACATTTGTATCAGCAATGGGTGCAACAAGAAGCTGAATGTACTTATTAGAAAGGGTGTCCACAAACATTTGGACATGTAGTGTAGGAGGTCAGAGTGTTTTTACTCAGTGCCTCCATATGTTATGGTTGTTGATCAGAGGCCTTAAATCACGTTGTTTTTCCAAGTTCTTTACCTTTTGACCTTGGCTAATCAAGCTCGTATCATGTGTCATTCTTCTTGCATGTGAGATGCAGAGTTTTGTTCTGCACTTTTGGTGATTAGAACCCTAATATTGTTTCATTTTCCAAAACTCAACAACGTCAGACACTATGTAGGTAAAGCATGCAAGTCTAAAAAACAGGAAGAACAATAGTAATTGAAAGTACTACCAGGCTGCTAAACAAACATGATGCGTTAAACCTCCTCATAGAACTGAAACTATTTGATGTTTATATGTAGCCCACATCCTTGCTTTTCTTTGCCATTGTTAGATGATTTCTAAAGACTGGACGTGTGGGTCTCTCAATCTCTGCCATAGACAAAACACTGATAAGTTCTTCATAACATAGGCTTAACACTCTCCATTCCTTTCTCCTGTCCACAGCACAACAGTTGAACCGCCACCCCCAGTTGTCCGAATCATCAATGGCTACATCACAGTCCAGACTCGCCCACACGACCACGGAAGATCTAATCACGACAGGACATTCTCAGGCTCTGGCCAATTCAGTGGAGTGGCTTCTGTCAGCCTGCTGATTTTGTGGGTTCAAATGATCATGCAGTGGCTCCTTGACCTATAAGCCAGCTGTGTGGCCTCGAGGTTGACCTCTTGGCCTTCTGAACTGGTTCTAAAGCACTCAAAAGAGTGCAGAGGTCATTCAGAACATGAAAAGCATTGGGCTAATTTCTAGCCTAATGGTAAAGAACCACATAAAAAGACTGCTGTAAATTGTTAAATGTATTCTTCACTTCCTGAAGGATTGGTTTTACACTGCATTATAGTGCAGGCTTTGTAAATATCACATGTATCATAGATGTAATTTAGAAACATGAATAAAATGTTCTTTGTTCATTTTTATATATACAGTAAATAAGATTTACTATATTTTTGTGACTAAATCAGGTACTAACTAAAAATGTTTTCTTTCCTTGTATTTCACTTATGGGGATAAACAATGGTTTGTTTTGCTCACTATTGTCTATATGTTCTAATATGTTTGAATGTTTAATTACATAGGTTATTCAGAGGTTATTCATTTAATTTATTAAATACATAGCTTTAGCTTTTTCAAAGTGCGTTGATTTTGACAGCTCTTTAAAGTATGTGATTGTTTTGACTGGGTCTTTCTGTACTTTTTAAAGACTCCCTTATCACTGTCATCCATTAGCATGCATTCCAGCAATGTATGTGGCACAAAGTTATCGAATTTGTTTATGCTGTTGAAGACAATAAACTATTTATCTAGCTGAAGGCTCCCATATGAATTGGAGATAAGGGTTAAAAGTGAGCTAGTTTACTGAGTGTGTCAGATGGTTCAGTGCCTGTTAAAAAGTGTCTTAAGATCATTATCGTCAGCTTCTACAAAAATGTCGCAGTTGCCTTCACCGTGCTGGTAATATATCAAACCCTTTATTTTTGGGTTTTTCTTTGTTGAATGTTAAAGAATGAACCAATAGAAATCTCTCCAAAATAAATTTTTGAAATTCCTCGAAGTCAATTTCTTTGTATATGATGCACCATTCCTGAGAACCAAGGTTTTGTTATAATAAGATTATAAAACATTACCCATGCCTTCCAGATGTGATTAGATGATTAGATGATTGTGTGTTTTGGAGAACATCTGGACATGTAGTCTATTTATAGTTCCGCCACCCTAGGTGTCAGATCAGGGTACGATTTACAACGATGTTGCTGGCAAACTTTTCACAGCTTTCTGCAGCCAACCCCAAAACATGGAGTGCTCCAGGCTTTAGAGTTCTTTCCACATTGGAAAAGGAGCCCAACACTCCCCTCTGATTTTCAGCACGTTTAATGGATTGATGGTAGGCACCAGATGGCTTGCATTTCATTCCCCCGGTAGAACCCAAGTCATTCTCCATGGTTCGCTTGCAGGAGACGAGGACCCAGATGTTGTTCAAAAACACTCCTCCATTTGCTCTCCCGACAGCAAATGATGCAAAGGACCTGATATCTGGCAACCATGCTCTATAATGTTTTATGTGTACATTTCAATAATCTGTTGCTTACTCCAAAAGGAAGGTATTCATCTTGGTTTAGCGCTCAGCTTGCGGTCCAGGCTGGGTAGGGTGCCGGAGACCCGACCACCAACACTCCTGAGATGTTTTGTCTCTGCAGATTCTGTCTGCTGCCTCACCATCGTTGGGTTGGCGCCTTGGTAGTATTGGGAAGAATTATTTGATTTAGAGCTCCTGGAATATGTTGGGTCTGGCTGTTTTATTATGTATGACTTTGGGTGGATGCTAAGACATGCACCCTGTGACCACAAGCTAGAGGTCCATGTTCAGTGGTTTGCACTGTAATGTGTGAACATTTCATTACCCTTGTAAATGTGGCCTGCATCCCAGACTGACCTAATGGACAATGCTGAGCTGGGCTTGCTTTTTTACAGCCAGCTTTACTAGACCACTACCAGAAGCTGTGTGCAGGCCAGGATCTGTTACGTCTGATACTTGCTCTCAACGTGTAATCACTCAACAAGTGTAATTGTGTGGATCTGTTGAAGTTTTATGTCAGTTTGCACCACCGTTTCTGAAATGGCTGCTGTAATAAACCAACAATGCTGACTGTTTAGAGATAAGTGTGCAAAGAGGAGATCTTCAGGCATCAATGTCTGCAATGAAAAGGCTCCAAAAAACGTCTGCATAGTTCTGAAAACTACACACCACGTCACAAACCCTGAATTTTGTCACCTACACAAATCAGCCATAACATTCAAACAGCTGCCAGAGAAAGAGAATAACACTAATAATCTGGTGACTTTGGCACCTGTCAAAGGGTGGGCTCTACATATTTTTCAGCAACAGTCAGTTCTTGAAGTTGATGTATTGGAAACAGGAAGCATGGACAAGCTGAGACACTTTGAGAAGAACCAAAGTGTGACATATCACAAGACACCTTCAGATGTCTTGTGGAGTCCATGCCTCAACAGGTTAGACCTGTTTTTACAGCACAAGGCTGACCTAACCCCGTGTCGAGGAGACTCGGTGTCTCGGTAATCATTTCAAATTTTGAAACGTGGATCCAGTTAAGGGGTAACAGGTTTTTGATGCACCTTTTGAAGAGTTCCTGAAGCACTGCATGATGTTGGGTGTCCATGCAAGGAGGCAGGACACTGCAGACTTCTTGAGCACAAGGATGGTGGTGGTGGTCTTGAAGCGTGTTGAGATCACACTGCTCATATGGGGAGGATGTCAGTGAAAACATCAACATCAACATATCTACATGTTAGGCCATCCGTCCTGACCAGTGGTTTTCAGTTGGTTTAAAGTGATTAGCTTAGGGCTTTAAAATACAACATAGTATTTTAAAAGTGGGTTCTCGGTACTGGACTTGAAAACCAGTGCTCCAGAGTAAGTCTTTATGTGTGGTCAGTGCCTCACTTCAAAGTGTGCACTCCAAGTTAAGGTCCAAACAATGTTACTCTCCTGCGGCTTGTTGCTTTTGGCCAACAAAACTGGTAATAAAGAAAATCGGAATCAGCCTCAAAAATATCACCCATTAAAAACACAAATGACCACATATTCATCTTAACTAAGAAGTCCAAGATCTGGGATCTTGAATAAAGAGGGGTGACTTATTTGTGTTGTATCACTCAACATTTATGATGGCAAGACCTGATGCTGTGAAATCATTTGATAAGCAGAGAGTCTGACTGAAAGTTCATGGATCATTAGATTTCTAATTTTATCCAGTGTATTTTTACAAGCAGAATTCACACGTCCTTGTAAAAAAAATGAGAAAGTGTAGGACCTACTGTGGGCTACGTGAGCACTTCTGTATCTTCATCGGCTCAACAGCATCTTGCTGAAGTACAAACTGAATTTGAAAATCCTTTAACTCACAGGTTCCATACATGTGTGTGTTTGTGGTGGAGCTTTAGACTGTGTTATCATTCAGTCTGTTACAGAATATTCACATACAAAGTGTTTACCAACCCTAGTCACAGAGGACTAGCTGTCATTATGTCATCATGTCCACCTAATCCACATACTGTCACATCATATTTGATACAGTCATGTGATTTGCCATGCATTATTCTGTGATGTTACTGTTTGTGCATTTCTGTCAAAGTTTATAGTTTGAAAATGATTGATCTCTCAATTGTTACCTGTGCAATTTTTGAAACCCTGCTGTAACACATCCTTACTCATTCACATTATTCTCAACCACTTACTGTTCTGCATCGACATACAGCCACTGGTGTATATATATATATATATATATATAAAAGTACTGTATAAAACTAACACTTTATTATTATTATTATTATTATTATTATTATTATTATTATTAATATTATTATTATTATTATTAGACGTAGTAGTAGTAGTAGTAGTAGTAGTAGTAGTAGTAGTAGTAGCAGCAGTAGTAGTAATAGTAGTAGTAGTAGCAGCAGTGGTAATAGTAATAGTAGTAGTAGTAATAGTAGTAATAGTAGTAGTAATAGTAGTAGTAGTAGCAGCAGTAACAGCAGCAGCAGCAAGCTGCCAGGCAACAACAGCAGCAGCAGCAACAGCAGCAATAGCAGCAGCACAGCAGCAGCAGCAGCCGTTGGGCAGCAGCACAGCAGCAGCAGCAGCTGGTTGCGGCACAGCAATAGCAGTAGCAGCAATAGCAGCAACAGCAGCAGCAACAGCAGCAGCAGCACGCACCAGCAACAACAGCAGCAGCAGCAGCAGCAGCAGCAGCAGCAGCAGCAGCGGCAATAGCAACAGCAGCAGCAACAGCAGCAGCAGCAGCGTTGTTGCAATAGCAACAGCAGCAGCAGCACAGCAGCAATAGCAGCAATAGCAGCAGCAGCGCCAACCAGCAACACCAGCAGCAGCAGCAGCAGCAGCAGCGGCAACAGCAGCAGCAGCAGCAGCAACAGCAGCAGCAGCGTTGCTGGCAGCAGCAGCAGCAACAGCAGCAGCAGCAGCGTTGCGGCACAGCAACAGCAGCAGCAGCAACAGCAGCAACAGCAGCGTTGGCGGCACAGCACCAGCAGTAGGTAACAGCAGCAGCAGCGTTGCTGGGCAGCAGTGCAGCAACAGCAGCAGCGTTGCGGTACAGTACAGCAGTGAAAACAGCAGCAACAGTGCTGCTGCGGCACAGCAACAGCAGCAGCAGCAACAGCAGCAACAGCATGCTGCGGCTAATAGTAGTAGTAGTAATAGTAGTAGTAGCAGCAGCAGTAGTAGTAGTAGTAATAGTAGTAGTAGTAGCAGCAGTGGTAATAGTAATAGTAGTAGTAGTAATAGTAATAATAGTAGCAGCAGTGGTAATAGTAATAGTAGTAGTAGTAATAGTAGTAATAGTAGTAGTAATAGTAGTAGTAGTAGCAGCACTAGTATTAATAGTAGTAGTAGTAATAGTAGTAGTAGCAGCAGCAGTAGTAGTAGTAGTAATAGTAGTAGTAGTAGCAGCAGTGGTAATAGTAATAGTAGTAGTAGTAGTAGTAGTAGTAGCAGTGGTAATAGTAATAGTAGTAGTAGTAATAGTAGCAGTGGTAATAGTAATAGTAGTAGTAGTAATAGTAGTAATAGTAGTAGTAGTAGTAGCAGTGGTAATAGTAATAGTAGTAGTAGTAATAGTAGCAGTGGTAATAGTAATAGTAGTAGTAGTAATAGTAGTAATAGTAGTAGTAGTAGCAGCAGTGGTAATAGTAGTAGTAGTGTGTGTTTTCACTGAATGGATGGGTGTAAAATGCAGAGGTCAAAATTCTCATGTGTGCACCATATATGGTCACTGAGTGGTCCTTCGGCTTATATTAACACTTGCATATGATATTAAGGTCAATGTTGATCCACAAAACAGTGCTAGAGCTTCTGAAAGAAGGAATTTATGATTGATTCCATGTTTACAGCCCACTCTGAAACATCGCCTATACACGATTATCTTCTGCTGATACATTTATTACATGTTTGTTATCACAAGACACAAATATGCTTAATATCAGCAGTCAGAGTGACTGAGTTCATTTGCTGCTGATTATTTGTATTGCTGTGCCCCAGATTGCTTAAGAAAGCCTTCGTGATTACTTTGGGCAAATTTTCCAAAGCTCACATACATCACTTGTCCACTGCAGTAACGGCTCACATACGTCTTTATTAGAGACTCAATGCTTTCATCTAAATATGAAATTGCTTCCACAGCCCTCATTTCTACTTGACTTTCGGGTGAAGAAATGTCAATTCAGATGTGTTAAAATGCAGTTACTGCTGAGCACTTCATGAACGCTCATGTCTTGGCTCGAGTCTAGAGGGCTGTGGGCCAAATGGTGGTGGTTGTTGAGTGATGGATGGCGTAGTGGGGAGAAAGAAGCGTTGAATCATTTTTTTTTCTTTCTTTCCAGCTCTGCTGGGAAGGACAGCGCATAACGTCCGTCTCGGGTCAAGCGCGGTGAATCATGGAGGCCCAGAAGTTCAAAGGAGCACATGATGCCAACACCACTCGCTCATATACATTAAAAATGGTGTTGAAGCAATCAGTCAGGCGTATCTTTGGACAGGAGGCCGACGTTCAGCGAATGCCAAATGGTTTACGCTACAGCAGACAGGAGCACAGCAGCGTAATGTAGGATGATAGTTATATGCAGAAAATTGGTGGCAAACATCTCAGGGCTAATGACTCAACCTGTGGTCAGCTGTTTTGTAAGTGAAATAGCTAAGCGCTGCCATGTACTCAGGATTGTGGCGAAGGCAGGATTCGTGGAAAACATACGATGCACTGAGTTTTGTCTTTCCGATTCCATTTTCCTGCCAGTAAATGTGGAGGCTGTATTTTTATGAATGTGGGAATTATGCACACTCATTCACCAAACCCTGGGCAGGACTTTTTCATTTCATTCCAAACATTTCCCTACACGGGATCATTTTTGGGAAAGAAGCTCCCCCGCCTATTTTCTCTCTTTATCAAAGAGCCAAATCTAATCTCCGCACACTTACTTAATGAGTGTGGTGAAATTGTGAAAGTGCTTTGGAATGATGGAATTCCTGAGATTAATTCCACTGGAAATGAGTTCAGATGACGTTCGTCGATCCGATTTTCAAACGCAAAGCATCTTGTACACCTCACTTCTAAACTCACTCTCTTATTCACTCAATCACTCTCCCTCATTCAGTCAGCGATGTGTCACTCCCACTGAATCACCTTCTTACTCTCATTCATTCACTCGTTCATCCATTCTCTCTCAATCACTGATTCACTCACTCCTTCATTCACTCTCACTTGCATTCATTCATTCACTCCTTCAATCATATATGTTTATTGCAAATGTATAAAAACACAAAAATACAAGATGTATGTAAGTATTCACAGCCATGACACTCAAAATTGAGCTCGGGTGCATCTTGTTTCCACTGATCATCCTTCAGATGTTTCTACAGCTTGAATTGTCTGTAGACCTCAGAGACAGGAATGTATCGAGACACAGATCTGGGGAAGGGTAGAGAAACAATTCTGCTGAATTGAACACAGTGACGTCCATCACACCAATACTATTTTTAGAGCTGGTCGCCAGGCCAAACTCAGTGACTGTGGTAGAAGAGCCTTAGTCAGAGAGGTGACCGGAAATCCAGTCACGCTGACAGAGCTGCAACCTTGTTCTGTGGAGACAGAAAGGAGAACCTTACAGAATGACAACCATTTCTGCAGCACTCCATGAACCTGGCATGTTTGGAAGAGTGTCCAGATAGAAGTCGATCCTGAGAAAAAGGCACGACTGTCCATCTGGAATTTGTCACATGGCACCTAAATGACTCTCAGACCATGAGAATGAAAAGATTGGACTCTCTGGCCTCAATGCCAAGCATCATGCCTGGCACTGCTCATCACCTAGCCGATACCATTCTTACAGAGAAGCATGGTGGTGGCAGCATCATGCTGTGGGGATGCTTTTCTGCATCAGGAACTGGGAGCTTAGTCAGGGTTGAGGGAAAGATGACTGCAGGGATGTACAGAGACAACCTTGACGATATCCATGGTTATCGAGGGCACTCTGGACCGCAGTGCTCGCTACGCTCCTGGTTTTGAACTCTATTTCTACTCTATATTTAATACAGTTAATTTAAAATTCCATTTCACATGAAAATATCCAGATAATATAAATGACAGGGTATTTTCCAGCAGTGAAATAAAAACGAAAAATTAGTTTTCTTATGACAACCATGCTTGCTTTTATTACTTCAGTTCAACCAAAACACGCACTGGAAAACAATAAGCACAAGATTCATGGGAGGGTTGTTAATCATTAGTCAACAGAAAGGCTACAGCAAATGCAATTTAAATATTAATTTCTGTGTGTTTATGTTATGTATTCAAGATTCATTGCCGTGCTGAGTTTTTCCCGAATCTCGGCGGCTTAATTGAATCTGAGTGGCTCGCCACCGAGGTGAGCTGGAGCATAACGATGCTGAAAGAGTATATTTTCTGCTTCTGCTTAGAGTTTGGGGTGCAAGGCCTAATATTTCACAGTGGGAAAGTTAAACACCAGGACCAGTTCACAGCTCCTTTTCCAAAGATACAGATGTCATAACGTAATTAATTGGCTATAAAATTACCAGGTCTTGATTGTTTATGCATTTAGCTTAATCCCAACCTTGCCATTCTAATCAATCAAAAGCACATGTGCTGTAGCACAAGCACCACTAAGTGCCCTCCCAAGCATCTATTTCAGGGGAAATGGTGGTCTGTATTCTGTATTTGTTTGAGCTACATTCCTTGGGGCGAAAGTGCCTGCTCGGCAGCACTCCACTACAGAACATGCTTAAAGGGTTTATTTTGATAGGCTATGGAAAAATACAAAAGATGAATATACATGTATCGGCATTTCCACACAGGCCTGGTCTTTGTAGCAGATGGGTAATCAGGAGCAGAAAGAACAGTCCTGCTGAATGGGGCTCATGTTAAAGGTCTGCACTGAATCAAAAATCATGTGCAACCCCCCCAGCTTGACATTCTGTTTCCATTTAAGCAGGGGATTCCATCTGGAGCCGTGTAATTAGCTGCTTATGGACGATGTGTGCCTCAAAGCTACACTAACTGATATTTGTAGGTCTCGGTTCGAAGCCACATCTTATTAACTCCCTGCTAGTCACATGGCAAACTGTGTGGCTTGTTGTAACGCAGACAAAGTGGAAGTGTGGTCTCCACTGTCATGTCAGCGATGACGGGAACATGGTTGTGGTAGAAAAAAGTGCATTCCCTCAAGAAAACTGGATGGTTGCAAGGCTTTGTGAAATGAACTGGTTACTATGGTATCTACAGTGGTTGCTGTGGGGTTGTTAGGTGATTGCTATGAGGTTGTTAGGAACTTAGGTATCTCTGGTGCTTGTAATGGAATCCAATATTGTTGATATGGGGTTGTTAGATTAGGTTAAATTATGCACATGGTTGCTGTGGTGTTTTTGGGCGGTTGCTATGGGTAGTTACCTGATACTAAAAATACAATGAAAAAATTAGCACACCATGAAATGCTTCTTCCATCTTTTTTTTAACATTAAACATATTGAAATTTGATCTTTGTTTCTTCTATACACACTAAGTCTCTCCCTCCATAGTTTGTATGTAGGAGTGCAATTGGTGGCAGAGGGGAGCAGAGTAGAGGAGGAGCTGAGAGCAGAAAAAAAGGTTTTCGCAAGATTGAAACCGAACATTTAAAACAGGATATAAACAATATTACCACCGAACATATCTTTGTCAATTTATCAATATATCGCCCATCCCTAATAGAAAGTGACCAAATATTTACTGTGGTGGTAGTAGGTTGTGGCTAAAGTTTTCCAGGTGGATACTATGGCAGTTGCTGGGAGGGGTGATATGGCATTGCTAAGGTGGTTGCTATGATATTTCAGGCGGATGGAGGGATGTGAAATTGTAAAATGAAACACACCAGCCTATAGAAGACAAGTAAATGTGCATTTCTACAAGCAGGCCCATATGTGTGCATATGCATGTATAAGTTATAGCAGAATGGGGCACTGTTCCAGGGCAGCGGGGTTATGTTACGAAGATAACAATGTAAATATATTTGAAGCATCTAAACCTAACCCTTAACCACCAGTGAAATGTAACATTTTTAGCATGTATGCATGATCTTTATTCCTTTATTATAAGGACCAGAAGGGTAATAACCACATGTTTTTCAGGATTCTTCTTCAGGCACATGAAAGGTTGGATGGTGGAGGGGAGGACATGGAGAATCGCAAGCAGGTCACAGAACATGTAAATAAGTACATAATATAGAACCTACAGAAATGTGTACATATAAACAGATGAAACGGGAGGTTGTATTGGAAAGTAAAAAATGAAAACCCTGAAAACTAGTGCTGAAAACTACAGAGGTAAATAAAATCTACACTAGCTAAACACACAAATCCTGATTTTGGTTTGGAACCCTGATGGAAAAGATGTGAACCACCAGCAAACTACAGGGAGTCTTCAGTGACTGACAGCGCAGCATGCACTCACCTCACTGGCCACATGTATATGCAGACGTTTTCATCAGATGTGCCGAAGTTCAGACTCCAAGTGTCCCATCAAGAGCATCTCAGTGGTCTGGAACTGAACACTGAAGAAAAACGTGAAAAATATCTGAAAAATATCATTTGAATGGTAAAAACTCTTTTCCCTTTAAATGTATGTTGTGATAAAACAGAACCTTCTATTCTGAACTGATCTCTTGATGTCCATCACACAGGCCTGTAGATGTATGTTTTTCACCTGTAGCCACAGCTGGACTTCAAAGGCATTAACAGACCACTAGTTTTGGTCCAGAAAAGGACAGACAGAGAATGGGAGTGTGTGTGTGTGTGTGTGTGTGTGTGTGTGTGTGTGTGTGTGTGTGTGTGTGTGTGTGTGTGTGTGTGTTTGGAGGTTGTTTGGAGGTGAATGAGTGCAAGCACCTGCACCAAAATGGTGCTTTAATGTTCAAAAACATCTAGAGCTGAGCTGCTGATTTGTGGAGAGCCAGTCCTCATTTGTTATCAGCTATGAGGAAGATAACACCAGATAGCTTGGGTTTTGGAACTAGCTATGTTTTAAAAATGATTTATTCAGAAAAAAAGATATGCGTGTAAGTGTATGTGTGTGTGTGTGTGTGTGTGTGTGTGTGTGTGTGTGCGTGTGCGTGTGTGTGTGATATTTCCAAAATGTTTGAAAAAGTTCTTCATGCTGACTACAAAAATTATTCTTATCAGCCAAAAGTGGTTCCTATGGTATCACATAAGAAACCTTTTGTAGCCTGACCTCTGTTTGGACTGGCTGACCTGTGATGTGCATCTTAATTAAACAAAAATCAGGGGTGAAACGTCAATGACATTGAATGACTCTAGACTGCTGTACACTAAAGAGATGGATATATGTAAATGGTGATGCATGTTCAACACCTGCACCAACATGACCAACAAAACAGAACAGAACCTTTGGGCCTCTTGGACAGAGATATATTTGGAGAAAAAGGAGCAGAATCACATGAAAAGAATGCCACTCCAACTGTTGAATTAATCATCATGTGGACAAACAGTGGCACAAGGAACATTTTACTGGTAGAAGAAGGAATGGGTTCAGTCCTGGAAGTGAATATCAAACTGTCTGTAGAAATGCTGAAGAAGAAAAGATGATGTTTCCACAATATGATAATGACCTAAATACTTCTCATAAATCCACAATGCACTACCTCAAATGGCACAAGCTGAAGGTTTTGCAATGGCCTTCACTCTTCTCCAACCTAAACAACAGGCAATCGGTGGATGGATCTCAAAAGGGCAGTGCAGCAAGATGGTCCAAATATCTCACAGGACTTGAAGCCTTTTGGAAGGATGCATGCTAGATACTCTGCCAAAAAGAACGGCAACAAAAAGTGTTTATAAGCTATAATATCTGCCAATGGGAGTGTTACTGGGCCCTGACCATGAGGGGTGGCCAAACTTTTTTTTTTCTTATTTTGAAAAGATGGGGAAAAAATTTTGTTCAAAATATAAGATAAATGTTACACATTATGCTTTTCAGACATCAGTTAAAGATATCAGCTCTTTTATTCTCTTACTTATTCAAAGTAATAGACATTTTACCAGGGGTGACTAAACTTTAAGTGTGTTTACTCAGTATTTAGAAATTCAATATTTTAGCAACACGTTTTCAAAAATGAATGAAACATCTACAGCTTTCAAGATGATTTGTTTAGCTCCATTAGGTATGAACAGTTTTGAATCATGCAGTAAAATTAAAAGCTAGTCTTATACAAATTAAATTACACCAAGTTAATTCTACACGAAAAGGCCACAGGGGCCTTTAATGTGAATGAATATTAATTTCAGATCCGATGTTATTGATTCAAACCTACTTTTTGAAGACACATCAAAAACTAAAATTCTTCCTTTGAGGCAAAGAAAACCTGCCTTCCTTTCTTCTGATTCTTGATAAATGATTCATTGAACTTTTAATTCATATGTAGATCACATCAGTTCTGTATATTAAATGTGAGGCTTTAGAGAGAACTGCTATATGGCCACTGAAGACTTCACTTCTGAAGGAAAATGGGTCACTGAACATGCCAGGTGTACAGAAACGAACTTCACAAACCTGCATACATAAATAGAATTTAACCTCAGGTCAATTCGTCTTTGTTATCGTGACGGGAGATGAGACGGTTCACTGGCAGCAGCGTGAGAGCATCTTCATCAGCACTGATTCCCTCAGCCAGTCTGTCTGGACGTATTCCAGAGCAAATAGACAAAACATATGTTCACTTGTTTATAGTTCTTGAAGGGTCATCATTTGGCGTTCACTTCAGCGTTTACGGCCGTTTTCCCAGAACCATAAAGCAGCGTTCTGGTCCACATTACATTGTCCAAAACTGTTTAATTCTCATACTCAACTTCATCTGCATTCAGAAGGAACATTAGCATCAGATATGGAGATAAACAGATATATAGCTGGATAGATTATTTTATGTCATGTGACACTGATCAGCCGTAACATTAAAACCACAGTCAGGTAAAGTGTATAACATGATTATTTGGTTACAGTGGAACCCGTCAAGGGATGATATATACATATTAGAGAGAAAGTGAACAGTCAGTTCTTGATGTTGGCATGTTGAATGCAGAAAACATAGGCAAATGTAAGAATCTGAGCCACTTCCATAAGAGTCAAATTGTGATTGGTAGGTGACGGTGTCAGAAAATCTCCAAAATGTCAGCCAGGTGTTGTGGGGGTGGTCCCAGTATCGTCAGTGGTCATTACACAAAAGTGTTCCAAGGAAAGACAACCAGTGGAATCATGAAGGTCCCACCTCACAACTTACAGGACTTAAAGGATCTGCTGCTAATGTCTCGTGGCAGATAGCATAGAACATCTTCAGAGATTTTGGAGTCCATGCCTCAACGGGTCAGAGATAGTGAATTCACAGACTAGGGGGCAGTGAACACATGCGTTACTAGGTGCCTTGCTTAAGGCCACTTCAATTATGTCCTGCCAGTTCAGCAACCAGCAACCTTTCAGTCACAATGCTGGTTCGCTAACCATCAGGCATCAGCTGCCCCAAGGCAGTGTAGTATGTATTTATTACATTTATAAACCCCCTGAAGTGTCATTTGAGATTAAGCAATGGAAGTCCTCTCTTGAGCCTTGGTTCCTCTCAAGGTTTCATCCTCCTTCCTCAAAGGAGTTTTTCCTTGCCACTGTTTGCCCACTGGCTACTCATTTGAGGCTTGAACCCAGATTTCTGTAAAGCTGCTTCTTGTTGTAAAAAGCACTTTATAAATAAACTTTGACTGATTGATTGATTGATTGATTGATTGATTGATTGATTGATTGATTGAAGTTTGGGCCCTTATACAATCCTTTATGGTTTTATCAGAAATTATTATACAGTCTCATACAGAACAACCATGAGATATGTGAACTCTACTAGATGTAAAGGCTATCAAGTTTTAGTCAAAGCTTCTCATCTGTCTAATCCAAAGATTGCATCATCTACAGTTTGCATCTGTAGTGTCTGGTAACGCTACAAAAATAGTTTCCACATGTTTGGCCAAATTTTACCTCAAATATTAATTGCCCTGAAGGTTCCACTTGTAGAAAATTAGCTCCGGAGTTTCACAGACTCTGTATAAAACATTGTTATCTGGCTGTCACGAATGGCGGGAGAGCAGGAGGCAAAACAGAAAAGAAATAAAACAGATAATAAAATAAACTAGAAAATACAAACAGACTAGGAATGAATAAATAAACTAAAATACTTGGACAAAACGGAACTAACCAAACAGACCAGGATACCAGGTCCAACCGTGAAGGCTGGAACAAAAACACATGCATGCACACACACAACGACAGACCCAGCAATGCTGAAACAAAGGGCTACTTGTAAACAGACAGAGACTAGAGACACCTGGAGAAGATAACGACAGGGCAGGGCTACAAAGGATGGTTGGAGACAAGACAGAAGACCAAACAGGGACAGACAAGGAACCGGGTGGGAATAAGACCAGACAGTAGCATGATAGTAGGTCCCTCTCCAATGTTCTTAGCTTTACCCCCCCCAACCCTCCATGTAATGGGTGCAACATAAAGTAGGTACATACATTTATTAGGAGTGTCCTCAAACATTTGGACATGTAGCATATATTCATACTTGATGAGACCTGAACCAAGAACCACTTAGGCACTATTTTTTTTTTTTAGTTTTTATGCATTTCATAAGCTATATTAATGAGCCATAAAGACGTTTAATGGACTCATCTCTGTAGGAGAAAAGCTACTCTTAAAACTCTCAGCCAATTTTAAAGACCTGTAGTGCCTCCCTGAAGGAAGTAACTGAAAAAGGTGGTGAGACTCTACAATTATCCTCTTTGCACACTAAAGGGTGAGCAGAATATAAATCAAATCATTGAAGGGATAAGAGCTGTTCCAGTTATCTTTGAAGCCCATCAAAAGATTTATCGCAAATATGAACACCTTCCTCACTTTGCCTTTTTAATTGTCCCAAGAAACAGTCTTTGTTTGAGATCTTTCAACGATATGATCAGGATTAACACTGCACTTCAAGGCTTTACTGATATGATTTTCGATGCATTTGAAGTCACTGATCTAATCTAATGATACTTGCATTAAGGTCATATTTGTTCAGGTATTGCATGTCACACACGTAGTCTTACACAGAACAACTAGCATTTAAATGCTTTGATTTGATTTAAAGGTCACCGAATTGTACCATTCTATTGATAGGTTTGCTAAACAGCTTTTAGAAATTCCATTATTAAAGTATAAGAACTAAATTCTATACTAAACTGCTTTTTGTGTAGACACTGAAAGGGTTTTTTAAAAGGTCTTTCCCATGTAAAGCTTTCATTTTGAGATATGTTTGTAGATCTTGGAGTCACATTTTGTCGGAATCGGAATCGGAACTGGAGCCTAGCGTCCTTCAGAAAACTGGGTACATTTGATTTCTTTTTTATTACAATTTTTTTATTCTGTTGTTCCAAGGGCAGCTAACTTACCCATATGGTGTACATACACAAACACTGTTAAAATGTTGTCTTATGATTCAGATCTGTCCATGTAAGTGACCCCATGAAAGCCTTAACTATTGTAGCACATGGTTCTTATACAACTAGAAGACTGTTTTTCAGCTGAAGCTTGTTTTAAAAACCTCCACGAACACAGTTCTCTGCATGTTGTACTCATTCTCTTTGTATAAAAAGAACCCCTCTAGTCCATATCAGCACTCCAGCTTCCACCCAAGGCCTCCATGGGTCCTTTGAGAGGGAAATGTCAGCATCTCTGAAGCTCTGTGAACGGAACGCAGAGGCCTTTCCTGCCACTAGCTAGCCGAGCAGGACGCTCCCACTTAACCCCCTGCTCCGAGAGCGCCGCTTGAAGTGGCGGCCAAAAGACTGCAGGAGTGCCGGGCAGTGTCTGCGGGCCTTGGGCATGCTAACAGGGCTGAGGCGGATAGGCTTTCTCTTCAAAGTCAGCGCAGGAGTGGACAGCCACAGCATGGGGGTGAGAAGAGGAGGAGGCCGCCACGGTTACGGGCCTATTCCGTTACCATGAATATTAATACATCAAAGCAAAACCAGCCCTGCTGATTCTCATGGCTGAGAAACAAGAGGCACAAAAATGTGTTCCTTCAATAACTCTTTAAAGACTGTTTGTCCATGCAGAGGGACAGCAGCTCACCTTCAGAAGCCACAGTTTTGCTGGAGACAAAAAAGCATGTCAAAGTTTTATATTCATTAGTTCTCAGCTTTTTGAACCAAGCCGCAAAATGATGATGAAAGTGCAGATTCCCAAAAAATCACAAGTATAAAATTTGATATGATTTTAATATTGCAGTATCCTTATATATTGACACTGTCACGCAGCAACCTTGTATCTTTATTTTTATTGATTATTATTTTTTACATAATGTTCTTTACTTTATATCAGAATTTCACAGTAATAGAAATGCTGCAAAATCATTTTACATTGATTGCCATGCAGAAATTGCCAATATTGTAATTTTACAGGAAAACAGAACCTTTTTATTATTTTTTGTTTTTTATTCCAAGTCATTTGGAGCATTTTTATTGCTCAAGTAGCAATAATAGTAGCATTTTTATTGCTCAACCCTGAAAACATGTCCTGTATCCTTTTGCGAAAGGATACATTCTGAATGTCACAGCAAGACAAAGTTAAAAAATGTCTGTAAATATTTGACCTGTGATTTTTTTCCTCCTAATTTCTGATGTTTAGAACAAATATATAAATTGCAAAAAATGTCATAAAAGTCCTGTTTACATTTTATTCAGAGAGTCTGAATCTGATCTTGTGTTCCCCTTCCCTTCACATTTTCAACTGTTCCCCACCTCAACACACTTGGTCCAGCTCATCAGGTAAATCAAGGAATATATCTTTGCAAACATTTTTACATTTTATTTAAAATGTATTATGTTACACTATAATGACATTACAAATTAATTTGCTGTTTATATGTAACAATGTAATGAGCATCAAGTACAGCCTGGCATGACCCACCATCCCTCAAGATGCTGCATTCCACTTTGGTGGAAAAACTTCCCCACAGCAAAACTTACAAACAGCAGAGTCACTTGCTGTCTTCAAATGCTCACTGACTCATTAAAGCATTATAATTAAACTATGCCTTGTGTGATACAGTGTAAGATGTTGAGCATTGGCTATTGAGGTCTTCGTTCTGACATTTGCTTTTGTAGCATCTAAGCCTCTACATACTAGCTAATAATATTTTGAGTGAACAGCAAAGCAGTTCTGTAAGTCACTCTGGATAAGAGCATCTGCCAAATGCCCAAAAAGGTAATGCATAAACTAATTAACAGCAAATATACCTCTGTTAAAATTACAACGAGAAGAATGTCTGAGTCAAGTGTAAGAATCTGAGCCACTATGACAAGAATAGTGATGGCTAGACTGGACAAATGGGTCAGAACAGGACAACCAGTAAACTGGTGACAGGGTTATGGACACCTAAGGCTCAGTGATGTGAGACCCCTCCTCACAACTTACAGGACCATTCCTACCTCGAATGTTCAGACCTGTTGAGGCAGCTCAATGGGGACCGACACAATATTCAGCAAGTGATACTAATGTTATGTCTGTGCAGAATTAAGAGCAGGAAGAGCAGATTCCAAACTTTGAAACCACATTTGTGCTCAACATATACGTACATAACATTCCATATATAAAAATAACCTAAATCAGTGAAATGTTTGGTACAATTAAAATACATTCATCTGTTGTTTGTGATGGTTGTATCCAAACCAAATACCTTAACCTCTTAACCTCTAAGGGTTAACATTGAAGAATGTGATTTGCTTTGTCACTGAGTTTGAAGCCTAGTCAAGGAAGTTGAGCATTAAACTCCTCAAAGAGAGTTTTTCAATGAGGAGTGACAGCTCATGGTTGTAAAAGCTCAGAATAGCATTACAGAACCATTACTCATTCAGATAAATGAGGGATCTTTGCTGAAAGCCGTATGGACATTTTACACGCAAAGCTGTATGGACATTTTACACACAAGGACAGTGCATGGACTCTCATTCCTCCACAATGACCCTGACAACCACATGAAATGGGCTTCCAGTAAGCAGTCTGAATCAGTAAGGCCAGATGGGCAGTCATGTGGAGGACGATGTCTCTCCCTGGCCAGTCTTGCATATGTGGGAGTCCAGTGAGACTTGATTTCATGACATTTGGCAATGGTTGTTGATAAAATGCCAGCAGAAACTCCTGGATCAATGAGCAGACTGGCTAGGGAAGTGTCGAGAGCAGCCTGAACAGGGTTGGCTGTTTTTTCTTTTTTTCTCTCTCTCTTTCTCTTTCAGAAGAACTGTCCAGCGCTACTGGACTGTAAACACCAGATACAGGAACGTTAGCTGAGAACATATTCCAAGGCTTTGTGATGTGGGTCCGTCAGGCAGAGTCTGTGGAAAGGTAAAATAAACTAGTGTGTCCTGCTGGATGAGGTGAAATAATAAATACGAGATAATAAAAGTGCTGTCGGAAGGATTCTGAGATGTTATTATGGCAGGTTTGCTTTTTCGTTTTTCATATAGACAGTGTTGGCTGCAGGCCCAGTCTGGGCATCAGCAGAATCATAACAGCTGAAATACAGCTCAAATTAGTGTCCGATTATGGTTTTAGCTGAAGCTGCAAAACTGTTAAAGAGTACAAGGAAGAGACAGATTGAGCGTAATTGGACTAAGCTGAAAGCAGTGTGTCACTATATTAAAGAAAAATAATCAGTTTAAGAAGGAACAGGATGAAAAACCTGATTAAAATAAATGAATAAAAATAAGATAATGGCACATTGAAGTAACAAACAATTACCTTCTTTGTACTATGTTTAATGCAAATACTGTACAGTGGCCTTTACTCCCTATATGTGATCTGAATTGGTCTTTGCAATACAAGTTAAGCACTCTAGACAAAAATTAAATGTTCACGTCACACAAGCCTGAATCTCCAAGTTAAGTCTTGAGGCTTAGGGTTCATGTTCAAGTCAATTTAATTTGAAGTCTCTGGGGGAGAGTTTGAGTTAAGTCTCAAAGTTCTGAGGTGCAAATCCAAATTGAGCCTTGAGTTTGGGTTTGAGTCAGCGTCAAGTATTGACTCTCTAGTGTTAGTCCAAGTTAAGTCCCAACTTTCTAGGGTTCAAACCCAAGTGAAGTCTTGAGTCTGTAGAGTTTGAGTCTGAGGTAATCTTCGAGACTCTGGGTTTGACTGTTTCTTTGGACGTGTTAAGTCTTGAATCTCTAGATTGCAAAACTGAGTTCATTGTTAAATATCCAAGTGTGAATATAGTCACAAGTCCATGGTTGAAATCTGAGACTGAATATATAAACTACCACTCAAATGTTTGGGATCTCTGTGAAATGTTCTTGTTTTCAGTGGAAACACAAATGAGAGTAGGAAATATAGCACATAAACAGGACATGCAGACACAGTGATATGATAATTATGTACTTAAAAGTTTGCCTTCATCAAGAAAGCCATATCTTCTAATAATTATAGCTTGGCGACCCTTCTAGCTGTGAATTTTTGTGACATAATCTAATGTGATTTCACCCTATGCTTCCTGGAGCATCCCACAGAACATGAGTTGACTTGATGTAGTCTTCCTCAGTACCATACAGTCCAGCTGCTCCCACAACAGCTCAATAGGGTTCAGATCCAGAGACTGTGCAGGCCACTCCATTACAGTCCGAATTATGTCTTACTCCTTATTTTTGAAGTATTGCCTGCACATTTTGGAGGTGTGTTTGTGTTTCATTATCATTATCATTACCACTGTAGTGGCCTCAATCAAGCATTGTCCACAGGGTATGGCATAGCATTGCAAAATCTTGTGGTAGCCTTCCTTCTTCAAGGTCCTTTCAACTCTCTATAAATCTCCTAATCATCCCCAGACCATCATGCTGCCTTCACCATGCTTGACAGATAGCATTAAGCACTTGTCTTGCATCTTTTCATTGTTTCTGTGCATCAAATGTTCTTCTGTTTGATCCAAAGACCTGAGACTTGGACTCATCTGTTCAAAACAGCTTCTTCCACCCCCACTGTCCAATGTCTTTTGCCATTGTGAGGTATGGCATTTTCTTGGCATTTCTTCCATGAAGTCCAGAATCTTAAAGCCGCCTCACTGTTGATGCTGACAGTGATGTTCGGCAGGTTCCATTTAATGCAGCTATAGGTTGACAAACTGCGAGGCATCTTTGTCTCAAACTGCACACTCTAAGATATTTATCTTCTTACACATTCTTTCAGTTTCTTTGCATTATCTCGCAATGGGCAGCCTTCTTTTCTTGACACAATAGACTGAAGGGTCTCAAATGAAAGTTGTTTATTGAGCCTGAACAAGACAACAACTGTTCATTCTGATACTAACCTAACCTAGAATGTCATGCTCCCTTATAAAGTTTTCAAGCTGTGCAACAAAATTGACAACAACAAATGATTGTTTCCTAACAATCAATTACCCTATAAACACTCTGAACTTGGATTGGCAACCTTACCAGGGGTTTAGGGACAGAGGACTTAGAATTACTGATGAAAGGACAAAATGCAAAATAGGCCTCTATACAAAAATAGTCCTTAATGCAATTTTTTTTCATCATTTAATACATTTAAAATGACATAATTGTTCAGGATTTGTATAATCTTGTCAGTGGTTCACTTTGTTCAGGAACCCAAGACTGCATTCTGGGAACACCCCACAAGACCTAACTGTCATTTTAGAGATGCTCTGAGTCATCTATACATCACAATTTGACTAATATTTTTGCACACAAACATTGCAAGTGTGGAAAATGCAAAAACGTATGATATAAGTGCGTGTCAGTCAACATTTGACATCTTCTGACCTGTTGCTGACCCGAAATCTTCATCTCTGACTGATGATATTCACATATTCTGACATAATAACTATAACTATGACTATAACAATTGCAATAACGATAACATTCTATGTTCAAATGTTTGTGATCATCCCTTCTGGTCTCTGTAGAGAAGTACTGCAAATGGACTCACTGGAGCAGATAAACACGAACCTATTGGCACCATACCTAATGCCAAGCATGGGCTAGAGGATGCCCCTGGTATTGAGCTGTGGAGCAGTGAAATTGTGTTCTCTAGAACGATAGTGCTCCAATACTTTTGGGACTTATGGAGTTAGGGTAATTTGACTTGAGGAGTTACAGTGTACATCCTGACCTCACAAACACTATCTATTCCAAATCTAGTAGAAAACCTCCCTAAGACAGTAGAGATAGCTACCACAACAAAAGCAGGATAAATTCTTTTTAATTTAATACCCTTGATTTTGGAAGAAAAGATGACTGAGCAGGTGTCCCGATACTTTTGTGCATATAGTGTATCATTGCAGCCCCAGTGTACGCAGAGATTAGCAGAGTCAAGAAAAACAATAAATCTGGCTCATTCTCTATTTATCATGTGCCCTCCCTCTTTCCTTTCCTCCCTTTAAGGATTCTCCCACACCTTGGCTGCCATAGATCTAACACAAAGGCGGTCCGTGGGAAACATTAGTCTTTTTAACACATATATTTCTAAAATCCCACCGATACAATGACTCACTTTATGGCAAGACAGAATTGGGCCAAAAAGCCCATTATTTTCCTGGTTAATCTGTGCAAAAATGATGAGCTCGGTAGGATTGTGGGCCAAGGATGCATCTCCTAATACACTCCCATACTTCAGGTTGATGAGCTTCATGGTCCGCGGCCAAGCAAGGTTCTGAAATTGTAATCAGGTTGTGGCCTTGCGACCAGTTTCCTTGTTCTGTAGCCGTATTTATGGGGGAATGGACATAGTAAATAAAGTCAGTGCAAACATGCTGATGGGTAGAAGGCAAGTAAGGACAAACAGGAGGAGGATGAGTGCAGTTTATTACCTCAAGGGCTTGATCACAAATGGTTGACTTTATTATTAGATTGCCAAGCTGGAACCAGACATGCTTTCCATAAAAGACCTGGATCCAGATTATCTTCCACTACATTCTTTGCAGAATGATTGTAAAAAAAACTGCAGAGCCATTTTTGGTGCTAGATTAAACAATCTATCAAGGTTCTTTATAGGGATGTGCCTGAATACAAATATATTATTCAGAATGGCAGATGATATATATTCTAAAGAAGTGCAGTTATGAACAGGTCTCAGGTTTTCATCAGTAGGACCCAACTTGCAGGTTATTTGGAGTATTAGTGAGGTCAGGATATTGGATGATCACCACCCATCCCCAACTCATCCCAAAAGTATTGGATGGAGCATCATCATTTGAAAGACAGTTCCACTGCTCCACACCTCAAGGCTGGGGGTCTTCATACCCTTTTTTCCATGCTGCCAATAGGTTCATGTTTATGCACTCCAAAGAGTCCTGTTCTGTTGGGAGTATTGTTCTACAGGGACCCAACAAGCTGTGTGTATATTTGCTCATGTGCGCCAGCCATGGGTGCAACTAAAAGGAGCTGAATCCATTCATTAGAAGGGGTGTCCACAAACATTTGGACATATAGTATTCTTGCTCAGCAGATACTATTAGGTCTTTAACATACTGTACAACTGTAGTACAATGAAAGAGTGCATGACTGTAGGGGACTCTTGGAATCTGGGTTGGAGTTGGAACAGCTTCCGCAATTTCCCTTGATGGCGTGAATAGGACTGAAAGATGTGACTGAGTTAAACAGAGAAGATGGTTTGAATACTTAGTTTTAATTAGAAATGGAAGTTTTAGTATGTCGGGAAGGAGCTGGTATGGACTGGATTGCAGCACTGGCACTTTAGTATTTTACTCTGCTGTGCCTTGGAACTTGTGTCCTGGGACTTCGTACAAACTGCAGGTATAGAAAGAAGGAATCAAATATCTGCTGACGTAAGGAAAACAACCACTACTTGAGACACTACTTGGTCAACAGAACAGCCAACGCCTCTGCTCATTGCCATGGATGGTCTACAGGTACTTGCATTTACATCAGGTATGAAAATTGTACAACAAGACCAACCAGAATCTGAATTTTACCTGGGGGTTGGGACAACAGAGAGTCAAACATAGGAAGGTCAATCAAATGGTCAAATTAATTGTTTCAGGGAGGGGTAGGACTGGGAGTACTGAGGGAGTACTGACACATTTTATTTTACTTGAAGCACTGGTGGTGCCCACCAGATTTTGACCAAAACTTGAATTGATTCATTGCTTACTAGTCAATAAGCAATCGTTATTAGTGACAGTGTTACTTTCAACAATACTATTTAAGCAAGAGCCAAATTCAACAGAGCCTCAGAACAACCCTCTGATGGAAACGTAACACCTCAAACCAGATAATGGACCAGCACAGGATTAACAATCTGTCTGGGTCAACAGAAGATAGGAGCAAAAGTGTCTGAATGTCATACTGAATTTTCCTCCATCTTTCTCCCTTTTACTGCTTTTCCTCCTTTTACACATTCCTCTCTCTTCCCTTGATAGATCTGTGTTTGGTAAGGCAGAGGTGTCCTAATTAATCAGGATTACTCCTATAGCAGAGGTAACTCTACCCTCGTCTGCTACATGAGGGATGTACAGCTGTTCAAATACTAGTGTACTGGATGCCGCTCAACAAATGAGTCACCTTCCTCAGAAATGTTCTCATAATTGTAATTCATTACCAGATGAAAATAAACCAGCACCGGTTTGTACTTTTGATTATCTTTGTCATGTTCAGTGACGTGTAGCCTAGTTTAGAAAGTGCAGCTTTGAAAAGTTACCAAGATCCACTGGAATGGACTTTTGTTTAGTATGTTGATTATTAAATGTGATTATTAAATATAAATGTGATTTTTCTAGCATTTAATCTGTGGCCAGAGGCCCATGTTTTGATGTTTGTATGGATTTATTTAATAAAGTCAGTGAAAATCAACTGTCGCAGCCATATTCCAACATTATGCATAAGAATTGGATATCTTGGCATGAAAGTGAAGCCTGAACCAAAACTGTTCCTGCTCAGGCCTGATTTGAGCCCACTACACCAATTGCAAAGAGACAAAGGAAGGAAAATAATCTACCACAAAAAATAAATAAATAAAATATTTGAAAATAAAATTGTTCCAAAATCCAAATATAAATTGTGTGCATAGCAGTTTTAATATGGTATATTTATGAATGATATGGATAGGACAGGATAGGATAGGTTAGCATAGAACTTTATTGATCCCTTGGGATGATTCCCTCAGGGAAATTAAGGATGTAAGTAACATCTTCTTGTGATTGGCTGGCATGTACAGTCATGTGTAAAGACACCACATGAACACCTTTGACTTCATCATGTTAAAACATATAAACCTTTGATGTTATTGCTTGTGAAGCAAAATAACAGAAAACGCTCAATATAACTATTCACCCCCCTAAATTCAACCCCCTTTTGCAGCAATAACAGCTGCAAGTCACTTTGGATACGTCTCTATGACCTTACCACAGGGATTTTTGCCCATTCCTCAAGGCAAAACTGCTCCAGCTTCTTTAAGTTAGATGGTTTCAGCAATCTTCAAGTCTAACCACAGATTCTCAAATTGGATTAAGGTCTGGGCTTTGACTAGGCCATTCCAAAACATTTACACATTTCCCCTTAAACCACTTGAGTGTTGCTTTAGCAGTATGCTAAAATTATCATTTGAGTCGTCCTGTTGAAAGGTGAACCTTAGCCCCAGGCTAAGATCACTGACAAACAGGTTTTGCTTAAGATATCACTGTATTTAGTACCATCCAACTTCACAAGAAGAGCAGTTTCCATGTTCCTGTAGCTGAAAACATCCCCAAAGCATGATGCTACCACCACCATGTTTCACAGTGGGGGTGGTGTTCTTTAGGTGATGAGATGTATTGGTTTTGCACCAGACATTGCATTTTCCTTGGCGACCAAAAAGTTGAACTATGGTCTCATCTGACCAGAACATCTTCCTCCTTACATATGGGTCCCGCATATGCCTAAAAATGAGTCTTCCTGTTTTTGTCTGTAAGTAAAGTAAAAGTAAAGTCTTACTTAATGGTGTTGCAGCCTCTGGGGCCATTCAGAAAAGGTGTGTATATACTGAAAGTACACGTGAAACTTAGATTGCACACAGGTAGACTTCATTTCACTAAGCATGTCACTTCTGAAGGTAATTGGTTGCACCAGAATTATTTAGGGGGTGAATACATATGTATAAGTGAATTTTTTCCCCCATTTCACTTCACTAAAATGCATCACATGCAGTTCAGATGAAACTACATTTAAATACAGGTTGTATTGTAACAAAATGGGTAAAAAGCCAAGGGGGCGAATACTTTTGCCAGGCACTGTATTTCCTCCTTTGACTATAGTTATAGTCCCTATAACCATCTATCAGTCTCTGAAGATGGTCTTATATTTTCCTCAAGCCCCCTCTGATATAGATTTCATAGTGGTTTCTACGATGGAGAGCTTTTCATGCCCTGCTGCAGCAAAGCTTCCTCAACCCATTCCACTTCCATGCTTCACAGTTTGTATGAGGTTCTTGTTCTCAAATACAGTTTGGTTTGTGGTTTTAGGCTGTGAGGTGGGGCCTTCATAGACATAGACATTTTTTCGAAACTGTCCTGTGACACATCCAGGACATTCAAAATGTAAAGGACCTCATGAGTTAAAGTCAAAGTCAAAGTGCTGTACGGAACTTTCCACATCTTTTAAAGGGTCCGTGACTCACAATTCAACATGGGATCTTAAAGGTTGTTCTCACTAACAAGTCTCTTTTGCAAACATGGTTCTTTAGGAAACCAACTGGTTCCTCTGTGGTATTGCCCAAAGAACTCTTGATGCCCTTTTTCCAGAGTGAAGACCTACTTTGATAAATCAAGTAACAGCTGATTAATCCACCAATAATTGAAAGACCATTCAAACACAGGAATATTTGTTATTTTCATAAGCTTACAAATACTGTTTGAAAGCACCATAACAGAGGTGTTCGCCTTCCTCAACCTTTAGTCCAGGCTGGTTGTGTGAATTCTGCCACGGTTCCATCAGCATCACCTGTGTTTTCAATTAAATCCCCGCCAAAAGTGACAGGCCGTCCAGGCGAAGCTCAGTCGTAGACCGTACAGCTCCGGAAACCCTGTCAATGACCACTTTGTGCTGTCATCAAGCTGCAGTTTGTTTGAAATGAAAATCTGAGGCATTTCATAATGAGCACATTGTGTGGTCAGATTTTCTTTTCCCTTCATAGGCTCGACTGATCAGCAGGCTGTGGCAGAATAACTGTTAGCCACACACTCTGAGTGACGGCGGCAAATTTCTTCGGGTTGTTTTTGAAATGACATCAGAGTTGAGGCTGAGAAGGTGAAGGCAGTCCAACGTCAGGTTGCACACATCTTTCAGTGCAATTCAGCAAACGGCCTCGATTGGGCTTGAGGGGGAAGTCCACTGTTAAATCATTTTCACACACCTTCTTAAAGATTTGCCAACTTAAACCACACTGACACAGGACCACAATAGGTCAGTCATGGCGCCATGTCGTTGTTATTCCCCTTCACCAGAGCAGGTGTTGCAGCTCCATCTTGCTCAGTTTTGAATGTGTTACACATGCTTCAGTATACGGCAATATATTTTGTCATTTGTCAGCTGTAGGGTTGGTGTCGGTCCACGTCTACATTCAGGCCATATAATGTTCTCAAAAGGTCAAATTCTTTTTAAATTTCCAACTACTATCTTATTGTGTGTGTGTGTGTGTGTGTGTGTGTGTGTGTGTGTGTGTGTGTGTGTGTGTTTTGTTTTCCAAACCTATTTACCACCCTGTTACTACCTACCTCACAAATATGCACATGGTAGGTGAACTGGCCATCCCAAACTACCCCTAAGGTGCTGTGTGTGTGGTACCATGTGATGGACTGGCACCCTGTCCAGGGGCTTTACCTGCCTTGCACCCAATGGTTCCAGGTAGGTCCTGGATCAACCATGACCCTATTCAGGTCTAAGTGGATAAGAGACTGACTAGAACTTGAACTGGCTTGTTTATAACACCACAGCGAGCCCACATTTGCATCGTATGGCAAAGTTAAGCTTGTGTACAAGATGGCTGCTCAAAATGGTTCTGGAGGCAACTCTACCTCTGAGGCAGAACAAAAACAACAGTGTGTTTTTGCACACAAGCAAAAAAAAAAAATCTATCTAATGCACAGTCCTAAAATTAAAGGCTCTACAGAGGGTTCTGTTAGAGATGCCATAGAGTAACCATTTATTTATTTAGAAATAAGAAGAACCTTATTTATAAAAGAGATGTATAAGTGAAGAATAATATTTTTTGAGTGTGCAGACGACAGAGAGAAGAAAGGAAAAGATCAGCCAGCATTACCTTTTATCCTTGCACAGATGCATCACACAGTTGGATGCCAGGAGTGATGTGATGCTCTCTAGGGTCAATTTTGCCAGCTTTAGGTAGAACGTTCTCTAGTGGGCTGGGTGTATGTAATGTCAACCTCCACCAAGTTGGTAGTTCAATGGAAACCAGTGTATTCATCATATTAGCTACCGTGAGACAGCATTACCAGTTATGTGGCTGCAGCAGGGTGAACAGATGGAGATATGTAAATGAGTTGGTTCTTGTAACATCAGAGAAACAGTGATTTCACTATGGGCTGTACCTTTTCATATATAAATTATGCACCAGGGAGTGAACAGTACACTTTAATATTGTATATCCTTGCTTTCATTTATCTCCATTTTTCAAATTTTTTTTGTTGACATATGACATAATTTGAATCTGACCGTTCAGAATGTCCAATAGAAATGCTCTAAAATGTCCTTTTTGCATGGATTCTGATTGGAAATTCAGTTGCTATTTCAAAATGTGAAAGCTTCAGTTTTAAGATTGTACCAGGAAACTCAACTACATCACTTAATACCCTGACCAATCTCCAACCTCCACCTGTACTTACAAGAACTCTACTGCTTTCAGATGCTGTCTCGTCTTTCCCCTCTTTCCTCCCCAATACCTCCATTTTGGTCCAGTCCAGTTGCCCAGGGATAGGCCCTGCCCCTGCCATCCATGTACAACAGGATCTGAGAGCATCCAGATGTTACCAGACCTGGGCTGATGATGGGGCCTTCAGTAAAAACTTCAGCAAACATTTTCCATGATAGGGACTCTGAAATATGGAATACATCAATGATGTTAAATTTTCCATCAGTGGTGTCTACAAGCTGATGCAGAGTCCCACCTGTGACGTGACTGAAAGTAATAAATTGAGACTCAATTACTCAGAGGAACTGACCCTTCACTAATGAAGTTCATGTGTAATTAGCTTGACCAGCTGCTGAGGACATTCAGCAGGTTACGTAGGCACTGACATTTCATTCCCCTCACATGAAGCTCACTGACCTGCTACTCTGAGATCTGAGCAGGCTTCAGGTTCAAGCTCTGGTCATGTACCCGTTCCCCCTTAATCAAACTCAGCTCATCTTCACCTGACTGGGACATGATTAGGTCACGCTTCACTCAGGCATGGACACCTGTCACAGATGAAGACCAGCAGTCCATCACATGTGCAAGTAATCAGAGCAATGGGAAAGGGTGGGCCTTCATCTGCAGACCATTTAGCTTTTTGCTGAGGGCCACTACTGGGGATTGCTTCGTGGAGTCTAACAGTGTTGTGCTACATTTAGTTAATGGAGACAGAGAGCTTGTGCATGGAGAACATCTAGAAGATGTGATGTCATTTTAGACTGTAGCAGTATATTACTCGTCTGTCCTACACTCTTTAAAAAATGCAGGTATAGAAATAGATTGGAGCCCACCTGTTCTATGAGTCCCTCCCACCCAGTTCATGACAGAATAAACAGAACCACCTTAAGACCACTCTTAATCTGAAATTATTTGGACAGTGGACTATTCACAGCACAGCAGTAATGCTTGCCTGGTGCTGGCTATGGAGATTTTTACACACTGTATACAAATACTGACCACTTTACTGGAAAGTATTATATTGTAGCACCACCTTGTCACTCAAACTAAAGCTCAAGTGTCAATACACACTTTGTGATTGGCCTTCATCAGTGTTTCTTGGTGATCTTGGCTTATACACTCGAGACAAATAGACTGTTGATCAGCTAAAGGTTTAAGCTTTTAAAAGCCAAAATTTTGGAATCCCTCTAATTTTCTGTCAAGTATTCATACTATCAAGACCTGCTAATGGCAAAAGCAAAAAAGCTCACTGACTTGGAACGTGGTAGGACTGTTGAGCTGCTTAAGGCCTCTCACATCCTGCCATCGCTGCTGAGGTTGGGTGCAGTAAGACCGTCATTTTGCATTTCTTAAAAGAGCCTGAAAGTTGTGGAATAACAAAAAGGTAAATGGTGGACCCCAAAAAATGTCAGCACTGAGCTGCAGGACACGATTGGCTGTCCGTCAAGACATGGAACAATCCTTGACCCAAATTACACAGCACAGCATGACACGGAGACCCCACCGGAGATGTTTTCTATGCAGCACAGTGGGGGGTGCCATTATGATTTGGGGTGCTCTTTCCTTCAATGGAACAATGGGGATTCAGGTTGTGCAGGGGTGTCAAAAAGCAGCTGGCTATGTGGAGATGTTGCAGCAGACATTCCTCGTGACTGAGGACCCTAGTCTGTGTGGTAATGACTGGGTTCAACAGGACAATGCAGCAGTTCACAATGCCCACCTGACAAAGGACTTCTTCCAGAAGGAAAACGTCACTCTTTTGGACCATCCGGCGTGTTCCCCTGATCTTAATCCGATCCTTGGTCAACATGGGTGGATTTGGTCAACATTTCATTTGCCACATGATTGGGAAAATTATTATTTTGTAAGAGCACAATGATCTGGTGGTTGGCAATTTTGAAATTCAATTTTGGACTGAAAACTTGGTGACGTGGGCCATGCCGGGTCCATTTTGTATAGCACTTTTCAGACTCTGATTAAATTGTAACTTAAAAGTGCAGGGCTATGGGTCAGTTTTAGGACCAGGCTCAGGTCAGTTTTGGATTTCAAATTTAATGATATGGTTTGGATCAATTTTGCACATAATTCTGTGACGCTCTGGTCAGTTTGGCGCTCAAAACATAGTGGTGTGGTTTGGGATGGGTCAGTACAGAATCAAAGTGCAGTGATGTGGGTTGGATTGGATTCAAACAGAAAGACCATTTGTGTTCAGCCCAAAACATCAGTCTCAGTCAAAGCTCTTATTTATGTACACAGACAATTGAAAATAAAGGAAACAATCAGAAGATCAAATTTTATACAAGCTTTATTTACAACTTGATTAACAACTGTACATTTTTGCAGCGTAGGAAGCACATTTTGTCAACACAGTTCTAATGGAGACACATCATGAAGTTCGTCTAAAATCTTTTTTTTTTTATATATATATAAACTAAAGACCAGAAACGCCCTCCACTGTCATTCACTTAGTATATGTACATACTGTTTACAAGCAATATAAAACTTGGCAAATGGAAAGATTATTTGCTACTTTGATTACATAATTTAAGTCTTTCTATTCATAAAAAAATCTACAGCAACCAGAAAAGTGAAGAAATGTAACAGTGTCTTCTGTTTGCCTTTTTTCTATAGGGGTTTCACTGACGTGTCCGTTGATGACATCAACAGTTTTGAGCATGTTTTCTTGCAATGGACGGTTGTAAAAGATTTTTTTGTTCAAATTTTATTTTAAATACTCTAGTTCACACACTGAAACTACTTGTGCATTCATCAATTCAATCTTATCACAACACCTCACAAACCCTCCCAATCTTACACTAAATAAAACAAAACAAAAATCAAATCTGGCCTATTTATAAGTCACATTGCGATAGTCATTACACCTCATTACAAAAAACAAAAAAAACAGTGGTCTATTGCATAATAAGGACATATGTTGACCTGTAACAGCTGACAGCAGAAGCAGCAGGTAAAATTTAAGGGCAATTCTGCTGAAATTTCAAAATTTCTGCATAAATGAACAGTTGAGATGTAAACAAAGTCATTCAGAGTGAAATTGTGTGAAATGAGAATCGTTCTGGAGTTATTAGTTACATATATTTATTATAATTATATATATTAGTTACTATAATAAACAACTTTTTTGTTTAGAGACTTAAAATCCATTTATCGTAGAGCAAAATAACCAAAATGACCTCTATTTTACCATCATCAATTTTACATATGAATCAGAAGTCCAATAAGTTTACTGGTCAGTTTCAACAGCAAAACAAATGCATACATTTCAATTTTTTACATGATAACCCCTGCTTACATTTATCTCCACTGTAAAAAGAACCATTCCCCACCAAACCCCACTCTGAAGAAGCTTAAGTCCATCACATTTAGAGTTTTTAAAATTGTGAAACATTCCCCTTTAAACGCAAATCAACAGCAGGGCCTCTGTACTGGAATAGTCTGCACAGTTGTGTCAGCCCCTGCTTTCTACTGATCTGAGGTAAAAGCACTTGATACTTGCAAGAAACTGCCTACACCTTTCTTTATTTCCTGCAAATCCATTGCATTAGCTGTAATGTCTGCCAACAAATGACCAAATGACCACATAGCACAAAAGAGCAGCTTCTCATTTCATGAGTTCCCACTTTCCGATGCACTGTTGACCTCTTCTATGTGTTTCTTCTCTAATACTGTATCTCCATAAAGGTATAAAAAGAACTGTGCTTTGCTCAGCATGGCACTAGTGTCACCTCAGGCTTTACACACCTGCTAATGTGTTGCACTGAAGGCTGAATGTGCCACACAGCTGATACTATAAGTTAAGAGCTGTGATTTGCAAGTCTGGTCCCGGAGGACCCCATGAACAGCACGTTTTAGTGGTTTCCTGCTCTAACACACCACCTTCAACTCAGGAAAGGCTTGTTAATTAGCTGATTAGCTGGATCAGGTGTGTTGGGAGCTGGGTGAACACTTAAATGTGCAGCACAGGGGGTCCTCCATCACCAGGGGTGGGAACCACTGAGAGGAAAAAAAAAAAAAAAGTAGCGATAAATATAAAGTCTGGTTATGAAGGCAAAGCTAAAGTAACTTATCATTAGCATATACCTTCCAGTCAGCAACACACTGGGTGAAAGCCACCAGTATTGTTTATATGGGTCATAAAATAAGAAAAATAATAATAATAATAACAACAATTGAGATCAAGAGGCTTTAAAGCTAAAACAAAACAAATAAATACAGATAAAAACAAAACAAAGGGAGTTAATAACAAGTGTTAGTCTGCATCATCTCTCAGATGTAATCTAATTACACCTTGTGTTCAAGCAGACAAACACATACACAACACATCTTGCTCTGGATCCAATGTTTTAACACTTGTAACCTGACATTTGTAACACTTAGTTAGCTGGCAACATGCCAAATGGGTAACACTGGGACTGTGATGGCAGTTCGTTTTCATATGTATCTGCAGTTAACAATCCAAATAACTCAATACTTGGGACCAATCTTCTCCCTTACACACCTCACTTCACTCCCAGCCCACCACTGGAGAACAGCGAAGCATATAGCAAGCATGATGTTCTGTGATTGGACCAACAGAAAAAAAGGGGTGGGGTGGTGGGGGGGTGTCCTGTATGGGTGGCACAGAGTTTCCGGACGATGACAGAGGTGTTAGTGTGTGTTGACTTGTTATTTTGTCAGCAGGCTCAAAATCAAAATGGAAAACAGTCATGCAAGCAGCACCCTCATGCAGCCATGCCCTCTTTTGACTCGCTGGTCATGCCATTACATCACTGTGGAGGGAGGAGAGAGAGAGACATGGACATAAAGAGCTAGATAGAAAGAGAGGATATGGCAGCTGTCAAACAAAATGGTCAATCAGGACCATGGTTATGAGTGAATGCTGGATGTTAATGATTGTGTTATTAGTGCACACACAAAGACTGACAGTAAACAGGTCAGATATACAGTTGTATCAAAATACTTCGCACCCCAGTCTAATGATTTTAATATCATTGCTGTCACACAAAAAACCCTAACATACGAAATATCAGGAGATGCAAGGCAGGAATACTCCTGCATAAGGTGCCAATCCATCACAGAGTACAAATTCACTGTGGTTTAAAGCTTGCACAGCCAGGGAACTCAGATGTTCCAGTGTCCTACCACCTCCCAAAACAAACAGACTCCTTGGGCGAGAGTGCCAACTCTACAATTTCCTACATTTTTAAAGCCTTAGTTACACTATTGGTTATTCATTTAAAGTTGTAACAGATTATAAACAGATTTGGTATCTTCTGACTAACTTTTGCTGATTTTTATAACAAATTTAAAAAAATATCAATTGCACACTGAACAATTAGGGATCACGCACTACACAACTTCAACCTGCTTCTGAACCAAAACAAACAGACCCCCCAAAACAGGCGTGCCTCATGTTACCTTGAAGACTCGAATTAAAGTACAGCAGCTGTGCTGATTGTTTGCGTGTCCATTTGTCCTGACTTGTTTTGACGTGGTTTGGAAGAAAGCAGTATATATTGTAGGATACCCTTCATATGACACAGATGTGAGTATATATTGTATATAAATTTCCATTCCACCTTAAATGGTACTGCTGTATCACACACATACTAGTGCCAGAATGAAGCTGCTATATAATTTAAGGTGGAACAAAAAAAAAAAAAAAAACACTACTCAAGTCTCTCTCCAACTGTTGACTCCAACTGACAACTGATGTACAAATCGCACACTGTTACCACAGCTTAACAGAATTCAACTCAGTAAATGGGTCTAGATTAGAATACTAGTCAGATGTTGTGAATATCAATAGAAAAAGTCTGCCGTGGTCTCCAATCCTACCTCCAGTCCACCGGGGGAGCCAGATAATAACTGACGTAAAGCAAATCAACAGTTACTGCACTATTAAACGTGAGGAACTGTGTTTTCTGTACAGTCATAAGAACACAGGTGCCCAAGCCTTAATACAACTGTATGTGGATGTCATCGCTATTGTAACAAAACCTTACAAATTAAGCAAAAAACATTCTTCAATTTCAATTTCAACACCTGTTAATGTAACACAATTTTGTTACTAAAGTCATGCTGAAGTGTTTCTGTTGTTCCATTCCTTATTAAATGGAAACTGATGAAGAAAATAATCCCAGAAGTGTTATTTCCACATCACAGAGGAGCAATAATAGAGTAGTTAGTGGTTATACTGATCTTTGATTACATAAAAACTTAAATGGAAATGGGTTATGTAACCATGCCGATTCAAACGATATGCCCATCATAAACCTTGAATTGATTCTAAATATATAGCCTGGAGCAGGGTGCTATATATATATATATATATATATATATATATATATATATATATATATATATATATATATATATAGCATCATTTTTTACATTGTACTGTCATTGTCATATTGGCCAAAGAATAAGTAAATGGTTTTATTATTTTGTCAATCTCCAACTGTGTCACATTACTGATTCACAAATGGGTTCATTATGTTGCCAGGTGTTTCGTTATCACACCTCACAACCTAATCGCAATACTAATGTATTGTCAATATCATGGTGTCACAGTGAATGTTTCTCAGTTCTCTATTTCATCTCCATACTCAGGCCTGTAGGGGACTATAATCAGACAAGGCAGTGATGATAAAAACCCTAACTGTTAAAAATACAGGTGGCCATTACTGGTCTATTAAACATGCTTCAAGTACTGACAAGTGGTGCATCTTAAAGTGGTGTTTCAACTGCCTTTATTTTGGAATGTTAGTGTAGCCAATAGTTCAATCAAAACATTTCAACTATTTGCAAATCATACAGATTGGATTTCAAATATATTTTAAAACCAATATTTGATGATGTATTATGCAAAGTCCAGAAGAGCTGGGTTGGACTGCTGCAAAAAATACCTGATTTTAATTCTCTGTATTGCTTTTGCAACCCTCTCCATATAAATGTTACATTTATCTGCAGTGTTGATTAGGTTTACTACACACATGAAAAATATCAGATACTGGCATCACACAACTCCCATATCCATGCAGCCTTGCCCACAACACTTGAAAAGTTGGGAATTGTGCATTAGGACACTGTTTTGAGCAGACTGTAGAGGTCAGAGGATTTGATGCTGAGTGTAGTTTAAGCTGAGGCTGGTATGGTATGTTAAGGCATGGCACAAGACTTTATAAGGGGTGGGTATAAGAGGGTATTTAGGAGGGGATGGTGTGTAGCACAGACAGAATAACACCAAGAAAAAGTAGAGTTCCACAGGACTGAAAACACATAAGTAACATATAAACACCACAACTGTTGGCTTCTCTCTCAACAGACTAACAAACATTTGCCAAATTCTGTAAAATTTCAATGCATAGATATGAGTTCCTTAAAGGTTTAGGACAGAAAAGGTTGAGATGGAAAGATAAATATACAGATGCACAAAAATGCACACTAAAATGCTTACATCCTCTCTGGGATTGTTTGGGATGTTCTCTATGTTTAAGCCCGCAGTGGGGTTTTAAGCAGAGATGCTTGTTTATAGGAAGCAGAAAAATGTGTACTGTCTGGAATTAAAGTAAAAATATGGAATAAAGTCTGAACACTGGGAGTGATGAAACAGTTTAAAGAATGCTGTAATGAAAAAAAAAAAAAGCCAAACACCCTCCATTTTATTTAGTTCCATTCAATACAGCTATAAAGTACTAAAAATAAATAAATAAATAAAAATACGGGTGTTTCCAAACCTGGAGCTCAAAAATTATTCAAAGCTTCACAGGAATGTACAAGACCTGGTAGACCACCAACTCTGCAACCAAACAACACTTAAATAACTATCAGATTAAAAAAGTGTCTTAGGATTTGGTGAAATTTTTTGCATCTCACAACTCAACTCAAACACACTGAATGATGTTGAGGTCTGGACTCTTGGCAGTCCATTGTTCTGAGAGCAGAGCAGAAGCTTCAGGAGCTCAATTGGCTCATTTGCTTTCCTCAGTAAGAGCTTCTTCAGCTCTACAGAGTGGAGATGGATTTTCTTCTCTCATAAAGATGGAAAATCTAGATGCTGGTAATGCGATGGGGAAAGTTTTGCTAGTCAAGATAAGCAAGGTTGTTATAAGTCCCGTTATCTGGAATATCCAGTTTGGCAGACTCTTATGCAAAAGGATTGTCTTCTATTTCCTAAAAAACATGATGCAGTGAATGAAGGAAATGGGTTTCTGATGTTTGCACACAACTGCGGTCAATCAACTAAGAAAAGTTGGTGCGTAAAGTTCTCTCTTGTTGTGTACTGGAGTTACGAGGCCAAAGGAGCTTACTTACCCTATCAATCAGCACAGAGGTAAATGCACACACAAATCATCACACTGATTTGCTGAGTAATCACTACTAGACTTGTGTATGTAGTTTCAGACACTGTATCACAATTATGTATAAACATGGGAAAAAGTACATTTTGTAGCTAAAAGCAATTGCTCTTTTGTCCTTTACTTCCTTACAGCATGTCTTGTGATGGGCTACATTAGTGATAGGGCAAAATCGAATTTTCTTTGCTTAATGATCATTTTTTAATGTAACAGTCAAACAGGTATCAGCTTAGCAGCACCTCAGACAGCATCATGCGCTGTGGAAAGGACTGCTTGTGATAAATACTGCATCAGCAAGGGCTCTTTTAAAGCCCTGTGTATAAAAAAGGTAAAAAAAGAAAAAAAATCAGCCTAAAAGAGGGACTTTTCACTCTCTTCTATTAGTAATGTTATACTTAAAACTGTACAACCCTCCAATCACATCTCTTCTTAAAATCCCCCAGCTGTGGAACAGAGAGGAACAGGAACAGTCTGTAAACGGGTTTGGATACCCAGTGACAATGTGGGCAACTTTAAAGCATTCAGAGGGGAAAGGAAGAGGAGGAACAATTAAAGACAACACATCCTGCCTGGCTACAGGATTGACGTGGTGAGGGTAGCCGTGGTGACAGAGGCAGCTCTACCTGGCTGTGGCTGGCTGGACGTGGCCAGGGTAAGAGCGGCGTGTGCTGGTGGCCTGTCTCTGCCGGGCCAGGAAAGACTGACCCGAGCCTGTACTTGCCAACCTGTCCTCAGCTGCTTTCTTCTGCAGAGCCATTCCCTGAGAGAGAGAGAGAGAGAGAGAGAGAGAGAGAGAGAGAGAGAGAGAGAAGGGGGGGAGTGGAAAAGACAGAGAAAAGAAATGGAAAAGAATGAGTGAGAAAGGAGGGGGGGTTTGGCATGCTGTTATGGTTTAGTGTGTGTGTGTGTGTGTGTGTGTGTGTGTGTGTGTGTGTGTGTGTGTGTGTGTGTGTGTGGAGACGTGGCAGTGTAAAGGTGTTTTATGGGACGGCTCTGCAGCAGCTTTTCTCTCTCCCGACCCGGAGCTGCAGGAACCACCTCTGACAGGGGAGTCAGGAAAATAAGGGCGTGCGAGGCAGACAGTGTGATGGAGAGAGAGAGAGAGTGTGTGTGTGTGTAAGTGTATCTGGTCTGATTTAATGGCGGTGTGTTTGGTGTGGGACGGCCCAGTCTCCCAGCGGCTCGTGTTCTCCAACAGGGAGTNGAGAAAGAGAGAGAGAGAGAGAGAGAGAGAGAGAGAGAGAGAGAGAGAGAGATTAAAAACAAAAGTCAAAAGTAAGTAAGAAAAAGTGTGACAGTGAGTGACAGATATAAAGTAAGAGAGAAAGAGTGAGTGAGGGAAAGAGTGAGAGACAAAAATGAGGTACAGTGAGGCAGAAAGCAAGAGATAAACAGAAAAATAAGCACAGAGTAAGCAAGAGAAAGAAAAAAAAAACAAGAAAGAGCATGAGAAAAAAGAGAAAAAATTAGAGAAAGAAAGAACCAGAGTGAATGTGCCAGAGAGACGGACAGAGAAAACAGGAAAGAGTGAGAAAGAATGATAGAGGGAGAGAGAGGGAGAGCGAGAGACAGTGAGAAAGTGAAAGTGTGTGAGAAAAAAAAATAGAGTAACAGTATGACAGAGAGGGTGAATGTGACAAAACACCAGAGAGCAAGAAAAAAGGCGAGTGAGGAAGAGGGCGAGAGAGAGAGAGAAAGATGGACCATCTGTCTGGTTCTTTCTTGCTGATCTAAGACCAGATTTACTGTGTTTAAAGAATCTAAAAAAGATCCCAGAACTGCATCTGCTGATCTCAGGTCATCAATATTACTTTACATACACTTTATAAACACTCACCATGCACTCACAGGGCATTCATACATTACCTGATCACTAATATATATATATATATATATATAGTACACACACACACACACACACACACACACAGACACACACACACAGACACACACACACAGACACACACACACACACACACACACACACACACACACACACACACACACACACACACACACACACACACACACACAGACAGAACAACAGCACCCTCTAGAGAACACTGGAAATACAACATCTGTATCTCAAACTGCAGAGCTTTTTGATAACCTTTACTGTTCCTTCACCAATAAAGAAAGTGTTTATACAGGAGTGTGCATAACATTAACATTATATGTTAATATATTTATCTGAGTAGAACTTCACAGCTCTCTTGGACAAAGGACAGTTTTTCCAGTTCCAAACAAACACTTCAATCAGAAAATCAGACCTTCATTTCAAGGAAAAAAAATCAGGAGAGCTTTTGGTGGAACTGAATAAACACAGTGTCTAGAGTTTTCAGAAGATCAAACCAAACCTGTGCTCTTTTGAATTTTTTATTTTTTTTTCACAGCCTTTGCCACTCAAAATTGAGCTCAGGAGCATCTTGTCTCCACTGATCATTCTTCAGATATTTCTACAGTTTGATTAGAGTACACCTGTGATCGGTTGATTAGACATGATTTGGAAAGGCAAACCTATGTTTATATAAGGTCCCATAGCAGACAGTGCATGTCAGAGCACAAACCATGCCATGAAGTCTAAGGAACTGTTTGTAGACCTCAGACACAAGATTGTATTGAGACACAGATCTGGGGAAGGACACAGCCAAACTAAGTGATTGTGGTAGGATGGCCTAAGTCAGGGAGGTGACCAAAAACCTATGGTCACTGACAGAGCTCCAACATTGCTCTGTGGAGAGAGGAGATCCTTTCAGAAGGTAAAACATTTTGTAGCCTGTATGTTAGAGTGGCCATGATAGCTTCTCTGGAATTTGCCAAAAGGTGCCTAAAGGACTCTCAGATTATGAGAAACAAAAAGATTGTGCTTCTTGGACTGAATGCTAAGCATCATGTCTGGAGGAATCCAGACACTGGTCATCACCTAGCCAATTCCATTCCTACAGTAAGGCATGGTGGTGGCAGCATCATGCTGTGGGGAACTGGGAAACGAATCAGGGTTGAGGGAAAGATGACTGCAGTGATGTACAGAGACATCATTGATGTTAACCTGCTCCAGAGCACCCTTGACCTCATACTGGGATGAATGTTTATCTTCCAACAGAACAATGACCCCTCAGCCAAGATATGTCAAGTGAATGTGCTGAGTGGCCCAGCCAGAGCCCTGACTTGAACCTGATTGAACATCTCTGTAGACATCTAAAAATGTCTCCTGACACTCCTGATTGATGGAGCTTGAAAGGTTCTGCAAAGAATGAGGAAAAATTTCCCAAAAAACACGTATGCCAAGCTTGTAGCATCATGCTCAAAAAGACCTGAGGTTCGAACTGCTGCCAAAGGAGCTTCAATAAAGTATTGCGCAAAGGCTGTGAATACTTATGTACATTATAATTTTGAGATTTCTTAAAAAACCATTTGCAAAGATTTCAAACAAATTTTTCCTCACTCTGTCATTGTGGGGTATTGTGTATAGAAATTAGAGGGGGAAATGAACTGAATCCATTTTGGAATAAGGCTGTAACAACAAAATGTGCAAAAAGTGAAGTGCTGTGAATACTTTCCAGATGCACTGTATATACATTATATGTCCAAATGTTTGTGGACACTCCTTTTAATGAATGCATTCTGCTACTGTATGTAGTAATTCTACAGAGCTGCACATCACAACATTAGTATATAAACTCAAATTAGAAGCAGACAAAGAGGGGATAAGTGTAGAGTTCAGATGCATCTCACTTACCATGTTGTACCAGGCTGACACGATCAGTTTCTCTTCATGATCCCTTTGAGACTTCGTCTTGTCGTATTCTTTCTATAAACAGAAAAGCACAACATCACATAAATAGCTCAGATCCAAAACCTTCCTCGAATGTTAGATTTTTCCTTGAAGTGCACTTTTCATACTTATCACTTTATGTTCCAAACAAAATCAGAATTCAGTTTTACACAACCACTTTCAAACCTCTGTTTATCCCTTAGTATTAAACAGGTTGTTTCTGTTACTGTGGCTTTATGAGAAAAAGATGAAAAACAAAAATAGATTTTGGGGAAAACAGACACCACACTGTGAGAGAGAGAGAGAGTGAGAGAGTGAGAGTGAGAGAGAGAGAGAGAGAGAGAGAGAGTCTGTGGGTACTAATGTTGACCTCCAGTGAGTGCAGCATCCTCTCTCTCTCCTGTAGTTGGTTTTTAAGGGCCTGCACTTCAGGAGCTGAGCCTTGGTTCTGTTTAGGATCCAGGGTCCGAATGACCTGAAGTAAACAAAAAACCCACACTTTACACATGAGCACACACAAAGCCAGTACCAGTTTAAAGTTTGGTCACAAATTAGAAGTGAGCCCTTATTTGAACTTATTTCCTCGTTTAACTAATCAACTCATGTCATTGTGTTCAATTTAAACACATGTATTTTTATAAATAAATGTATAAATCTATATTTTCTAAATATATAAAACAGACAGATACATTTTTTAAGTCAATATGCATTAGATAGTGTAATAATTTTAGTTTTAATATAGTAGTACATTAAATTTGATTCAATACGGTTGAAGATCCCAAAAAACTAATATTCGGGTGTGTCTAAACTTTTTCTTTTTTTGATAAAGTTCTTACACTCTTTGCTTTCTCCAGATATTTTTTGTATCTCTCCTCCATCTGCTTCATGTCTTCATCCTTCTTCTTTAATGCCTCCTCTAGTTCCTCAATTTTTTGTCCTGAAAATAAAACACAAGTCAAATGAGAGGGAAAGGGATAGAGAGCAAAAAAGAGAGCGAGAGAGTGAGAGAGAGTGAGTGAGAGAGAGCATGTTCATGAGACAGAATGAGAACTGCAAGTGTGAGAGTGAGAAAGAAAGCAAGAGTGAAAGTTTGAAAAATGAGTGAGAGAGCAAGAGTGGGAAAGAAAGCAACAGTGAAAGAGTGAGAGCAAAAAAGAGAGCAAAAGGGAAAGAAAGTGAGTAAAGAGAAAATGAGAAAGGAAAACAGAGATGAAGGATGGAGACAACAAGGCAGTAAAAAAAAGATAAAGGAAGTAGAAAAACAAAGAATAAGAGAAAGAATGGAAAGAACAGGAAAACAAGAAATAAAATAAAGAGGAAACAAAAATCAAGTGACAGAACAACAGAGAACAGGACCATTAACTGACCGCTTGAGGTGTATTTAGTCTCTAGGTCCTCAATGATGCTGTGCTTTTTCTGCAGTTCATTGGTTGCATCTCGCAATTTTTCTCTAAATGATTAGAAACAGATTGAAGAGGATATTTGTATTTAATTTATTTACAGCTTCTCCAAAATTGTTAGAACAGCAGGAAAAAGAAATCTTAACACTCACAAATGTTCCTCACACTTTCTCTTCAACAGAGCAGACTGAAAGAGAGAGAGACATTTAAAATCACACTAAATATATACCCATATACCTATATACATAAACAGGTTTATTTTTAACAGTGTAGCACCCTCTGCTGAAATATGGTGGAACTGACCCACATTTTCAGGCCTGTAATGGCACAAGTATCAATCTTCAGTCAATATAAGGGCCTTGCTACTTAAAATGCAGCAAATTGAACTTAATTTCCAGACAATTTCTGATTCCATTTTACAGTTTTCCTTTGAGAACTAAAACCTGATCAAATCTTAAAGCATTAAAAGGGGGAACCATGGCCTGAAATGTGTAAGGGAGAGTGGGGCACAAGCCATAATCTACCCTGCAGTACCCTTTTTCAGTAAAAAGGGTCTGACATGGCTTTGACTGAAGCTGACCTCATGCATCAATAGCAACATGTTCTGTGAACCTGGACAGCAATCTCACTGATAAATGTTTGAACACTGTGTTGTGTTTATAAGTGACAGAACTGACCCTTTTGGTGGCGGCAATACAGCACTGATAAGAAGCTGACAACTCATAGTAAGAGCCAGCCAGTAGCAACACATGGGGGTAGTAAGACTAATCTAACAGTGTTACAACTAAGTATTACTTCTGATCCACTCATGAAATCCAGAATCTCAAATTAGTACAATACTAAACAGACCATATAATTAAGTGGGCGACAACACCACTTTCTCCGTGGCAAACTAGTATTCAATTCACTGGTTAGGCAAACACTACACTACACCTTTGGTTGAGTCATTGGGTAAGCATCTCAGCTCTACATTTACTTACAGAGAACGCTATTCGAATGTAAATCAATCTGAATCAAAGCAGCAACAAACTACTGTCAATGTAAATCTAAAACTAAATAAGTAAATATAAGTCCCTCAAACTGTTACAATGAACCTTGGTTTCGGACCAAGTACTAAGATTTGTGGTTGCACTGCTTCCGGCGTAATTAACAGCATTAATCAAAATCTGTTGCGCCCCACTCTCACATATTTAATTTTGAAATCTTGTGTTCCAGTTCACCGGTGAGCCAGCAGAGGAAGCCATCAAAAGTGTTCACATTCAGGTGAAACCACAGTACAAATTTCATTGCAGGGCAGATGCTGATTGAGTTTCAGTGACATCAAGAAGTACAAGACCAATTCAATCCAGCATATCGATTGACACTCACACAAACAAAGACAAAAAAACAGCAAGAACCATTCTCAGCGCAGAACAGGGATAACATTCCAAGCTCATTTCGATTCCAAAATAAATGAACAGAAACAAAGCTAATGACGGATGGATTTCTCTGGACTGGTCATGCAGAAGCAAGTCGAAAGGGGCCACTCTCCCATCTCCTTCCTGGCTGAAAGACCAAGCACTCGTTAGCATCAGCTGGCTAATGATCAGAAAGATGTAGACTGGATCAATTCACACAATCAATTCTCTTTGCAAAATCTGCTTCAATTCCAAGGAATATGTTCTCAAAGCCTCAGTCAGGTACTGGCAGAAAGCCACCATTAACTGCTTATTGGTTCACTATTAGAAAAGCTAGTCTTACATATTTGCTTTTTGTTGTTGTTTGGAATAATTTTGCAGTGAAAAATTGAATTTCCTATTGCAAATAGAATCCGATAAAAGGCTAATGTTTCTTAAGAAGTTAGTGTAACTACTTAACAAGCATTAGAAGCTGATACCAAAGTCAGTGGATGAATTGATGATGGATGGCATGCAACACATCTTTTCAGTGATTCCAAAATATTTTTTAAACTTTGGAGAGACGGGAGCCTGGTTTGCTTGACAACTTTCTGTGACTAAACTTTCTTCTGAGAACTTTGCTTTCCTTTCTTGATTTTACATCTGGTTATCTAGGGGTCCAATGATTAGTTAGTTAATAATTGTTGAGGAAACTTTTTGGCAAAAAAAATCAAATCAACATGATATATTACTGACCACATATGCAGTCAATCAGCCAAGAGATGTCTGGTATTGCTTCTTTAGTTTACAATAGGAGATGACAAGCTAATGTTGCAAACACTGGCCCATTTATACTTCCTTTAGCTACAAAAAATAAAAATGTCTCTTTCAAATGATGTTGGCATGTATTTTAATCAATGTATCTGTTAGAGGGCAGGTTAGAGTGATGAATTATTATATATGCCAATTTTGTAGTTTTCGCCCCCAATTAATTTAGACATGCCGATTACCCAACCCCCTAAGTTGTCTCCCACATCACGTGTCTGCTTTCGCGCCAGGGGGTAGAAATTGTCCACGTTTCCTCCGAGTCATGTGATGGGATGCCTACAGCCTCTTTTCGAACTACCGCCATTTGCATCTTTGTCTGGCAGCCATCACGCTTGGAGGAGAACCCCGGATCCCCGGTCTGATGGCAGACGCCTGTGCCAGCAGCGCACTTATGAGGCGAGAGCAAGCCAAGAGGCTGTTTTAATGTACTAAAAATATGAAAAAGGCAACATTTTTCTGCCAGGGTTTCTTCTACGTGTTCAGGGTCGCATTCTGCTTGAACTATTGGCCACACTGTCCACAGTTTCCAGTGGTACCTCTCTATTCCATCTGTATCCATAACCTTTCAGAGAACATGATGGACAGTTTGTATGCTTTATATACATGGACATACTGTGCCAAACAAATGAAGCACTTGATGCTTTATGAATGAGTCGAGAGACATTTTTGGATGTTTGTTTACAAAGGTGACATTGCGGACAATCTAAATCCATTGTTTGTTAGTAATGTGAGCCTAAAATCACCTGTTCTAAACTAAAGAGGCAAACTTCAGATATCAAACGTGGTCTCGGCTGATCGACTGCACCTGGGATTATGTTCATTTGACTTTTCACCAAACTCCTCCTTTAATTTATTTCGATGGCTAAATTCATTTTACAAGCCTCCTTCATTAGTTCTGAATTTTGCTCAGATGACATTTGGCTATCTTGACTTAGGGTTATATGCAATTTAAATGTGCATTTTTAACCCATTCAAAACTTTACTTAATCTGAACAGGGGATAAAAAAACAAAAAAAACAAACCCAGACCTACATGCAAATCAACCCGCATCTGCAAAATGACAGACTGTTTTTGTCGAAAGGTGGAACTTTATCCATAAAGAAATGTCATTTTGAGAGCTGTGAATGGTTTCCTCAATTCCTCATAACACAATGTGCATGTGTGCTGTTTCAGGGGCAGATTCAATTAACAGTAATGAAAGACACAGGTCAATTACATCATGATCTGTGCAAAACAGGTTTATTGTGTAATGAGGCTTCTAATCTGAACATAGCAAAAACAACTCAAATCTAATTTGTAAAGATCAAATTTGACATGTCCAAACAGACCTGAAAAAATCAGATCTGTCAATTTAAGGCAAAAAATCAGATTTGAGTCACTTCAGCCTGGTAATGTGAGACTAGTACACTTGTTTGTGTGGTATCTGACACAGTATGACTCACTTTCATATGGACAAGTATTTTGATAGCTAGATCATGGTCATATAGTGAGACAAATTTAAATAAAATGTCAATTTAATTATGCTTTAAACATTATCTGGTTTTCATGTTGTCTGCTGCAGTTAAAGTGGTCCCTGACTGGGGCTTCAAAGGGGCACCAAGCATGCACGGCTCACATGATTTGTTTTAGCATTCGCATACTAGCTGCCCTGTCTTCGGAGGTATTTATCAGAGGGGGACTGAGAAACAAACAAAAAGACAGCAGCAGAGTGGTCGATTCCCACATGCTGTACTTACAATAGCCTGAGGAGAAGGTGATTGTGAAAGAGAGAAAAGAGGGCTTGAGTTGAGAGAGGCCTGTCCGCAATTAGAGAGAGACAGACAGAAGGAAAGATAGAGAGAGAGAGAGAGTGTGGAATGAATGAAGTCGAGCAAGACACAACCTATAGGACACAGACAGTCATGGGTGACATGCGGACACGTGGACAGTGCTCCTGGTGATGTCATCACATATGAACCTCCATACCGAACAGAGGGGAGCCAATGACATGCCTGGACCATGCTACAACATGAGTAAGATCACAAACTGAAGAGAATCACACTGAAAAGCCAGTTAGTGTTCATGCACACATTAATACATACAGACATGAGTACAGTGTGTGTGTATATATATATAAATAAACAAACAAACAAATAAATAAAAACACACACAGCACTATAGATATACACAAAGACATCACACATACACAACAAATGTGCTAGAAAGGCAGGTGGAATTAGCTTTTTCTAGCAATGTTTCACATACAAATACTCAACAGCAAACTAAGGGACAGAACTGCTAAAGAGAAATAATAATATTTTATCTCATAATGTGCATTTTTTTTACTTTGATGAGTTGGAATAGACACACTGTAAACAATAATATCATGATGTATTTGACTGTGCCATCACATTCCCCACCCCATGGTTAAGTCATAAGCATTGAAGCTCGTCTTCGAATCATTGTCCCCAATAATTTCTGATGATTGAGATTCATTTAGGAGCCATTTCTGTTACACCTGATTCAACTAATCAGGGACCTCAGTAGTGTCCTAAACTCTATATATATTTTCAGTTATATTTTCAGTCCACATTTAATATACAGTTATTTACATGTAATTTATTAAAATATGATTCAAGTCTTTTGGCTGTTTATGAAAAAAAATACTTTTAACAGAATTTTTGAATCATGAATGAGGAATGATTACACTGTGTTTAATTTAACTCCAGCAATAACTGCAACCTCTAAAGGTTAGCAGGTGGTCACTGAGTTCTGGGACACTTCTGAGTGAAAATTGATGGGTGGTCTAAGAAAACTACTCACATCATCAGCTTTAGAGCCCTGCTCCTGCAGACTCTTCTGAAGCTCCTCCATCTCACTCTGACCTGCCATCAGCCTCTGATTCACCAACCTGAAAAAAAGCATGTACAATAATTGAGAGTGTTGTAAAACCTTTAACCAGTAGTGCAGTTTGTGTGTTGTTGATTGTTGGGCTATAACATTAATTTCTTGTTAGTTAAATTAGCTTCTATCTACAGTTAAAACTAAAGACACAAACATTTTTAGAGAGTCCAAACAACTTGTGATCAGACAGAGTGAGAAAGATGAAGCCCCACACCGATGCATGGACACCTACCTGTTCTCACTCTCCAACTCATTCTTCCTGGCATTAGCATCCTCCAGCAGGCTCTTCAGCAGAGCAATCTGTTCGTTATCAGAGCCCTCCTGATTCAGCTTCAGCATCTTATTCTCATGCTGCAGTCGGATCAGCCTCTCCCTGCACACGTTAAACATACAGTGCAGTTTAAATTTATAAGATTAATCACTTATCATTATGCGGGTCAAATGGTAGCGTGTTAAATCACACATACCAACAACACAAAGATAAATCAATAAATTAATTGAACCATCAGGATGTGCAGTTCCATCAGTTATAGCAAGAAGACTTTATTTGTGATTATTTTGAGATGCTAAGTTGTAATTTCAAGAAAGCACGTCATTATTTTGAGGGCCTAAGTTGGAATTTTTAAAGAGTAAGTCATAATTTTAAGAGCTTCAGTTAGAATTCCAAGAAGTCATTTCTTTTAAAGCCTAAGCTGAATTTCCAAGAAAGTAAGTCATAATTTTGAGAGCCTATGTTGGATTTCTATTCTTTATTATTTTCCTTTTCATTTTTGAAAAGGACATTATTGTGATGGCCTAAGTGGGAGAAAATAAGTGACAGAGAGAAATAAATTAAATAAAACTATAAAATTAAAATTTCCCAAGTTGAGCAATTCAATGGTCAGGACACCACAGGTCCACTATAGAGCAGGTATTATACTGGTATATTTGGACTATATGTTAGCCGTTGAACATAGCTAGCCAGTTCATTCTGATATTACCAAGCACTTCAAATGAACTATCCAGTCTCCTCTAATTATGAAATAATATTATCATATTGCTCATCACTATTGACCACCACTACATGTACCCATAAAGATCAACAGTTATCTCAGTTCCCAGCTGTTTTTTTTTTCTACACATGTGATGGGGATCCCTGAAACAATAACACAGAGACAAAGTGTTATTTGCTGTGTGCGACAGAGTGTATTAGTTATCTCTGTGTGCACAGCCATGCTGACCTGCGGGTGCACTCTGGGGAAAATAAACACAGAAAGAAAGGAATGGAGAAAGAAAGAGTGATCAAGGCAGCACATGTGAGCTGCAGGCTGTATCTGAGCAAAAGTTTTGCTGATACAAAAGCCTTCACTAACTGGAAGCAGGAAATGAAGGCTTCAGACTAGCAGCACTTCAACTCCATCTGCTCACCACTTGCATTAGAGCCATTGCGTAATGTACACGCGTCTCTTCTCTAACCAAAAAAGCACCCCTGTTAAGTATAGTGAGTTTACTGTTTGGTCAATTAAATGGTCTGACAGTTCCATACAGTTATCAGAATCAGGGTAAAATCTGTACATAATATTATGATTTTCTGAATAACACTCAAATTATTTGTGAGTTTAATTCTTGTCTGACTGCTTTCAGTCATTATCTAATTGTCCAAGGAACCATGTGAATAGTATATACTGACTCCTTAGATCTGGTTAAGGCAGTTAATCTGATATTCTCTCCTACACCCAACACTGCCTCAAAGGGATCCTAGAATGGAAAACTACTTAAAGCCAAAGCTGGCAAAGTCATAAAACATGAAGAAGACGCTAAGGTGATATGATGGTGTTGATACTGGAGAGCAGTTCATCACCTCCAAGCTGCTAGTTTTGCTACATGAATCAGGACTCATGACTGTGGCTTTTCCTAAAAAGGCAGAAAAGCAAACAGGCTGGGCTAAAAACTAACACCACCTGATCAGCTTTTACCATCTCTTCTCTCTACTGTCTGCTCCCTTGAAACCAAGCTTGAGCACCTGAACTTATTCAAACTAGAGCTAGAGCGAGAGCGAGAGAGAGAGCGAGAGAGAGAGAGAGAGAGAGAGAGAGAGCGAGAGAGAACATACCGAATTTCTGGAGTGATAATTTCAGCAGCTAGTGAATCAGAGCCTTCGTTACTGCCCAGTGGAACCAGTCCTACTGACAGAGAAACAGGTATGACAGATTGCACAGCCAACTCATTATTTCGAAAGAAGCTTCATGACTTCATGAGCATGGGATGTTTAAAAACTGCGATGTTCTGACACGTCAATCAGCCTGGTGGTGTACCTGAAGTGAGCTGACCCTCTTGTGCCTGAACACACCGGAGCTCTTCTATCGTTTCCTTCAGGGAGTCTCTCTCAGTTCTCATACGCTACAGAGACAGAAGAAGAAATATTTATATTTAAATACATCCAGAAAGTATTCACAGCACTTCACATTTTGTTACGTTACAGCTTTATTCCAAAATGGATTCAATTAAATTCTTAACAGCACTGAGTCTCAAAACAAGCATTCTATTTTGCAAAATTGTTCTGGTGGATTCATGGATTTTCACTCTGACAGCTTCAGGATACACTGACACACTGAGTCACTGAGCCAGTGTAGCCATATTGCAACACCCTTGCAACTAACTTGGATACCTGAAAAACACTGGGAAAGAGGTGCTATTGTAGGTTCTAATTTCTATTTTTTTCTTGTCCTAAAGTGTGCAGACGAATGTCATATTTATTTGTTTACTGCACTTTTTAAAGTTAGAAAACTGAGTTTAAACTGCATTAAGAGATGTTTTATGTAACAAACTACCAAACCAAACTGGTCACTCCTATTTAACCAAATATTGTTAGAAGAGACAATGGATGGGAAAGGAAAGAGTAAGAAAAACAGATGATCAAAGAGTTAGGAGGGGGTGTGAGGAGAGTCAAAGAGAATGAGAGAAAGAGGAAGAGAGAGGCAGGGAAAGGAAAACTATGTGGGACTGTAATAAAGGCACAGGAAAAGGCAGAGCAGGAGAGACACAGCGGGGGCAGCAACACGATCTCTATTCTTTACTCCAAATATTTTTCACTCCAAAAATTAAAAGCCAATATCTCTCTCTCTGGAGATGGTGCTGATGCTGCCGATGGTGAGCAGCATGAACCTGGATTCGAACCAGCGACCCCAGGATCATAGTGCTTAGCCTTAGCCTGCTATGCCACTCGAGGCCCAGGAGTCACATTTCTGAATGGACTTTAGACTAAATACAGGAAGCTGAAGCAGGTTACTGTCACAAATCGAACAAAAGATAAAAAAAACGATACTGTGCTGAAATTTACTGTATCTACTATAACTATAGATTAATCCTTATTTATTAACAAAAGCAAAAGGAATCCGCCACTTTCACTTTGTCATGCAACATGCATGCACCAGAAGGGTGTTGGATTCTGACAGTGATCTGGCACAAACTGAAAAATGCACCTCTACAAACAGAGTCAATGACATGTCCAGAAATACTTCATTCACATAGATGATGATGAGAGGACACAGTAAAGTTCTTTACTGCACTGGTTAAACTGCAGTGTGAAACCAAAACTAACCAAACAGAACTAAACCAAATGTATAGAACGTAAACAAAACCTTAGCTCAGACCTTGGTCCAGAGTTTCAGGTCTAAAAGACCTTAATGGCCTAAAGTAGTTTTTATACAAGGATGATAATAAAAGCAATTCACGTTGGGATAAATAGGTTTTCTGTTTCTTTATATATGACATTTCAGCTTTGAGTTCATTTAGCATAGCCTCACTGTGAAGCACATGTACAGCCCTCCATGTGGGGAGTTTAAAGACTGATTAGAATTCATGACAGTGGAGTAAAAGTGAATTACTCTCCACACATATAGAAGGAATCCTGACACAAAAAAAAAGAAAAATACCAATCCTCACATGAAGCTGATTTAACAAAATGATCCTCTAACTCACACATATGGACACATATGGATAAAACATATATAACCCTAGAAAATAAGCAAAGACATATGTTGTTATTGATGTGGTCTGGCCTTACATCCTTCTCCTTCTGAAGTGAGTCCACTTTCTCTTTCAGGCGCTTGCATTCAAACTCCATCTTATCTGCCTTTTTGGATTCTTCTGACAGTCTGTTCTGGAGCTCCACCACCTACAAACACACACATTCAGCATGATAACTGCAAAAAAGGTTCAGGATAACACATATGTATCATTATGCAGTTCTTCTGGATTGTAGTGCTGCCACTAACAACTATTTTTCTATTGCTTAATCTATCAACTTTTTTTATCAATAAGTGAACTAAACAACTAATTTTCCTCCAAATAATTATACTGTTTCATTTTCCTTTACATTACCAAGTTTCTCATGAACATATGATGCAGCACAGCAACATGTAAACAAAGGCCTAGATAATGAGGAGCAAATAATTGATATTTAATTGGTAAGTCAAGCCTAACAAACAATAATAAGCAGAAGTTAATCTCTGGTAGAATTCCGAGTTTGTATTTATGGCATTCCCTACACAAAGAAATGAGCAGAAATAAAATGTCGCTATGGTAACACCCCATCAAGCCGAAAGGCCAGTGTACTTTGTAAACATTTTAAGATAAACATTAATGACCAGTAGAAGGATTATGGATGCCTTTTTGATGCATAATTACTTCATAACTCTTTATAACTCTACTAAACTCAACAGAGTATTGGGAACATATGTGTTTAAGGTTTTGGAACACATTGCATTATGGTGTAGAGCAGACATGACTGCAGATGAAAATGACCTGAGGGGTGAGGGATGCATGAGGAAATTATGCATAGATATTAAGGGAAGGCATTTATTATTTTAACTGAAGTGTTTTAGCAATAAAAATAAAATTCATAAATACAAAAATTATTGTCTACCTAAATCAGCCAATCTGATAGATTTTCCCAATTTTTCATATCCAATTGATCCAGCTCCACTTTTAAGTGTCATATCACCACATTTTTGCATTATCGTTCATCCTTAAGCATACCTGTCTCTTGTAGGTCTCCAGCTGTGCTCGGGCTGCGTTGGCCTTGCGCAGTTCCTCTTCCAGGCTGACTGTGTTTTGCATGTAGCTAGTGTTCTTCTCCTCTAGCAGCTTCACCTGTCTCCGCAAATCCCCCAGATCCTCCAGCTTCTTCTTGTAGGACTCCACCTGAGCCTCCAGCTTTGACACTTTATCAGAGGAGTGTCTGAAAGAGAGAGGGAAGGAGAAAAAGGGACAAGCATTTTCAGCTCAGCCAGAGAGCATTTTAAAAATCATTTTAAAACACACATCACAGGCAGAGACCACCCTTTATTTAATTTCCACTCAAGAAAATAAGAAAATAAAAATCATTCAGATCATCAAAAAGGATACTGAGGTCTGGACTGGAGTGGTCACCCTACCATTCTAAAAATAGCAGCAGCAGTTTCTTTTTGAATGGAAGGCTGGACACAAACACATGTAGATAAAAATTAAGTGTTTTAGTTGTGCTTATCTAATGGAGAGTTTGAGGGTCTACTCCACTTATATCCCTTTGACTTTAGATTACCTTATCTAATCTCCTCAGAAATATCTTCTCTAAATGAATAACGTCTGCTTAATGGCCCCTCTGACCTGGAAATCAATTAATTTACAGTGGTCTCTGACTTTTGCTCAGCACTGCAAGACCTAAGCAGACCTGGCTTTTGTCTCACCTGAGTACGTCCATTTCATCTTTGAGGCTCTGAGCCTCATCAGCCAGAGAGGTCAGCTCCTCATTTTGACCCTTGACTTCCAGAAGCTCCTTCTCCAGTTCTTCACAGCGAATACGGTAGTCGTCTTTAGCCGCCTCCAGCCTGGAACACAAACAAATTTCAATTGAAACTGAACTTTGATGCACAAATGTCTGTGCTTCAGCAGGAGTTAAAGTCTTTAGACTGACGTGCAAGAAATAAAGCACTGTTGTGCTCAAAATCCCCCTAGAACACAAACCAATACATGCAATTGTGTAGTGCTCACAGTGCTCAAATAGCAAAGCAAAAAAGTTACCAGAACCACCTACATCCCTCAAGCCCATGAGGTGCCCCAGTGAGAGGGTGTCTATACCCAGGAAGTGCCCTTTGTGCCCATGCTAGGTGGTGTTACCTCCACTGGGGCAGGGCCAGTATGGGGCTGATGCTCTGAGGAGCCAAAGGAAAGGGCAAGGGCTGGCACTCCCAGCTTACATGAGAGAGTTCCGACTCGCTCATCCTGCCGCAAGAAGCCAGTGCTAGCATTAGCAACTGCAGAAATGTAAGTGAGCCAGTGGTAATGAATTTACAGTTAACAAGAATGACTAGAATTATCAGCAAGAAACATTGCACAGGTCCATTACATTCAGCCTAGTCACTGATAAGTTAACTAGCAAAAAAAAACAAAAAAAAAAAAACAAAACCCTAAATTAACATTAGGGTAATTCCATTGTAAGTGACCTAAAGTATGGTATTCATCAAACGTTACAAATTGAGCACACCATGTTTACACAAAATTTCTTTCGAAACATTTGCACTTAAAATATAACATTTTTGAAGTTTAAAAATTTTCAATATTTACATTTAAAATGACAAAGTATATAATAGTGTTTATATTTACTATCATAAAATTAAACCATCACTTATAGGTGGATAGAAAGTCATTTTTCATTTATAAATTATACAACTTAAAATATAACCATTAGAGATTACTCATTTATAGATGTGATATGTAGATTATACATTTAAATGTAAATTTAAAAATGTTTGCAAAATTATGTAGAATTCCTACATTTCAATTGAATTTGTGAATTATTCATTTGAGGGCATTACTTTATTCAAATATACATTTATTCAATAATATTCAAATATACATTTAAGATGAACATTCTTCACTATATTCTTCACTAGCACATTATAAGTTATTCTTCACAAATTAATTTTAAAAATGCATAATGAAATACAACATGCTGAAGTGAAATTAGCAGATTTACAGCTGTATAAAAACAAACCCAAACAACCAGAATGTTTAAGCAATACAATAACACAATAAAAGTTCATAAAGAAAATTGCTTTTAAATTCTGTTGGAATACAATATTGAAATTAACTGACAGTAGAATTAAACTGAATCTTGAATATTTATTAATAAAATCTAAAATGTACAACATATTAGTCAAGCATGAGCAAAGCCAGCATTAGCATAAGCAATGGTATTGGCTACGGCCACTGAATGTGTGTGTGTGTGTGTGTGTGTGTGTGTGTGTGTGTGTGTGTGTGTGTGTGTGTGTGTGTGTGTGTGTGTGTGTGTGGAGAGAGAGAGAAGAATGAAGGGTGAACATTATTCACTGAAACAGCCCATTAAATCAGTGTTTACAGGCTTTTAGTCTGTCCTCCCCAAACTGGCTGAATCTACAACCTGAGAGTAAAATCAATAAACTCACCAGCATTGATATCTCACTTTAAATGACACCAAGGCTCTAATCTAATCACACACACACTGTTTTAGTGGTTTAGAGGGTAAAGATGAATATTTCAAACCAGTACAAACTGTCATCTAGGAGCCAAACAGCTCCAAATTTTAAAACCGATCTTTATCAAATATAATTGCGTCTCACTGTTCGATCATAACATTTTTAATAATACCAACCTCTCTGACTGTACAGGTATTTTAGAGATTGGACACATAAATTGCTGTAATGTTGCAACTGTTCCACTGTGTTTTTGTGTGGTTATGGTAATGTTTTATTCTACCTCCCAACACTACTGGATACCCATGTCTGCATTTTTGTAGAATTGAAAATCAGCCATAAGACAATGTAACTGGTCCCGTTAGACTGGATCACGACCCAACCCCAACCCCTACTACTTTTGGCAGCATGTAGAATATTGATCCCAAGTATGTCTCACCTGAAGGTCTCCTCTTGCAGCTGCTCCAGCTGGGTCTGTAGCTGAAGGTGTCGCCGCCCTGCTGGACTGTTGAGGTCCTCGATGGAGTCTGACTGGTTAAGACGCTCCATCAGGACCTGATTCTCTGCCAGGAGACTGCCTTTCTCCTCCTGCAGAGCTGCAACCTAAGAAAGAGAGAGAACCTGTTCATTCATTGTTACTTCAGAAATCAAGAAATAATAATAAACTTACTTTTCTTGGAATAACTGTGTTTACTATCCAGGGGAGGATTTCTACTAGCTCTCAGAGCATTGCTGTGAGGATCTGATTGCATTCAACAAGAGTGCTAGGGAATTCTGGATCTTTGATGATTACCACCCCACCTCATCCAATTCCTAACCTCAACAGCCTGTAGACAGGCGGCGTGTGCATTTGCACATCTGTGTCACCTGCTTCTTAAAGTAGCTGCATTCATTAGAATATACAGTTGGACATTTAGTGTATTTAACATACTGTAAACTGCTCTTTTTAACTGATGAGGCTATATATCTGTATGTAAATCAGTTTGGTAATGCACAGTTCCTTAAATCACTACTGCAAGTTTTTGCATTAAACAACACACATTCCTGCCATAAAAGGTATGTGTATTCGACATACACGGTACGGATTTTTGGTGTTTAAATTCTAAAGAGAACGACAAAGACGTTGGTGGATAAAGACTGAAGTTTCAGGAGAGTGAATTCCACCCAGAAACCTTAAGCTGTAAACCATGAGCAAGTAACAACTGGATTTGCAGGGTATTGTGGGAATTGCAGTGGAGTTACAAGCATCACAAGATAGTGTGGTGTAACATATATTTAGTTTTCTGTTCTTTATCTTTCAATTCTGTTTGCATTGAAATGACAAAGTAAACAAGTAATTTTCAATGTCATTGTGGTTTTTTTTCATCAATCATGGTGGATCGGATGGTGTCAGACAGTTAGATGTAGGCTACACATGTGAAAACACTTTCAATATGCTAAAATTAACATAATACAGGCTGAGTTGACTTGAATGATTCTGTTCAATAAAAAAAACAAACAACAAAAAACAAATTTGAGTTAGACATACGCCTATATGTTCTTACTATTTATCCTGTTGTGCCAATCTCGTACTGAACAATGATGTCCCAAACTGCAGTGTTAACCAAAATGTAACTATTGTGTAGTTACTGTAAAAATCTTCATCACTCCAAAGTATAAATAATTCAATATGAATATATGGAAACATTGATTGGAAACAATAATAATAACAATAAACAACCAAAAAAAACCCAACAAGCCACTGGGGCCTCATGCAGTTTAATGTGGCCATAATGTGTGAGCTCCCTCTCCACACACACACAAGCAAAGCAGTAAAGATGAGCTCAAGGGATCCCAACCAAAACACAGAAATCACGCGGCTTCACACGACAGGGTGAGAACATAAAAAATGGCATTGTTTTTACAGATAGTCCCTCTTCATGGCGTTCAGGAGAACTTCAGAGCATCAGTTTCTTATGGTCTTCAGCTCCCTGCGTTTTTAATTATTATTTTTTTTATAACAAGGGTAAAGAAAGAGGCCCAAGATGATGTGTAGCTAAAAGCAGCTTGAAGCTTGAATTTTGTCTGTAATTTTGTGCTGCTGTGTCAGGAACAACCTAAACAAGTCTACTAGAGATTATTTGGTGAAAATCAAATGAGCATGAGTGATTGGTTGAAAATAACAAAGACCAAAATGATTGATTCATATTACACTTTAAATGGGACACGAGGGGTCATGAGCTTTGGACAACAGAAGCCATCTTCATTTGCTGTGATGACACTCTCGGGCATCACTTCAAAGACTCATGGGTAAGCAGCCTGCCATTGTCATGGTAATTAGACATGTGTTCTCACACAGGTGGGGTGAGTGGAATTAGTCTGTCACACAGGACCCAGGAGCAGTTAATGCCCACACCCACACACACAGCAGCACACACTCCAGGGCCCAACCAATACATGGGATTGATAATTGTCAAAAAACACTGAAATTACTTTTAATTGTTTAATTAACAATTACCAACCAATGGAATGGAAACAAAGTTAGGACTGGGGAATTAATTGTAATTGTCAAAACTGACACATCACATCAGTGATTATTAGTGTTTCACTAAAACTGTTGGGAGTTTAGGCCTATAAAACAACAATACTGAATCTGGCAACACTGCACAGTCAAGAATAATGGAAAAGATGTTATTATATATTATGCATATTAAGTAAGTATTTACACATCTGACCCACTGTGTTCTGCATAAAATGGTATTCAGACCTCCGCATTTTACCCTTCCACACACAGCGATACACACATACACACTAGTGAATTCACACACCAGGGGGCAGTGAGAACGTGTGCCCAGATCGGTGGACAGCCCTATCCTCAGTGCCCGGGGAGCCTTGCTCAAGGGCACTTCAGTCATGTCCTGCCAGTTCAGTGATTCGAAGGCTGGTTCCCTAACCACCAGGCCACAGCTGCTCCCCTTATACAATATTATATAATATTTGTTGCAACCCTATAGGATTTGTTCTTGTTCACATAAACAGACATTATTACAAGATTCAAAGTTTATTCAAAGTAAAGCAGTACATTAACTATTTATTAACATTTACTATATTTATTTATTAATTTTATTTCTGTGAAGCTGCTCTGTGACATCTTCAGTTGTGAAGAGCGCTACAAAAATAAATTTTGATTTGATTTGATTAACTCTGGCTGGGCCCCTCCGCACACACACTCACTCGCACATCCGCACAGGGCCTGCACACTATTGAGGGATGTTATAGAAAGCAGGAGGCAAAATCTGGACGCCAAAAACTACAGAGTGAGTGAGTAGAAGTAGTGAAAAAGGGGAACATTACCCTCTCCTCTAGTTCAATATACTCTAATCTCAGCCTATCACGCTCTTCCTGCACGAGGTACGCCTTCAAAGCAAGGCAGAGGGTAGAAATCACCACGTGGGGAAGTGGAAAAAGATGCGAGAAAGAGGAGGGGGAGAGAATAAAGAAACAAACATGTATAGAAACACATTTCCAATACTTTAAATCACAGCTTAATAGCTGGCACCTAAAATGAGCTGCGAATGCTTGAGGCTTACCGATTTCTAAATGAAAAGGCAATGGGGGCAGCTGCACTACTGCCATACTACAAACTACAAAGAAAAGCAGATGGCACCGATCCGATACACAGCATCGATATCGGGCAGATACCAGCCAAAAATACATTATGTATGGACAAAAGAAGCTGTATGTATTCATTTGAAGGGGTGTCCACAAACATTTGGACATACAGTGTAGTTGGATGTGTGTTGGCTGAGTGCCGAGTGTGATTTTAAAGCATCCTTCAGTATTTTAAAATGTGGAATATGCAGTCATTCAGTTTATAGGATGAGTGTGTTTTATTTTTGTCCTCAAGGTAAACAGTTGCAAGAGTTTATGACTGAATATCCACATACATGTAAACACATTGTTTATTGGGATACTGACTTGGTATCAGTGGATAATAATGCTGGTCCTATTGCTTTCATAAAACAATCTGACATTGTGGACTGTTATACATCAAATAGACACCTCCTTAACTGGCTTCCTGCCAGTTAATATGAGGCTTACAATACAGGATAGGGCAAAAACAACATAATGCAATAAATACAAATAATAACAAGATAAAATGCATTTAAATTATTTTTAATATTTACAGACCCTCTGTAGATGATTTAGTGTATTACATTATACTGTGATTTTGAAATGTGCATTATAATAAAATGCATTATTGCACTATACTACAGTATGAACAATTAATTGAATTTTTATCCATTTATTACACTGTTTTTACAACATTCGCATTTTACATGGGAAATTATTAGCCATGGTCTCTTCATTGTGCCTCTACGCATATGGCACCAAGAGGGCAATACATCATAGAAAAACATAGCCTGACATAGCTGATATCAATCAATCAAAATATAACATCACTATGTAATTATTTGTGTGTTCAATTATAACATCCATGTGGGTTTATATACTTAAACATTTTTTTTTGCCCAACTAGAATGGAGAGGGTGGTCATTAAACTTCCATGTTTATAGAATACAGACGTGAAAAATAACAACCCACTGCTCATGTTGCAAAGCGTCATAAGAAATATCAGGAATCTAAATGTTACTTTTATTCATTAATTATCTGAGAAAGAAACTTGTGAAAACTGCATAATGTACAAACGCACAAACACATAACGTACAGCTGACTCTCAACTAGACTTCCCGTAATCAGCATGTATAATTTCATCCTTCAGTGTACAGTACACTGCTATCTGTCCTCAGCCACAAATAGCTTGAGTTTTGTATAGTTTGCAGTGTGTGTTCATTTGTTCATTTTCTTTGAATTGAATTAAACCCCTCTTTCATTACTTGAGCAGTTTAATAATGGTACCCTTAACAGGACACCCATTTTTTAACAGATGTCAGTATCAGCCAATGTGAGGATATGGTCATCAAAAAAGCGGTATCATGCCATCTTTACACAAAAGCACTGGTTAGATCTTCACAAGTGCTGTGGTTTGAGCTCACAGATAGTGTACGAATGCCTGGGAACAAAACCGTCTTCAGCGCCTGAAGATCAAAAATGCTTGGCACAGTTGCAAAAGAGCATTTGTTCATTATCAGCAGCCTATAGGAAGCTGTCTCGCTAGGCAGTTTGCCCTCTATGAAAACACACTATATGGAGATGGATGAATTTGTTGGTACACAAGAGGTGACTATGGAGGAATTAATTTACGACAAACCAAAGCCATTCAAAATAATATCATATGAGGGTTAAGCAAGCGGATGTGTATTAAGGGGAAAAGCTTTGGGAGCTGACAACATACCTGCATGTCCAGCTCGTGGCAGCGCTGAGCGATTTCCTCTTTAGAGGCAAGAGCATCATTCAGCTCCTCCATGGTCTTCTTTAGCTATAAACACAGCAAATACATTTATACTCATTTAAGACTTACATACAGTACTGTGCACCTAAGCACATTCATTAAAACAATAACAGAGCTTTAGATGCAGGTGCAGGAACAGATGCAGGTAAAGATCAGTACAGTAAAAAGTAACAAGAGTTTTTTAAGAAAGTTTGAAAAACAGATTTTGGTTCCAGATTTCTCCTGGATGTCCCCAGTCGGCATGTAGGTGTGTTCATCACCTGCTCACTTAACACCATTAACCACAGATTTACCAAACCAGGTGCTGGATGATGACAATACGAAAATATGAAGACTGATATCTGAATACTGAGACTCTAAAAACCGTTACCTGTCTGTCCAGATCAACATAGGAGTCGTTTCCTCCAGACACAGGGGTCTCTTTGCTCATAAGCTGCAAAACAAACAGGATTGAGATGCAAGTAAGCAGAGTTGCTCCAACAGGAAACTGAGAGCCACTGAGGAAAATAAGAGACAGATTCAATTCTCACCTCTTGGATGGCTGTCATCACAACATGCTGCACGGATTCCTCCATCATCATAATGGTTTGGATATATTCTGTAGAGAGAGGGGATAAGAATTCAATATTACAGAACAGTGGTGTAAAATAAATTATTCAATAAGACAATTTTCAAAATGATCTACTGTTCTGGTTAAATACAGGATTACTCTATTGTACAGTTGGTACCATAGTGCTCAGTACCATGATACTAAAATATTGCCCCCTTTTGTCTGGTGAGACAAAACTGCTGTTCTATCCTGTCTGCTGATCTTATTCTGATCATGTTGTTTTACTCAAATGAAGCTGAAAATCCAAATCTGTTCATAGGCTTTAATGTCAGGTATATTCTAAAGAGAAACTGATGTAGCTGTGATCCCAATGTAACGACAGACAGGGTGGAACACTAAGTAAAAAACAAGGTGGCACTTTGTAAATATGAAATGCTAATTTCACAACACAGCAAGACTAAACAGTGAAACAGTAAATGACAAAATAAGACCATATATGTTTGCACACAGAAGGAAATTTCGAATTGCAATGCTATTGGGAAGGAAAATAGGAAGGAAAATTCTGGACATGTAACAACAAACCACTGATAATTTATGTAATATTTTTATTACTGATCAGAATTAATTTTGAAGCAAATATATTGCAGCTAAATTCCCACAACCATACCTTACTGCTGTTTAACACCTCAAGGATTTGGAGCAGAAACATAAATTAATTATTGTAATATTGCATTTATTACAATAAAAAACAAACTATACTGATCAGAGGACCCCTGGATTCTATGAGCTAATTATAAAGCAGGCAGACAAACCACATTCAGCTGAGCCCAGTTAGTTTGCTATTGAATTAATTCCCTGTCCACAAAACAAAGACAAAAGCTGAGAGGAAGAAAAGACGACTGCAGGAGAATACAGATCAGAGTTAGTGAGTGGGAGAGTGTGTGTGTGTGTGTCTTCCATTCTGTCTGAGGCTTTTCTAAATGGTAGATTTTCATCAATGCTCCCACAGCGCTCTTCATCAATACATCACTGCAGCAGTTGCAGATATGGATTTCACAACCCACCCACACACACACACACACACACACACACACACACACACACACACACACACACACACACACACACACACACACACACACACACACACACACACACACACACACACACACACACACACACACACACACACACACACCTTGTTTCTGTTCACAATTGACAGCACAGCCCAGTATGAGCTGTAGCATTCTGCCCAACTCAGCTGCATCAGAGTGTTCACCGATCAAATTCACATCAGGAAGAGTGAAGTCATTAATCTGCTGTCCTAGGATCTACAGAGAGAAGGGGGAGAGAGAGAGAACGAGAGAGAGAGAGAACGAGAGAGAGAGAGAACATTACACCATACAGATATCAAAAAGCAAATGATTTTTTTTGTATTCTGAAAACTTCCACCTAGCTGAAAATCAGATTCCCATTGGTTCTGCCTCAGAGTTTGACACTCCCTGCACCGGTTCTGCATTCAGTGCAGCTTTGAAAGTGTGGATTTTCTTTTAAAGTAGCTAAACTTCAAAAAGCATTCTTTTACCAGGTGCTCAGGGAATATATGTTTGCCCCCTCGCTGTAAAGGAAGGCAACTATTCTTACCTCACGATTGTAGTCTAATATACCCTTCAGTATTTTCTTAAGATTACTGATCTGAAAAAGGAAAGAGAACAAAACATGAAACAAGGAATAACTCTGAAATTGCCTACAAAATCCCCACCAGCACAATTCTGAACCCAAAACAGTGGTTTACCTTCAGTCTCCAATTATCACCAACATCAGACTTTATACGACTTATCCAGCCATCACTGAAATACACTCCATCTCTAAGGCGGGCAGAAATGATTACAGAAAAGAGAGAGAAAAATGTTAACACATTTTCTTTGATAGACTTTTTATTCCAATATTTTTGCAAGTAGACAAAATACACCAGTAGCAGCAGATTCTCAAAAACTGCTATTCAAACATTTTAAATATGCAGTAGTTCATTCAGTTAAGAGGTAGTGAGTAGGGAGAGAAAATGATAAGATGAACTGGTAAACTGGTGGGGGGGGGGCTGTAATTTAGCATCAGAAACACATTTCTGACTGCATAGTACTTTTTAACTATGTCTTTAACTTAGCCCTTCAAACATGTGGGTTTGGGTTTCTCTTATCAGTTGACATCAGTAGAACTCATACTACTGAAAGGTTGAAAAGTCATGTTTAACAGAGCAGACTGTGGGTGTTTCTCACATTTTCTGCAGGACTTGAGCCATGACTACTCCACTTGTTAGATCTTCCACTGTTTTGCATGGTTCCTCCACTCCAAATGTCTGGATCTGAAACAGATGGATTAACTCACATTAAAAACCAAAGAGACAGAAACTCAGTGCAAAAGGTGACAACATCCTGTCCTGTGGTTCTGACAGCACTGTTCCCATGAAGAGAAGAAGACTCCTTCATAAAAGCATAAAACCTTCACATGAAAATAACATGAGTATTCTGAGACTGAATTTCATGGTTAACTGTTGAGAATTATGCTCAAAAGAAAAATGAGTGTGATGGTGCTATCTCGTGAACTATTTATCAGATCCAGATGAAAATACCTTGGTCTCACATTCATCTTTTAATGCAAAACCCAAATGTTTAGTCTACAGCAAAAAAAAAAACAAAAAGGGATTGGCCTCACTGCGCCAATACTTTTGGAGTGGAGTGCAGTTCATTGAATTCAAAAACTAAACAAACAAATTGTATTCTACCTGGCCTCCTAACAGCTCTGAGTGCTTGGACCCAGATGATTGCCATCTGTGACAAATACAAACTGTACACAGTTCTCAAGGTCTAAGTGTATATTACAAACATTTGTGAAGAGTTGTGGAGTTGGGGATGAGGTGGAGTGGTGACCATAATGAGATCTAAACACAGAATTATTTCATCAAAAAACTAACTGTGTAAAAAGCAATCTTTCTTTAACTCAGGTGTTATGCATATGATGGTATGTTTACTACTACGGCAGCAGGGCAGGAAAAAAACACTTGACTTTGCCATACAGCACTGGAACACCGATATGTATTGTATCACCAGGATGTATCACAATGTTATTTTTAGAAGATCCTAGGCTACTCTAACAGGACTTCATTTGAGACCCAAATACAAAATATATTTATCAAAATTTGACTTTTTGTCTGCAACTGTTTTGGAGCTGAAAATGCAATCATCACTAGATTGATAAGGACATTTCAAAGTCATTAACAATACTTGACAGTAATACACAAAAAAAATATTTGTTTAATATTATTGCAATTATAATTGTATTTATAATTGCTTAATTGTAATTATTGTTATTATAATAATTCATTATGTCTATGTGTCTTAAGCTGAGAATACAGTCAAGTAGCTGCCCAGAGCCCATAGTCTGCAATGAGAGTGTAGCGTTAACTGAAAATTAATACTGTGTTTCAGAACCTACACAGTATTGTGAAACATTACCTCACACTACTCAAGTGTATTGATATTATCCCTGGATTTTACAGTGTTATATTCCAATGTAGGTCACAGCTTAACAGAAACAGTTATTGGCAACATGTTCCCAATTCATAACTCCAAAGCTACATTCCTACTTACTTTGAGCTATACACCCTTTAATTTACATGTTGCTGTGGCAAAAGTAGCTGTAGTAGGATTTTGTTAAATAACAGTTTCTCATGCTGTGTTGAACTCATCCCAAACCACGAAGCCCAAAACTGGACTGTCTACACAACTGTGACTTTTGTGTACCATTATACTAATATATACACTAGCACTTTGGGTTGGCCAAGTGCAACCGCTGTGCTGAATTTGGAGTAGTGGAGGGACCCACCTCCAGCTTCCCAAAATTAGAAGCTCATCAAATCTACATCACTTTGTGACTGCGTGGTCATTCCTCTGACCAGGAGATGAGTTCATGCGCAGAGCTACATAAGGAAGAACACACTTATGTAACACTCACGAGCCTGAGTAGAGTGGCAGGGAGGAGGGGTGGAGAGACAAAAACTGAAACAGTCATACAGTGGTTTAATAAGAAGGAGATGTGGGGGAGTTAGGGGTGGGGGTGTGAGCAAGCGAGTACAAGAGAGTCAGGTAGAGTAGAGAGAAAAAAGAAAGAAAAGATAGAGATACAGATTTAGAGAGTTCAACAGGTTACTGGTGGAAAATGAAATCCACCTTCTGCTGTTCAGTAAACAACCCCCAAACACACTCTGATCCTCCAGCACATTCCCACTTAACACACTGAAAACAGTAATTCAGCAGGCTGCTATAGTCTGTTTCATTTCCTACAATTCAACCACAAGTCTGCCATTGGTCAAGCTACATATTGCATCAAGCGTCAAGAAACCAAGAAATGATATTAGTCAGCTGTGCAAACATTCACAGATGTTTCTTAGGAATGCTCCTACTCCCCCTTCTGAATAGACATTTCCTGACTCTCTATGAGACAAAAAAAAATAAATCAGTGTCTGGCTCTGACGGGATACGGCAGCCAGTTGGTGACCTCCTACTGCTACTACAAGTGGTATAAGAAAGTGCCACTATAACGCAGTATTGAAATTAGGGCTGGATATTTATATCTATATCAGGATATAAACAGAAGTTTTTAAATAATGTTCTGTTTCAATCTTGCAGATACCTTTTATTTGCTCACTCGCTCTGCTCTTCCCCCTGCTCTCAGTTCCTCCTCTACTCTGCTCCACTCCGCACTCTCACATACACACTATGGAGGGGTCATATGATTTAGTGTGTATAAAGAAGAAATGATCATATTTCAATGTTTTTATCACCATTTTGCTAGCAAAGCAGCAGAGGAGGTGCTCAGAACTTTCCACAAGAAGATTTCTTGACAACTTAAACTCAATATAAACAATACTGCCTAAGCCTATAGTGAGTCCGTTTATATCCCAATATGTTTTTAAACATCGATGTTGCAATAATTGTGCCATCGAATGGACATGACCAGTATTTCTCCTTGTGCTAAATTGTGTGTATTTGCATGCCACTGGACCCAGGTCATCAATATGATTCACTTCACCCGTCAGTGGTTTTAAAGTTATGGCTAATCAGTACATGTGGTTTATAACAGTTGCCAGTGTAAACCCTGTAAAGGAGCAGGTTGTATTGTTTACTAACTAAACACCTTCCCTACAAAAGCACAATAATCCATGCTGTCTACACATGGATTATAAATGACAAAGCGAGAGCTGAACACACGTCAAATCCTTCATAGGTGAACCACTACTGGAGTCTTAAAGAGATCTGACATAAACGATTAGCTCACACCACCCAGTTTTCAGGTCACTGTGAACTGGCCATCCACTCCATCTGCTGTGACTGAGAGATGATAAACAAGAAAACAGCAGAACAGGAAACAAAACAACCTGTTCAATTCAGAGGGATGAAGTTATTAAAATGAAATATTTTACTCATAATGGGATATATATATTTCAACATACTGAAAACTGACCATCATTTATTCTTAATTCATCATTTTTTTTAAATACACACCAAGTCTTATGCCCCCTCTATAATGTATACATGAGAGAACAAATGGGGCAGAAGAGACCAGAGTACAGGAGGAGTTTATAGCAGGGGGAGGAACAGAGCGAGGGAGCAGAAAAAAGGTTTCTACAAAACTGGAACACACTGTTTTTTAAAAACTCAATACAAACAACATCACTTATGTTTATATCCTGAAATTGATAGACCAGCCTTAATATACAAATAAATCATCATAACTGAGCTTCAAAAAACTTATAGAATGAGCTCTTTAAATTTGCTTACAATACAGGACAGCAAATTTTGCAAGATCATGACAAATGGTAAACTCTAGGAAAGGAAACAGTCCTGCTGCAGTTTCTGCTAATACGGTCTACATTAGTTCTTGAGGCTGGACGTTGTTAATCTATTATTGCTCACTGCTATTATGATTATTGTCTGGGGTTGGAAAAGAAACTCAAGTTTTAGCCTTTTGTGATTGTTTTTATTTTAAAGATAAATGGAGAATTGTTTTAATTAACTTTGCAATTCTGACTTAAGTACTTGTGTCTAATAACCACGAAAGTGGTTAATAAGCAGTCATGATCAAGGCCCACATGTGTAGTGCTCCATATCACACCTCCACTTTCACAGAGTAAACACTGTGACTGCTGGTCACAGGTTAATTTTAGTCCTCACATGCGGGTTAAGAAATCCAACCCTGCATGCACACACTCGCGCGCGCACACACACACTACACATTACAAACACATCATACAGTGACTATAAAGCACATTGTGGGCCAGGGTCCATTCTGTAAATCAGCCTCAGCCATGGCAAACTCAGTCACAATCCTATAAAGTTGATTCTAAAGGATAATACACTCTTTATCCACACTGTGAGGCAATCAACCAGAATTCATGACGGATTTATAAGCAAACCCAGTGACCTGGGACGCTAGAAGGACACTAGTCCCTGAACACTGCGCAAGCCTGCACAGCACTTTACAGAAGCAATATCAAATCGTTTGGTCCAGTGTGGTACACTATTAAAAAATATATCAACTACAAATGGTTCTTTACACAAAGTCCACAGAAGAAGAAAAAATGCTTAAAGAAGGCAATGAAAAGGTTCTCAACATTTTAAAGGTTCTTCACGTGTCCCTTTTAAAATGGTTCTGCTATGGCACTGCTCAAAGAACCCTTTGAAGCACCTTTATTTTTAAGATTGTAGTACGGTTTAAATATTAAGAGAGTAGTGTTGTTTATTCACTGCATTCCATATCATAATGAAAATTGGATTTAAGTGTCAAATATATATTTTTTTGTTTTTCAATTAAACTCGGATGTTATTGCTTCTCAGGACTCTCTGTATCACTGAAATCAATCTCAGCCAAATCAAGCCAAATGTCCCTGCTAAGACCTATTTAGGAATCTTTCTAAGAGTAATGAAAAGGTGTTATTTGACATTGAAAATGTTTTGTTTTGTTTTATTGAAAAACCATTTAACCAGGCAATGAACCATTTGAACGCTCAAATGGAAACATGGTTGGTGAGATACTATGGGAGTCTAGCATACTTTGAATTTCTTTCTTTCTTTGAAACAATAAAAAGAAAATGTTATAAATGAAATGGAGAGACTCAACTCGATCTTCGCCTTTAGCAGAATCATCTTTACACTTCACTTCACTTGTGATCGTTTCATTGCTGTGTTGCTTGGAGGTCAGTACAGCGTGCAGTATGAGCAGTACTCCACATAACGAGGGCTGAAATCTCCAAGCCACCGTATGTCTGGGAGCTGAAACACACTGGACAGCTCTGGGTGAGCATGAAGTGGAGAAATTTGTCAGACCAGCTTTGGATTTGCCATTTCTGAATGTCGAAAGCAACCTTTGAAAAACTGCGTGTCATGTTCGGATCATCTGTGGGGCAGTCATTTCAACTCACTGGCCACCCATGCACAAGAATAATGTGACTTACAAGTTGGTAAGTAATTTTTTAAATTTTTTTAAAAAACCTTTTACCATCAGGCTTTTGCATTTTTTTTTACCACAGAACCCACTGTAAAGATTTTTTTGGGTACATTTTCAAAATTCACAGAAATGTGGTGTGTGGAAAACCTGCTGTCATGCAGTTTTTGGAATGTCAACTAAATATAATGAACTTCATTAACCTAACAACTGAATTATGAACTGAATTACATTAAAGCTTTGGAAAAGCAACATCTACAAGAACTTTTCCTTGTATCCGAAGAGTAATTTAAGCAGGCAAAGAACCAAAAAACAACTTTGCATATTAGAACCACTGTCTTTACTAAAAAACCTTAATATAAGAAGTTAATTATTCACTTTCTGACCAAAGCTTTCTAGACTACAACATTACTGTGATCATCCAGAGGAAATCCACACCCACAAGCTTGACTGAATGTGAGGAAACCAGAGTTGGAGACTGAGGAGGGCTGGACACTCCTACAAACCCAAAGCCAAGCCAAAACAGAAAACCAAGGCCTTGAGGCCTATATTCCAACAATCTCATACTTCCAAAACAGATGCAAAATAAAGAGGCACGTTTCCTGTCTCATCAGTCCTTGAATGCTCCTGTAAAGTCTGTAAACCCTACATTCAGGACCGCAGACACAGCTAAAAGTAATGGATGAGATCTGTGGCTACAGCTGATCCAGATTGCTAGGTCGTTTTTAGCAAGTCTGTTAACAGCTATGTGAGGAATGTGAGCTGACTACATTATTTCCAAACAGAGAGAAGAGCGGCCACTCTTTAAACTCTGACAGTGTAAAGATGCCACTGGACGCTCTTCTCTCTGGCTCGTATTCTAGGCATGTTTATATCACATTAAAAAAAGTAATGCTGGGGTTCCCTGGAGAAACCAGCACAGTGCAGAGTTAGCAAAAGCCATACTAGCAACATCTAGCTCTGCAGAGTGGTCAGCCAGGGTTCACCAATTTCATCAAATGGGCACTGGACCTGCATAAAAATTTAATAACCAAAAATAATACTAATATTAATAATAACATTTTATACAATGTAGATAGTTGCACAAGTCTTGATTTTAGCCCCAGGCTGTCAATTTGTTCAGGTCAACTCTAGTCAGCAGATTTTTTAGACAGCTGGAGAGAGAATTGAGTTATAAGCTTTTTTTCAACATAACTATGAGTATAATATAGCAGGTAAGCGACTCAATGTTAATGATCCCCATCAATAGCCAATGAAAACTGAGTGAAAAGGGTAAACACAGGATGTAGATGAAAAAAATAATGATACACCAACATCAGCAGAATGTGATAACGCAGCACCATTTAGGGTGGAATACAAACTTGTTCACAGGGCCAACATTTGCCTCACACAAAGGATAGCCTCCAGTACACACTGCTTACTTCAATAAAAGTCCAATAGGTCAGTTGAAGTTGTGTATTCATCATCAGCAGTTATGTGTGCAATAATTATATATATATATATATATATATATATATATATATATATATATAAAGCAGCCAAAATGAGTTTCCTCCGTAGGGTGGCCGAGCGCTCCCTTACAGATAAGGTGAGATCCTCGGTCACCCGGGAGGAGCTCGGAGTAGAGCCGCTGCTCCTCTATATTGAGATGAACCAGTTGAGGTGGCTCGGGCATCTTTTTCATATGCCCCCTGGACATCTCCCCGGGGAGGTGTTCCAGGTACGTCCCACCAGGAGGAGACAGCGGGGTAGACCCAGGACACGCTGGAGGGACTATGTCTCTCGGCTGGCCTGGGAACGCCTCGGGGTCCCTCCCGGGGAGCTGGCTGAGGTATCGGGGGAGAGGGAGGTCTGGGCATCCCTGCTTAGACTGCTGCTCCGCGACCCAGCCCCGGATAAGCGGAAGAAGACGGATGGATATATGACATAAAAATCAGCAAAACTCAGGTGGGAAGAGTAAAATATCCAGCCGTTTTTATAATTTTAAAGTTGTGTAATGTACCCAACACTTTCATCAGCTTGAAATCTATGGAACAGAATATGCAAATCTACTCTTTACTGTTTTCTTCAAGACTCGTCATGTGCCTTCTTGGTCTTACCCAGATATAACCCTTAAGTGTAAATGGGGTCTTTCTCTCACAGAACAGAAATAAGCCACAACACACAGACTGACAGTACGCTACCGTGACTGTACTTTCAATTCTCATAATCCAGAAACCTGTCATGTCAGTTGATGGAGACATGATGTTTAACTCCTGGGTGTCCAATCTTATCTGTAAAGGGCTGGTGTGGCTACAAGTTTTTGGTCCAAAAAGCTTAACTGAAGAGACTGAGACCAACTGAGTAAACAAGTAGAATCGGGTGTGCTTCAGCATGTTTGGAATGAAAACCTACAGCCACACCAGCCCTTTGCAGATATGATTGGACACCCCAGGTTTAACTGCTTGACTCCAAGGTTTCCAACTGATGACAGCATGAAAAAGAGGGTTGCAATGAGGAATTTGAATGTGATACAATTCCTACACCATGAATCTGAAAATCAGATGTTCATCCAGTGGATGTTCACATAAGGAATGTTTTGTTTTGTGTTTATGTAGGTATATTTATAGAGATGATAATGTCAAAGTTTAGCATAAGACTGCATTTTGCTATGGATCGATAGATTCAATCTGTACAGTTTTGCTGAGCAGGAAATTCAGAAAGCTGAGAACATCTGGTTCCACTTCTGTCAGCCAACAACACAAAACTGAGGCTGCAGTGGAAACAGACTCAGCAAAACTGGACAGCTGAGTACTGTAGTAATATACTGTAACCTGAGGAATCTCAATTTCTGCTGAGGCTCACAGACAGTAGGGTCAAAATTTGGCACCAACAGCATAAATCTATGAACCCCTCCAACAGTCCAGGCTGGTGGAGGTGGTGTAACATTGTGGGGTATGCTTTCTTGACCCACTTTGGACTGTGAATATCAATCATTGTTTAGATGCCATTGTTTAAAACACCAGTAATACACAATTTAACTATCACTGGTCTCTCAGTTTACTAAGAGAACTACTTTGATAGAGACTCTTTGCTTCAGAGCAGTGAAAATAAATGAGTTTCTACCCTGTCAAAAAATGTTTCACTGCAAGCTGGACAAACTAGGTTTTGCAGAATTCAGAGTTGTGCTATAAACATTGAATCTCACTTATTCATAAACTGCAAAACACCTAGCAACAAGTCATGGTTAGGACCCCACGGTTTGGCACATGTTTGGTACAGCAAAAAAAAAAAAATACAATAAACCCAGCAACCACTTTGAACACCTTGGCAGATAACAACCAAATAGAAGCATCACATTGAGCACCAGCAACACCAAAACAACCAGAATGCAACATCATTGCAGTCAGAAGGTATACCACAGTAACAACCACACATAACCATTTCAATCACTTAGCAACACTTGAGCAATGAGTATTAATCAGTATGATGTAGCCTAGAAGCCACCTGGGACAACACAGAAACTAAATAGTAACACCAACAACAAACCTGCAACACCTGGGAAACAAACAAACAAGACTAAAAACACTCCAAACACCAAACAACATTTACCCTATCAATAGGAATGATACAGCAACTCCATTGCTATGCCTCAATTGCAATGGAGTGATCCAATCTGGAAAACCCTGTCAACCAGCAAGCAACACTACAGCAGCCACATACAAACACCTGGAATACCATAACTATATCAATCCAATTCACCCCACCAACACCAAATTAATCACATGGGACACAACAGTAACTATATTGCTACACCCTACCAACAAATTAGAGCACAATATAAATCAGTAATACCACAGCAGCCACATATCAACACCTTGGATACCATAACCATATAAATCCAACTGAGCATCCTACCAAACATCCTGGGCCATCATAGGAAAAAAAAAGAAAAGAGTAACTGTAAGATGAAACAGTGAGCAGGTGTTGTCCAGAGATGCTGGTAAAGGTTGCCTTTTCTAATCAGACTGTCTTGGGCTGACTACCTCATCTCAGACACGCCCTATAAAGACAGTAGATGCAGTGTGTCATTAGCCTGCCAAGTGAGCAATGTGTTCAGGCTTGTGTTTCCTTGCTCCTTTGGTTTTCCAGTGTCCTTGTTACCTGCGGAACTGGACGTGTGGGACACATGTTTTTCATCCTGACACTTACATATCTCTGGAGCTTAGAAACACTCAGTTTAGTACCTGCCTCCAGTGATATCAAACCCAGACTGCATCAGAAATGGGCCTTTCTATACCCAAATTGGGCGCTAGGTGTCCAGCACGTGAGTCTCAACTAACTCTTTATTAGACAATGTTTCAGGGTGCAACAGCAGTTATTTTAAGACCCATTTAATGCCCAGTGAATAGAAGAAAGCAAATGGATGGTCATCCAGAGACCTAAATGTTTGTTTGCCTAATTCTCATAAGAATAGACATTTAGGGACACTACTTTTAAAAAGCACAAACTTTACCAGAGCAACTACCAAACAACCATCTGGTGAGTCTCAAGTTACCTGACATACTATAGCCATGATCTAACAAAACCTCTGTAAAACGTCTGTAATCACCATTAAGAAACTCCACAGCAACCATCTGGGATAACATAGCAACCATTTACAACTGCAAAGCAAATGCCTGGGAGAACATAGCCACCACTTATTGACTCGCACAAAACAACCACGTAGGATACTGGAGCCACCAGCTTGCAACCTCACAGTAACCATTTGAGATACATTAACAATCAGTAAGCAATCTCATTATGGCTACCTGGGATACCATATTTACCACCAAGCCCACAGCAACACCCTGAAACACTATAGAAATATCCAAACTGTTCTGCAACAGCAAAGCAGCCACTTACTTGTTTTAGCTTAACTCAGATAGAGAAAAAACTGTGGACCCACTGGCTGTACAAATTAGTTTACTGTACCCGTGAGTCCCGGGGTCAAAAACATGTGTATCTCTCTAAATAACAAACGTACATAGATGTCCTGCCTTATGGCTTATTTAACAACAGCAAACATGGTGTTTCCAGAATAATTTCATTAACCAGCCTTAATTTAAGGCTGAATGTTGAGAGTGTATTACCCAACATGGTTTGGAGACACAGGTAATAATACCTGAAAACAGACAGGTGGGAAAGCTCAAAGACAACAGAAGTTCATCTTATGCAGACAGTTGTAAAGAAGCATTTCACCGCATGTTGTACTGTGTACGTGACAAATAAATCGAACCTTGAACCTAACCTTCATATGGTGTATAATATAAATATGAAATTTTGATCATTTGGTCAAGACCATTGTCTGCAGCAACATTCATACCTGATGTTTGGGTTTGGATCAAACTGAAAGGTCCAAAAGTTCAGACCAAACAGACCAATGTAGGTGTGAAAGCACCTTGGCCAAATGCTTACTGAAGAATGCTACGATTGTGTGACAACCATTGCTGTGCACAATCTAGCCTGCATGTTTGGGGGCAATTAGATGTGATTATGTTTTGTGCTGAAATGTGCCAGTTTAACCTGTATTACTGTCACACAGTTAAACAGGGTGAGTCATACTGCGTTTCCAGTGACACAACCATTCCAGGGACAGCACAACCTACAAAGTCACCAAATAACCATAAATATTTTCTGGTTAATAGACTGAAAAGAGTGGTCAAGCTTTATAATCCAGATAAGCTGTACAGTGGGTATAATGACCTTAACAGATATTGGTTGTGTGGAATTTGTGTGTGGAATTTGTGTGTGCGTGTGTTGTGGGGGGAGGCACCTTTTCCACACATAAACGCTGATTATCATTGGACAAACTCAAGCACACAGTATACTCTTACATGTAACACACCCATACCCTTTCAGATCTATTCCTTTGCCAAATGGTAACAGTGGAGTGTTTTCCAACCCCCTCTCTCACCCCTTGTAAGCAGGAAAGCAAAGGGCTTGGCACCCTGTTCACCCCCCACCTCCTTCAGCACTGAAGCTGGTTCTGGTGATGTAATCACACATCAGGTTTCTCTGCATCAGGTATAAACAGCCAAAGCACACCCTGGAGAACTGATGACCTCTCTGCCCTTTTATTTGGTCTATGTTTATATGGTGTAACTTAGTTTAGGCCAACACAAAAGTGGCCTGCAATAAGTATGAACATAAAATAAGCCACAATTCAGATGAATTAAAATTAAAATGAATTCACATTCATTTTCCAGCTCAGTGATGAAATTCCTGCCTTGTGCCCAATGATTCCTGTCAGGCTATGGAACCACCATAACCCTGACCAGGTAGAAATTTATACAAAGCTGGATGGATGGATGGATGGATGGATGGATGGATGTATAATTTACCAGCCTCTCATGTCCATTACAATTAAACAGGCTATGCCCTTCAGACTAAAATATTAGGACTATTGTGACTGACTGTACTCAAGCTTGTTATTTGATTGTGAGAAACACAATGAGGTGAGAGGTGTGACCAGAGTGTATACAAGTGAAGAACAAGACAGGTAAATTCAGAAGCAAGTCAGGGTTCCCACCATCTTTCAAAATGGCCTTACAGTTACATCAATGCTCGTTTAAGTAGCCTATGCAACTGGCAGTATGATTTGAGCAACTTAGTTCCTCTCTCTCGATCAGTTGATCTGTCAGTAACCTTAAAAAAAAACAAAAACTACATCTTAAAGTATATCTAATCTAATCTAATGCCCTAAAGCAAAAGGGATTGAAGGAGGTAATAAATGCTCTAAAGGAGGTCATAAAGGTTTTAAAAGAGGCAAAAGGGCCCTGAACAGGCAGACCAGACCCAAAACTATCAACTGGGCAGAACTAGGCATTAAATAAAAAGAGCCTAATGGTAAAGTGGGGAAAGTCTCTAACAGGTGGAGAACCATAAAACCCACAAAAACAATCCAAAAAGAAAAACAAGCAAAGATGGCCAAACCTAAACAGTGAACAGGGCTTTAACTCTTACGACCCGAGATCCACACTTACAAATGTCTTACATTTTCAGCTCAAAAACAGTGGGTGCTATTTCCAAAACAATTACTGAGATAAAGTGTTTTTCCCTCCATATAAGCAAAAAACAAATAACCAGAGCCACATAAAATAAATGCAGATGCAAGAAAATATTTAGTTCGTAAATGAAGACTAGGACACGCTGATAATAATATCCGATGTGTGACTGTGTCCTATTATTCCTCTATTATTACTCTATATATACTCTATTAATACTCTACTGTACTGGTGAACACAAGTACATCAAACCACAAAATAAACCTAAAGGTTAGAGGATGGGACACTGCTCAGTTGGAGTAAACAAGTAAATGTTATGGAGTTTACAAACAAAATCTGAGGGTTTAAAGAAGATGAGGCCCCTGAACAGAGCTAAAACAGACACTTTAGTGGAAAGAGGTGTAAAAGCAAAACAACCCAACACAACACAGACAACATTCAGGGAATGAAGGGGAGGGTCACAGCTTATAGAGGAGACAAAAACAATATTAAAGGAGGTTTAGAGGAGATAAACACAGACCTGGCTGGGTTTTAAACTACACAGGGGCAGCAAAGCTGCTAGAGGTCTTAATTCAGGGTTTAAAGGGGTAAACGCTGAGGTCTGGAAGTCACACAGTATTCTCTTACCCAGGTTAAGAGACTCTCACACAGCTCCACTCGGTCCACCGAGTCTAGAACCACGGTACTCATGTCAGGCTCAGTCTGCTTCTTAAACTGGGGCTGAACTGCAGTGATGGGGAGGTTTCAGCAGCAGGTCCTCTTAAATAAACCCTCCTGAACACTCCTGTAACCACCTCCCGGCTCACTCAGGCGGGTCCTGTCCCTCCACACTGTCGAGCTCCGACCGAACCGGACCGAACCGCCGCGTTTAGGTCAGGAAATCCGCGGAGACACACAGCCACTCCGCCCGGGCAGCTACGCTAAGCTACGGTAGCCTCAGGGGTCCTCAGACTGCCACCCTGCACAAACGAAGCCAGCTAAACGCCTGTCCGAAAATGTTTATTTTTATACACTTGCAAAGTCGCCGCGATTACGAGGCCTTCGCCCACCGTTTATGACAAAAATGTTTAACAGAAATAAAGCGAGCGATTTAAAGTGCAAACTGACAGAAAGGAGGAAAAGCGATCAGGCGGCTGAGAGGACTGTCCTCAGGGGGAGAAGTGATGCGGAAAAGAGCAGCAGCTTCTTCTTCACTGAGTGAAAAAAGGCTTTAATTCAGCCTGGTGAGCACACTGATACTCACTCCTGTAAGTTACTCACACTACCGTGTGGAGCTGAACGAAATGAGTGCTGGTTGTGATGTTTTGACCGTTTGCAGCTTTAAAACAGGATGGAGCTCCTTTTACCATCTCACTGAGGTTGTTGTTGTTGTGGTTATTGTTGTTGTTGTTGTTGTGGTTATTGTTGTTGTTAGTGATATCGTGCATTAATATAGTAGTAGAAGAAGTGCTCTGAGGTTGGCTGTTTCTTATTATAGCTAAAATTAAACCACTTACAATCTAACTTGGCTCTAGTTGTTATAAAGACATTGTAGAAAACTATACAAATAAATGCAGAAACGTGTGTGTGTGTGTGTAGGGGGGGTGTATGGTTGT
>CM067511.1:9229343-9251843 GCA_034509495.1 Acestrorhynchus altus | reverse complement strand
GCACCTGTTCTATTGCTTTATTTGGTGTCATTTTTATTGCAAACCTGCACAAATGTCAATAGGTTGCCAGTTTATTAGAAAGCCCTCCTTGTATGTAAGTTTATTGGCTGTTTTAATGTAAACACCTTTGTTCACATTTGTAGCTCACTACATACTGTACTCCATTAGTAACTGCACAATTTATCAGACACACTCTAGAAAGGGGCCACAATAGGACTGCCTCTGACCAGAGATTATTTGGTAGACCATTGTCTATACAATTGTAAAATACTGAGTAGGGGTTGGTGATATGATAAAAACTAGTTACATTACACATAATTTATTGCAAAAGTTTGATGTGGTGACAAATAGCACTAGTAACATTAGATTTTACAAACTGCTATTATATACTCTCCCATACTGTAGGACAGTATTTTTGCTCAAAATTTGCTTTACTTTATCATGTTAAACAGGAGTAATTATGCTGTTGTAATATGCAGTTAGAGGTTTTTAAGCACAATATGCTCATAAAAGCAGACAGTGTATCACAAGTTCATAAACATTATAAATGTTTATAAAAATACAGTAAATTCACACTTACACACTAAGATGTACATTTTAAACAGGCAAGTCTGTTTATGCAACTGAGTTTATTTCACAAACTCCTCTATTTGGGTTCAGCGCAGTAATAGCACATTGTTTCTCTCCCAGGACACATCATCTGAGCCAAGACATCAGTACTATTCAGACATGTCCTGTCCAGTGTGTTTGCAGCAGGCTGTACTGCCAGTGGAGACTAACTGTGGCCATCTGTTCTGCGGTAAGGGGGGGGGGGGGGTCTCCACATGTCTGTCATTATTGATTTGACACTAATGGGAGGGAAAAGCAGTAATGAAGTGCCACGTCAAGACAAGTTATTAGGCGCTTCATTTTAAATTGCACTTTTTCAAAAGCATTCTGTTTTATTTTTTAGATTATATTTGAAGTGTGTGTGTGTTGGGGAGGAAGAGATGACATAGCATATGGAGGATTGGAAGAACATTTGGATATTATATCCTAGTTATTATATCATTGGCATATTTTGGGAGCAGAAGTATTTTAGGCCACACAGGGAGAGAAAGAAAATGAAATACACCCTTGTATAACCCGAGCGAGAAGTGCTGCCTTGTGTTTAACACCTTTGAAGGTGCCCAATTTGTATCAGGCTAGTTTGATTAAGATGTAATTTTGTGCAGTGTTAAACAAAGTGTTCACTAGTACTTACCTACATGCTCTAGTCTTACGAAACAGGCAATTAGAGCTGTGAAACAATGTACAGAGTTGTGTTGAAGAAAGAATCGAAAGTTAAACTCAGAACAGTGTGCGTGTTTGTGTGCGTGTGTGTTACTCAGAACAGTGTGTCTTTATGTAGTGCGAGTGGCCCTACATAAGGGGAAAAGTCAGGTCCTTCTGTCTCACAAGTTTAGAATAGGGGTGGTGTGTTGGGTTGTGCATTGGAATGATTGACTGAGCTGTTTTTGGCTAATTGTTCCTTTCAAAACCTTGATACATTAACATTAATAAGAGATGTTTTCGCCGGTTAGCCATATGTGACAACATTACTTATGGAGATGGAATTAATGACAGTCTAACATCACTGTTAGCAATATCAACCTAGTGTTTAGACTCTTATTTTAGGCTAAAGAAGTCAAACTGCATCTGGATTCAGTGTTAAATCATGTAATTTTGATTTGTCTCTGAACTACTTGTTTATCCAAAGTACCACCTTTGAACCTTTATATTCTAGAAGAATTTGGAGAGAAAAGACTACTTTAGCGTTCTCACACTGCTCTCAATGTAACCATTTGTGTGCCACAGGTTCATGTATTATTGCTTACTGGCGCTATGGCACTTGGCTCGGGGCCATAAGCTGTCCCATCTGTAGACAAATGGTAAGAGGAATAATTTCACAATTAAAAACACACAGTCTTGGGGATTTGTACTTATGAAATACCTGCCCAAAGTATTAGTGTTGCTCCTAATCTTGTTTAAGATGTTAGATAATTTAAAAAGGCCATTGTTTTCAGTGTCCTGATGTGACCTCTGTCTCTCTGTCTCTCTCCTGTCAGGTCACCCTGTTGTTCCCACTTTTTCAAGACACAGGACAGAGCGCTCAGACGCAGGATGGGCAGCTGGACCCAGCACTCATTCTTGAAGATGTTAATGACTACAACCGCAGATTCTCAGGACAGCCCAGATCTGTGAGTCTGTATTGGAGTATCAAATGTTTTTTCATACAATGTATCACAATGCAGGTTAGCCATATGTGACAACATTGCTTTCTGCAGTTTTTGGACTAAAATGAATCCCACAAACAATAAATCAAATGTTTTAATAATGCATTAAGTCCTGAATATTTAACCATCCCACACTGACACACATCAGTTTAATTAGCCATGTCAATTTGCTTGTTTACCTGCTACTATTGTGTAGTGTGCCTGTTTTATAAAGGAAAATTATGCATACAGTGAGACACACACATAGACACACACATCTTTAATGTGTTCTAGGGGTTGGAAGCCTCTCCTCCAAACAAACTCTGGTCTTTGTCGTATTTGACCATGGAAAATTGTTGACAATTACAAGGTTTGCCATTGTCCATGTGATCAGCTGCAACTTAAGTTGAGAACAAAAGTGTAATTATTGGAACAGGAGCTTCCTTTGTGGGTGGCATTCTCTTAGTCCATGGTGATGGAAAAACGTCCTTGTATGATCTTGGAATCTACAGTTGTTTAGAAATTGCTCTGGCATTCCTGTAAATCTACAATCAGCAGTCTCAGATCTGCACAGAGCTACTTGGACTTTCCCTTTGTACTATTTGTTGGTCAGCACAATGAGTGCTGTCAACTAAACCCTTTTTATGTTGTCAAAGAGAAGCTACTGGCTGTAGTTCATCATGATCACGTAAAGGAAGTTAAGAGCCCTGGGCCTTGAGAAGTTTAAAGTTGGGTGTATGTATTTTTTTTACCTTGTTGATTTAAGAAAACACTGAATAATAAAAATGTGTGCAGTAAATATGCCCCAGAACAGTTTAAAGAAGTCATTTAAAGTCCAATATGGCCACGATATGCATGAATAACACAATGAGTTTATGTAATCTAATATACACTATATAATATAAAATCGAGACTAATAATGGGAAGTTTGTTTTCCCTTTGCTGCAGTAACTCTACTCTTCTGCAGATGCCTTATACTATATTTTGGTACATTGCTCTTATGATTTTATGGAATTTGTGCATGAGAGCCTTAATGAGGTCAGGCACTGATAATAGTCTAATAGTTATAGATTAAAAAAGCCACGTAATCTTTTCCCAGAGATATTGGCACTCTAGTCACTTCCACTGCTCCACAGCCCAGTGCTTCGATGCTTTATACCCTTCTGTCTAATAGATGGTGTTAGGTATAATGGCATTAGACTCATGCATCGATGCTCCATGTTGTCTTGTTATGGGCAATACTTTTGAATGGTGATTAAACAAGCGTTCCTTGCATAACTACTTGCATAATACTGGCTGCACCAGTAAGCAGCTGCTGAACTCCCACTTTAAAAGGGCTCTCTGAATATGTATAGTGTATACACTGTGTGGATTGTAATTGTATTGATTTTTGGTTGAGGACACTTGTGCAAACATATAGTAACCACTCTTTGTCCTTGTAGCTTGTGGACCGCCTGCGGGACGTCCCTACTCTCCTGCGCCATGCCTTCCGGGAAATGTTTTCAGTTGGGGGTCTGTTCTGGATGTTCCGCATCCGTATTCTCCTGTGCCTGGTGGGAGCACTAACCTACCTGGCTTCTCCACTAGACTTCATCCCTGAGGCTCTCTTCGGCCTGCTGGGCTTCATGGACGACTTCTTCGTCATCCTCCTCCTCTTCATTTACATCTCCATCATGTACCGTGAGGTGGTGACGCAGAGACTGGCAGGATGAACCCTGGCTGAGCCTAAGCTGTGATCCACGTTCTTGTTTTCAGTTCAAACACAGTATGTTCAGTTACGGGAGGGTCTAAGAGGATTATAGGTTTTATCAGCGCGCTGTACGGATTAGAATGTGTGTGTTTGTCTATTTCTTTGGATGTGTGTGCTGTCCCATGTCATCAGGGCATTTCAGTTAAAGGAATACTTTAATTTAAGAGTATTTTTCAACCTAATCCCTATCGATCAAAATTATATGCTATCTGTGGCATATAATTAATCAAAACATATAATCAGTGAGGAATCAACTGGTTTAGGGCAGATAATATTTATGCCAAACACATTTTTGTATACTATTTTAATGCTTCAGTTAAAGCATTATACATTAGTATATAAGTTACTCTAAGTCTAATTAAGACTATATGCATAAAAGTATTGGGACAAACCACTTTATTTCAGGTGTTTTATTTAGTCCTATTGCCACAGGGGTGTGAAATCAAGCACACATGTTTAAAAGCAAATGACACATATTGTTCCATATTTCAACATAATTAGGCAAATAACATATTAAACAACATCATTTAAACAGAAACTACATCAAGTCTTTGTTGGTGTTTGATTACAGTAGTGGCGAATAGAACTGGGGTCACATTGTCTACAACTATTATTATTATTATTATTATTATTATTATTATTATTATTATTTACTATATTCACTGTCCAACATCACCAGTGAATCTACACATGCAGGTTGATGGTAAAAACAAAAAGAAAAGTATAAAAGAAAATTGTGTTCTCTGGGATCACCTTGTATTAAACCAGCTTGACCACTTGTTAGCTATCAATCTGAATCCATTTTTAAGATGGAGGAGTTCATGTAAATTAGTGAGCAGCTTGGTAGTGTCGATCAGTCTTTCTCAACCCTGGTCCTGGAGGCAGCCTGCCCTATACATCAATAAGCCCATTTAGAGTTTTAAAGCAGGAAATTGATTAAAATGTGTAGGGCAGGGTGCCTACAGGAACAGGGTTAAGTAATATGTGATAGAAATTGTACAAAGACAGAATGTCATGAAAATCAAAGATACAAAAACCCACAACAAATACTGATGTAGAAATTGTTGCACTTTTTACAGACTTCTGAACTACTGCGTTCAGTGTTTGGAAGTTTGCTTTGATAAGCCATTTCATTTCACCATTTTTTTCTATCACCCAAATACTTGTATTACTGGAGAGTAATAGTTGTATTTTCTAATTTACATTGTTAACATAAATATTTCAGATATTTATTTGTGACATTCAGCAACTTATAAGAGGGTTTTTCAGATTTGGTTGAAAATGCTGAAGTATTCCTTTAAATAACTGGTTACGAAATCGATACTATCAAATTAGTATTTTTATTTTCAGCTTGTCAGTTTTCTCATTTTGGCTGTGACAGCATGGTTCATTTCATGTTTTCACTCAGTTAAGGAATTTTTATTTCCTGCATTTGGAAAGAGATCATAAGGAGCTGAGCTGAGCCTATAGAAAAGCTGTAAGATAATGCTGAAGATAAGGTCAAAATGGCTATAAAATCCTCACATGGAGGTCAAAGAAATCACATGTACCGACTGGGCCGAAACAGCATATGAGCACAGAGAAAGGGAAAGTTAATGTATTTAAAGTAAATGAATAATTGAAAAATCTTCCAGGGCTGTGAACTGATGTGAGTTAATATATTGTTATTGAAACTTTTTCTGTAGGCTATAGACAAAATTAACAGGGAAAGGGCTGTTTTATTTTGGCACTGTCCAAAAACCATTATTTCATAATAAAAGAAGTGCTAGTTGAACCGATGGTGTAGAATGAAAGCTCATTTGAAATGACTGTTCAGGGTTTACAGGGGTTTTTGTTTTTGCCTTAGAAAGAGAGAATGCAACCGAACTTATTCTCACACTGCCTACCTGTGGACTGTACTCTAGTCTAAAAATAATGTCTTTATTTGTAATGGTTTTGGGAATGTCTAATTTATTTATTTTTTTTAATATAATTCAACATTGTCAATTGGTTTCAGCCTGTTTGTTTTAACTGTTAGCTGTTTATCGTAATAGGAACATCATCTGTTAACCTGGTGAAATGCTAGGAGTGAAAAAGTATGGCTAGCCAGTAGATGTCGGCCTTTAAGACAAGGACATATGAGGAAAATGTCCTTCTCGTGATGTATTTTGAAGGTGGGAGGAACTTGTGAAAAGGAGTTTGGCTGCTTGAAATGTGTGTTCTAGCATCTCAGCATTAACATTACACTACACAACATTACTTTACAAACTATCTTGCTTCTTCTCATTTGCCAGCTGGTAAAAATGCACATTCAAATGGATTAAAAGCAGTATTCGTGCATGCACACACACACACCCCTCCAGCTCTTCCTGTATCACAGTTATAATTTATAAGCTGTGATTTCTCAGAAGTTCCTCCCACCACCATAATAGAGCTTCTTCTGTAGGCTTCCATTTGTATAAGGAATGAAACATCAAATACACTAAATTTTAAGGTATCCACTAAATCCTAGGTTTTAGTCCTTCAGCAAAATTGTGTTGTGTCTGTATTTTACTTTGTTAATGGCTACTTGAAATCAGTCATCGCTCTAATAGTTTTCCTTTGAATACACACCAACACTTTTTGCTGCTCAATACTGTGTACAGGTCTTAAGTAAAATAGAACACACCTGTCAGTGTGGTTTAGGGTGCCGTGTGACGTACTGTGAATTACCATATAGCTAAACATTGTTGGAAGCCATATTAGGCAAAAGGCATTGTATCATATTACTCACAATATCTGATGGATGGATGGCACTGAGTGTGTGTGTGTGTGTGTGTGTGTGTGTGTGTGTGTGTGTGTGTGTGTGTGTGTGTGTGTGTGTGTGTGTGGCTGCTGTTCAGTGTAAAGATTCAAACCCTGTAGTTGCTCTGTGCATGATGTAAAAAGTTCTGGATGAATAGACCAATAGAATTACTCTACTATTACTGTGTGTACCACCTTAACAAAGACCTGTGCAGTTTGAGTGAGCTGAAACCTGACCTGCTGAAAAAAACTCAAGACCAGCTTTGATTGGTAGCTGGTTTGTGATGGTCTAAGATGGTCTAGAATGGCCAAGGCTGTTAAAGAAATGTCATCCATATGAAAACATACCATCTTCTGGTAATCTACCTGGTTGACCAGCTCTTGTGACGAGTATGATGCTCTTGATTTAGATCATGCATTTGATTTGACCATGGTCATGCTGGTCATGCTTGGTGATGTTTGCTATACTTGAAGTCAGTGGATTGGTCAGTGGAGTCATTAGTATCACCAATCAGCTTGAGCTGGCCATACTGTTTTTTCAGCAGGCTATTAACTTCTGTTGGTTGTCAGCAATATTGTCCTGGTAGCTTCAGTGCAAAGCTAAACAAGCTAAACACTTCAGACATCAGATATTTCTTAGTTAATTGAACATGACTGGGGTAGTCGGAAACTGTTTCAGTTGAATTTGTGACCAAACTGTTCCTGTAAGATGAGTACTGAAGCTAAGACTTTGTGAGGAAATAATTAGATTGTATTTCATGCTCCTAGTTATCCCTTTAATATTGTTATTGAGGAAGACTAAGTTAGGTTGCATTCAATCAAGTTGTAATAGGCTTCTTGGAAAATTTGTCATTCATTTGTCCAGCTAGGTTTCTTTTGCTGTCTCCCAAACAGCATTTACAATGTTGATCATGCTGAATTTCTCACATTGGAAAGCTGTGAAGTGCATGGAGCTGTGGAACCTTTGCACAAAATGTCGTGCCTTGTCTTGGAGACAACAATAGGATTGTGAACTTGAACAAACTGAATTACAAATAAAGTATCTGCAACAATATTTTGCCATTTTTGCATTATAGTGAGAGGTTAATGACATTTGCAACATAAGTTTAACCACACTTAACAAGTAGCAGCTTCTATATTAGAGAAAAGTCCCACCATATTTTCAATATATTTCTGAAACAACATATTTCAGAGTGGTTTTGTGTGAAATGTTCCAAAGAAATGTCAGAATTCACATTAGTGGAAACAAACAAACAAAAAAATTAAAATATAGTTCTAAAATGTACATCACAGACATTATTTTATGATCTTTTGGGGACATTGTATACAAAAAGTGAAAGATATAGGCTAAGTGGATATATTTGTGTTTTTCCATTTTTGTGTAAAGTATTTTTTATATTGCCCTTTTTGTGATTACAATGATGACATGTAAATGAAATTTTATTCTAATTGGCTGCCTTGTATCGTTCTGCATTGAAAAGCAGCACAGGCTAAAACAGACTTGTAAAATCAGTGTGAGTGGGAGGGTCTAACTTGCTGTAAGCTGAGTAGGTAGGTATATCATCATTGTTTCCAAAATGGTGACTTTAGAGAACAAATGTTTAGTTTAGTTAATGTAAGATCAAAGTAATTAACTGTAATTAGAGCATTTCTATTGGTTTATTTATCCAGAATTATTTACACAGTGTACAGAGCAGCTACAGGGTTTAAACCACAGGGGAAAACTAAGAATGTTTTTTTTTTAATGGACAGCATTGATATGCAAATTTATGATTTTGTGACAAGGACAAAATTTAAAATTTACTTCTCCATGAGCTACAGAGAGTGAGTGGAATATTTAGAAGCTTTAAATATTTACAAAGCCCAAACAAAATACTTTATATACACTTAGTAATTATCAGTATTATTTTCAGGATGTGAACCCTTAAAAGCAATGTTTCAGCAAAAAAAAAAAAAATCACGTAAAAAGTAGTTTGTTGTCTGAGGTTTGCTTCTTATTTTTTCACCAGAGGTCATGAGGCTAATGTACATAACAAGCAATATAAGCTTTTGAAAGCTTTGTTAGGGCCATTATCATCTCAAACATTCCTCAATTCATGTTAGCTTGGTACATACTCTCAAATTTGCCTGCTTATAATGTTTCTAATATGCTTATAAATAAACATAAGTGGGTGTTTTTTAGCTAAAACCAGTTATAATGGCTGGCATTTGTACTGTGCTTTCTTATAAAATGGATGAGAAATGTAGGCCTTTTCACAATAGGTCGGTCAGTAAGTAGGTACACTGGTTTTCAGCTCCTATTATCAGGGCTGATAGATTAAAACATGCCAAATCATTTTTTTAGCATATAATAAGCAGCTACTCCATTTAAAAGCAGATATAAATGTGATTTCACACCCATTGATTTAGTGTCCAGACATTTCACTGTGTCTCACTGATATCAGCACTAGATGGCAGCACATGCAAATATGTAATTCCACTACCTGAGCCGAATATTCTCCCTTAACTCAACTCCTGAGGCGACAAGCTGCCTATATGATGGAGCCTTAGGTTGCCTTATGTAATAAGTGATTGCTGACACTAATACAATACACACCGATCAGCCATAACAGTAAAATATCTAATATAGTGTAGGACCTTCTCATACTGCCTAAACAGCTCTGACCCAATGAGGCATGGACCTCTGAAGGTGTTCTGTGGTCGCTGGCACCAAGATGTTACAGCAGATCCTTTAAGTCCTGCAAGTTGTCAGATGGGAGCTCCATTAATTGCATGGAGCCTTAGGCCTCATGACCTGCCTGTCAGATGTTCTGACACAGTTGTCTAGCTATCACAGTCTGGCCCTTGTCCAAGTGTATCAGATTCTTACTCTTGAACATTTATCCTGCCTTTGACACATCACCTTCAAGACCTGACTGTTCACTTGCTGCTTAATATATCATACTTTTTTGACAAATACCGGTGTAACCAGATAATCAATGCTACCCTTTTTAGGTTGCATTGTAAAATTATAATGTAGAGTTATCAATTTTAAAATATTGTTTTTATATAATAACCTGCCTTTCTTTTGTTTTTCTTTAATGTGCAGCACTGTAACTATACTGCATCTGTTCTGTACTGTAAAGGGAAATGTCTTTAATGTGCAGTACTGTAACAACATCTTATTCAGAATTTTATGGATGATAGGTGACTCCTATTGATCCAGTCCCTGGTGGTGTTTCAAAAGACGTAGAGAAACAACCCACAAAGTATGGATGTACAAGGTTTTCCTATGACAGTGAGAAAACAAAGCTCTTACTGTTTTCTAGTTAATGTTTCAGTTCATGTGTACTTTGGGGAAGTATGATTCAGATCACACCACAGCATTTCACTTGGAATGAGGTCAGTAGTTCATCTTGGCCAAGATCAAATAAATTCCCAAACATGCAACACAACTGTCTGAAGCAATTTACAATAGAGTTGTCATGGCCTTGACAGTATGAGTCCACATGCACATTTTTCTGTGACATTTTTCTGAAAATTAGAACAGAGTTTATATGTACAGTGGCACAGAAATATTTGAAACTGCACTCTTTTGTCTCCAAACATAAATCTGCTCATTACAGCCGAAACATTACTTTTGAGCTTCACCGATCTCTGGTTCAAATTTCTAAACTGCATGATGCATGTTTTACACGTTTCTGTGAAAACGTTGAATTTTGACTACATTTTGGGCTGAGGATGCAATTAAGGGTTTCTTCTGATGACATGTCCAAGGTCATATTTGTTCAGGTGTTACTGCAAAGTAAAACAGTGCACCACCACTTCAGTGTCTGTAAATTCCTGAAGATCTTTTGCAGTCAAACTGGACCTTTGATTTGGCTCTTTGAAAGGTTTTCAATCCTCAGCTTGAACTCCACCTTTCCTGTAAACTGCCATTTCTTAATGTCATTACAAACTGAGGAAACTGCTACAAGAAAATAATTCTTCCCCTGCTTTGAAGGGATCAACTGTCTTTCAATTTCAGAATATAAGGCAGCTGCTTAGAGAAACCCGTGGCATGCTGATTCAAAGGGACATTTTGAAAATTTCCATCTCCTGACCTTTGCTAACAATGATTGTAAACGCATCATAGTCCAAACCTTTGGGTGCCCAAACATTTACATGTAAAATCTTTGCACTGTAAATTTGAAGATTATATACTATAATCGTACTCTAATCTTGCTTTGTTGTAAAGAATGTTTCATCTTGAATAATATGCAGTTCCTCTTTTCACCAGTAGTGCCCAAAAATGCACATGCCCCTGTTGCCTTTAACAAATTGAGAAGCATGATATTTATTACATATAAATGTATTACATCATAAACGTATAATATATGTTTCTCCAATATTTTAATAAATAATCTGGAACTGCAATAATGTGCATTAAAATTAAATTCATGAAATGTAACATTATTTTAAGGTTTACCATGAACATTGTAACCACTGTAACCTCACTGGAGTAAAACAGACACATTCATGGTCAGTCCTGGTGTTGTATGATTTTGAAGTCATTGAACAGCTTACATCAACTAGCTAACATCACATAAAGCATGAATGTATCTAAAGCTGCCCCCAATGCAATGTTCCTGACAGGCCTACCACTTGCTACCATCATGCTGTGCTGGTGAGAGACAGCCATCCTGCCCACAAACGTCTGGCCATGGCTGGCTGTTGCACTGCCAGGGACTAAAGTTGCAATCTCCCTTAAGCAGCTATTACACTCCCTCCACCATGCTTCATAGCTCAAAGGATGTTTAAGTGTCCAACACAGTGTTCTGTCATCTTTAAATATGTAACACCATATGCGTTTATCTCTGGTTTTGTAAAATGGTTTTTGTACCATTGCTGCTGTTGTTGTTTACTTTTGTTTTTCTTTCCACCACAGGTTTCCTCTGTGGTAACCTCCCGTGCGCTCCACACTTATATATCTGGTGCAAGGGGTGCCTGCAGATTCCAAGGTGTTTGAAGAACTTGACCACTTGTTTGAGAATTATACATTGTGGACTTGTACAGCCTTCTTGTGCCCTCTTTAACTTACCTGAATCGTGTTTTTAGATCTTTATTTGATATTTTTACCTATATTACCATTTACTTACACAATATGTCCACATGTCTGTCTCTTTCTAAAGAATGCATTCAGCTACTTTTAGGTGCATCCATTGCTGACACAGATGTGTAAATGCACACATAGCTTGCCCAGTCCGTGTAGAGAAGTACTGCCAATAGAATATGACTCTCTGGAGCAGATAAACAGGAACCTATTGTCACCATGTCTAATGCCCGGTAGAGGGTAATGTGGGGTAGAGGGGTATCCACCCCCACTACCGATTGGATGGTGCTCCATCCAATGCTTTTGATATGAGTTGAGGAAATGGGAATAAGGCAATGTGGTGAACATCCAACATCCTAAGCTTGTTAATGCTCTTGACGCTGAAGGCAATCAAATTGTCACAGCAGTGCTCAAAAATGTTGTAGAAAGCCTTCTTTTTTAAACATATTTCACATTAGAAGAAACAATGAATAAGCAGGTGTCCCATTACCTTTGTCCATATAGTGTTTGTGGTATATAAGAATTATTATCCTTATACTATCACGAATCATATCATATTTTAATACTCTTCCCTGTAACAAACTCTAATCCTTGTTTAAATTCTTTTTCATTGTTCACTTTATTACAAACACCTACTTTGTACTTCTGCTCATTGACACTTTATTAGGAACAACTACTGTGTGCTTCCATTCTGTTGCCACTTAATTAGAACAACTACCTTGTACTTCCACTGAAGCAGCCAGCTTACTGGAAACACCTACCTTGTACTTCCACTCACTGGCCACATTATTAGAAACATCTACCTTCAGGTTTCCAGTGTTTCAGCCACAACAGTGTTTATACACCTTGTTTCTGACCACATGACCACTGATGGCGAGATATTATTTGCATGTTTCTGTTACATGGCCAGTCAATGTTTATTCACAAATCAAAATGAAACTTCACACCTTGCGGCCTCCATATGAAACAAATGTAATGAAGACAAAACAAGGATAATGGGCACTTCCTGCGGTGGATCTTTATTTATCTTTATCTTCAGTGATTCACACACCAATGCAAACACTTCTGGCTAATTCTCGCACTTACTCGGCATGGTGTCGGAATGTCTCCGTCATCTCCTCGTTCTTGAACGGGCGTGGACACTTAGTCACGCCAAACAGAAACCACATCAAGAATTTCACACAATGACTGTGTTCCAACATGCCCTATCTAACAGAGGGCTTATGAATGTCCATCTGCGGTCAGCTTCTGTTCAGGCCACAAAGAAATTCCCATGTGCCAAAGAGGAATAGCTTCTCTTTCATCAATGTAGACAAAAGTTGAATTGGAGATTGAGCGGCATTCATAAGGCTAAATGACGTACAGATATTGTTGAAACAGTATACATGACAGCATTTTTGAGACTACATGTCATTATAAACCTCTATAAACTTGAATTAAACCATTTCATCATAAGACAATGTCAATTGACTCCTGTTGGAACAAGCCTTTATGAATGGTTATGTAGGTTTATGTCAGTTGTTTGTGTCAGGAATAAGGTATAGTATGCAGAGTGTACTGCACAGCTCCATGGATCTGGTGTTGAGGGATTGATCCTTACACTGTTGTCTGTCTGCTGGGGTGTCTGAGTGGGTTTCCTCCAGGTACTCAGTTCCACCCTCCTCTCAAACAATCACACCGTGAATTGGCTCTAGATTGCATCTAGGTGTGAGAGGTACCCTGCAATGGACAGATGTCCTGTCCAGGGGGTATTCCTGTTTCCACTGATTCCAGGTAGATTTTATATTCTGATTCCAGGTAGATATATTATGTTCTCACCACCGAGAGAACATATAAGTGTTGAAGGTTCACGTGGAGAAGAGTTCTATGTGAACAGCTGTTGATCATGGGTCATTGGAAGCATGTCAGCTGATCAAAAGGAGACAGGTTCAGATCCCTTAACCGTAACCTTAACCATAATCATTGGGCTAGTAGAAATACTGCAGAACATTTAAAAGTTCTTAACATCGTTCTTCAATGGTCAAGGCCCCACAGGACCATCAGTTGATCAGACACAGCAGACACTGCTGCTGGAGAGTAATTATAAAACTACAAAATGCTCCTGTATGGTCAGTGGAGCTGATATAGAGAGAAGGAGATGGTTGTAATGTTATGGTTGACTGGTGTATACAATATGTATTTAGTACAAGTTCAGGAATCTGTCAAAATGAGATGTAATTTTTATCTAGACAGTCTGCAATTTAATGTTAAGTATAGAGTGGTCCTGGTTCAGGTCAGTGGTCTGTGTATGAGCAATAAGGGTTGCAGTAATGATGTAATGAAGGTTAGGTAAAACTGATCAGATGAAGCTGATGCAATCATGTCACACTGGTGAAATGTCAGTGATCAGACAGTAATCTGAGTCCTGATGAGGCTCTGACATACATTTTGCTGTCCGGCCAAATCCCAGCTCTCGTGCCGCTGCGCTGGCCTGTTCTCATCCAGCCCTCAGGAGCTGGACCACTGCCAAGATATCCACTCCCCAATCTGAAGTGACTGCTTCATTGTGTTTGTGTGTGTGTGTGTGTGTGTGTGTGTGTGTGTGTGCATGCCACTACATGCCCCCCTCTGACCCATCATCTACGGCCTGCCAGTCAAAACAATAGAGCTCTCTCTTTTTCTCTTTTTTCTCTCTTCCCTTTTCCTGCTCTCTATCCCTTTCTCCTTCCCTTTCTCTTTCTCCATTTCTTGATGTCTTCCCTCTCCTCACTTTTCCTTCTCTCTCTCTCTCTCTCTCTCTCTCTCTCTCTCTCTCTCTCTCTCACACACACACACACACACACACACACACACACACACACACACACACACACACACACACACACACACACACACATTTTTACCTATTTCTGTCACTTTACTTTTTACTTCTACTCCTTTCATTTTCCAAGAACAATCTATTATTATCTCGCTACATTTTTAAAACAGCCTTATGACTGTAAAGCTTCAGTTTGTGTCAAACAAACAGAGCTTAGCTTCAGTTCTCTAATCTATAGCAGAACAACAGGTGCATTCCAGACACCCTAGAAGTTCCCTGCAAAGTCCACTTCATACACCATAATATTTAGTTTTAAGCCAAAGAGAGGAAAATGTCTATTGAAGCTCTGTGCTTAAAAACGGCACTGTAGAACATTCGGTATGAATGTGTGTGAAATGAACTACAGTTTCCTTAAAGCAACCCTTTGTTACATTTTTTATTTAAAATGAAAGCTTTAAAGTCATGTTGATGCTCCACCTGTCTTGTTGCTAGGCTGGGATTGGCAACCTGCTTGCTGCACTATGTAACTTTAGTGAAGTAGCAAGAAGAGAACAGTGTAAATTACCCTTCCCATCTGTAGGAGGAGCCCAATTGAGAAATACCAATTCTCCCATAATGCTGCTTCATCCTGTAACCTATTTAGAGTGTACATAAGTGGACTGCTTAGGGGCTTTGGAATGAATATATTGTGTTTACAGAAAAGGAAAGTGTATTAGTCAATAAAGCATGTAGCAATCAAGCGAGTAACTAAGCAAGAAAGGTTCAGTTCAGATTTAAACCCAAAAACATCCAGTCCTATCAGATACACCCTAATACCGGACAGTGGTCTGGTCAGGCATTCGAGCAGCTTTCTGTTGACAGTAACGTTGCTCAAGTGCCTGACCAGACCGCTGACTGCTTCTGCCCAGTACTCCCACTGGCCATAAGGGTCTGTGAGTGGGTGGATGTTTGAAGTGTGTGATCATTTTTGCCATGAGCCCACTGCACCTCGCCCAGCCTACCCGGACAGTCCAAGTCTCAGTCTGGAGTCATCGTTTCTCGTGGCCTTCTTCTTAATTGGTGTAGAGGAAGGGAGTGGCCACTAGGGCTTCAGGCCCTGCTCCTGGATCCTTATGTGGGTGAGATCGTAACTCATGGGCGGATGCCCTTTAACAGAGTGCGTAGGTTTGTGAGTTAATGTTAGGAGCGTAAAAATGCCTTGCTGCAATGATCTTCTGATTTTTGGGCCTAATAGCTTTTAAAATGCTTAAAATCAATAATTCTGTGCATATTGATTTCTCTAAAATCTATAGATTTAACATTGTTGTTTATCATTGCCAAATCTTATGAAGCCTGGAAGCTAAAATGCAAATAAATAAATAAATAAATAAATAAATAAACCAGTTCCTGACCAGTCTCAACAGCCAGTATGAACAAGCTTGACCTTGCTGAAAGCTCGCCTTGATCAGCAATCTGGCCAACCTGCAACACTATCATGACCAAGCACATGGGTGACCAGCAGGACCAGCATGGCCAAGATAACTGACCAACATAACCAGCCTGACCATCAAGGCAAAACTGGTTAACCAGCATAGCCAAAATGAAATCCAACACACTATATGCTGGTCAAGAGCTGGTTAACGAGGTAGTTTACCAGTATAGGGTACTGGTTCATCTGGATGCCCTGCTTTCAGCCACTTTGACCATTAAAGGCCATCTGAAACCAGCTACCAACAAAAGTTCAATATCATTGTTATCGTACAAATTATGTGGATGCATACACACACATGGGTTCTAAGTAACACACACACACACACACACACACACACACACACACACACACACACCCTGCTTCCCCAAGAGGCCATAGGAGAAGATTAATAGTGGCAGCTGTGAGCTGGACTGATGAAGGGAGGTGCTCGTCCAGGATCAGAACAAATCTGGAGCCAGACATGGTCCCAGGATGTCCCTTAGCTCAACCATTAATACAAGGAGAGAGATACTTGTGTTGTCATGGAAGTAAAGAAATCTGCACATGTTTATTGGACGAATACGCAGATCTTCTCATTATGGAGTCATCCTTCCAACTGTCAATCACTCAGCAGCTCACATTCATAAAATGCAGATTGACGCAAATGGTCGTCACTATGTGAGGGTGTGTGTGTGAAAGTGTGTCATGTAAACCTCTAAAACTTTGAAGACCAGGATTGGGCGCATGTTTATTCCCTCTAATGACAGCACAGTGTGCCTATTGGTTTTACAGTTGCTCAGTAGTTAGTGAGTTACTGAATAATTATAGAATTAAATATGCAGATTTTTATATAAGCTAAACAATAATGAGTTGTACTCTGATTGGCTGGTCATATCATAGTTTATCATAGCTATCATAGCTTTGCTTTTTACCACTACAACAAAAACACTGTAATTATTCCAGAGTGTCAGTGCAGCATCTGCTTGATTCTCCAGCTCCCCTGCAAAACACAGCATCTCCCCTGCTTCCCCACATGGATACCAGGAGCACCACTTCTTCCAGCTCACTTCCATATTCTCCTAAAGTAAGCACTGCATTTTGCCTCAAAAGGATTTAGATAGTAGGCTGGGTTTATATAAATCTGGGGGGGTTCACCTTTTTAGAACCCTAGGTTAATTTTGTGGGATGTTTTAGTAGTTTGATGTGCTTTAATTTGCATGTATTATTTATTTATTATTTAATATTTTTAGGAGACTCCCACATGCCAGATATTTTTATTTTCAGGAGATCCTAGGCTATTCATTTGAGTTATAAATAATATTTCAATAATCAACCAAAGTTTATTCGTATAGCGCTTTTTACACAAAGGAGTTGTCACAATTTCTATGAATTTGATCATTTTCAGATTTACTAATGCCTACAGTTTTGTTGTGGACTAAGGACTAAAAAACACTTTACAACTCAGACATCCTGTTGGAAATTGATGATGCAGAGTGTTTTAGAGCTCAAAATGCAATATTTTTATTTATTTTTAAGGATTAGTTAAGAATAATTATTACAATAAGTTCTTCAAAAACACAATCCAAAGACATGTGTGGTAGGTGAATTGGTGACTCTAAAGTGGCCCTTAGTGTGTGAATGTGTGAGTGTGAGTGTGTGTGTGCCCTACGATGGACTAGCTACCTGTCTAGGGTTGTTTCCTGCCCTTGTGCTCAGAGTTGCCGGCTGGGCACCGGCTCCCCCGTGACCCTATTCAGGAATAAGCGGTTCAGAAAATGGATGGATGGATGGATGTGTATCATGTGTGTAGGTTACTCTGATTTTCTAGAGATATGTCCTTGAAAACAACACGTAACTGCCTGCAAAGGGCCAATTTCCGGTTGTAAAACACAATAATTACAAGGTTGAGAGTTCAGTCAGATTCAGCAGCTGTTTTTGAAACTGTTGATGAGTTGTATCAGCTGCAGTAAAGAAAAGGTTGCTGAAAAATAAGCAAGCAAATAAACCTCACTGAGGTTCAGGTTTATGACAGAAATTTGAAGTGTATTTGTAGACAACATGAAGGAACAGAGGCCTCCAAATAGACCTAATTAGAATGAAGGTGCTCAACAAGATGCATTATCTCAGATGACCTTCAATTAACAATATTTACAATGCGCCATACAGACCTGTCTGTTCTATACAATATAGCTTTTAATAATAATGTAAAGCATGAGCCTCAAATCTACAGAACAACAGGATGGAATGGTGTTGGAAGCACCTGGTATAACTAAAGAAAACCTTGAGGAGTCAAGAAGCAGAAAGAAAGGATGCTGTTTTTTTGTGACCTATAGAAAAGCACTGGAATAGCATGTTAGAAACAACCAAACTGAAGTTCATTCCACCTCATTACGTCATCAAATTTGTTATTTTTTTTTTTTTAATGAATACATTTAAGGGTATGTTTTTTACGTAGCTTGTGCAAAATCAATACTCAAAATGGTTCTAAAGGCAGCTCTTCCTCTGAGGCAAAACAAATGCATCATCACATGTATCTGCTGCTTAGAGCTTTTATGTGGATGTATTGTGTGTTTTAAGATATTTTTTTAATATATAGGGTTGGTTTCTCAGACACCTGCATGGAAAACCAGCCAGAAAGCTTCTAAGGCAGCATTTTGCAGTATGCCAACATGGAGAGTACAAGGGATATATATATATATATATATATATATATATACATAAACAAATAATAAAATCCCACACTAACTGCACACCATTAATGCAATATATTCATGTATAAAGCTGAGGAGCAGATACACGTTTCTAAAGCTCCACCTACTGGTTGTCATTGGGTTATTCTCAGTGGTAGTTCTTTTGCCTCAAAGGCAGAGCTGCCTTCAGAACTGTAGTTGACAGGTAGAATGCTTTAACTGGGGCTCAGGAAAAAACAAAGGTTAGTCATATGAAAGGTTTGACAGTCCAACCTTAGACTACATGACAAGTAGCCTACAATTACAGATGTGGTTTAAGGGCTTTCATGGAACCTTCATACGTCAGGCTATGAAAACCTAATATGTTAAGAGATCTTACTCTTTTTCACATGTTAACCTGAATATCACCCACCAAAGGTCAGTTTAGAATAGATCTGTACAACCAGGTGCACAAGTGTTGGCCTCATGTACCACATAAACATTTTTAACATTTCTCTCTGTTTCCTTTTAGGGAGCATTTGAATGGATGTTGAATGGATTGCAATCTCGAAATCAACAAGTTTCACCAAAGGACCTTTTTTCCCCATGTATTCTGTAAGTGAGAACTGATGCGACAGCGCTATAAAACTGACGCTTTCGGACCTCACACAGCAGCTGGTCTCTATTTGTCTGCAGCATTTCCTACAACAGAAGATTTCTGCCAACTGTCATGCTGACAATACGGCCGGAGCAGAATGACCCGCCCACACGAGAGTGTGTTCTCCGGCTTTCTCCAGGAAAATCACTTTTGTTTTTGTTTTCTCTCTTTCTCTTTCTTCTTCTTTCTTTCACATCCCCCTCACTCTTTCACTTTGCGTTCCTGAAAACAAACTTGTTGAGCATCACGGTGGCCTTCTCCCCTTCAAATTCCTGGCCTGATCTGAATACCACATCGAAAGAATCATACTTGGATCTTCTTACCCGGACATTAAATTTATTTCCTAACATGAAAGATGCTCTGATTATATTAAATACAAATGAACATTAACATTTAACATTTTTTAGTACAGTGTTGTCATATTATACAGTGCTATTTAATACCATTTTTCAAAACGTCTTTAAAAATAAGTGCCATCTGCTATTTAAACATGTACATGTAGATAAACATGTACCTATTGCCCCAACTATTAAAAATGAGGTGGGGTGGTGATCATCAACCATATCCTGATTTCACTAATGTTCTGGTCACTGAATGCAATCAAATCCTTATAGCAATGCTCCAAAATCTAGTAGAAACCCTTCCCTGGACAGTACAGACAATTATTCCAACAAAAGCAGCACAATTCATTTGGAATACACTAAGGAACAAAGAATGGGAAGGTGTCTTAAAATGTATTTTAATGCCACAAGCAAACATAACATCAGCTATCAGTTATGTAGTTTACCATCCAATAGCAGGTCAAAAATTCATTCCAAAATATAAGGTATGTTATTATCAAATCCACATAGTGACTGGGATGCAAACCTGCCTTCTTCTAAATAATCAATTACTTGTGAAAACAATTTAAAAACATATTTTAATGCTATAAATGCATAATTATATTATTTCCAATATGTAATGGCTTTTTTTTTTTTTACTACCCAAGTGTTTTAACCATTTTCTTGGATGGCCTACAACGTTTGCACAGACCTGTGAGGAAACAAGCTAAGTTTAAGGTTCCTAAATTGAATTAGCATCCAATGAAGTCATTTGTGTCCAGGGGGAATAAGCCTCCTCCTCCTCCATGATGGTGGCCATCCTGTTATCCTCTCTACTTTTCCAAGGGATGCCAGGCTCTCCTCCGTTATTTCCTCTGCGAGCTGGTGTGAATGCCAGAGAAGAGACTTGGGCCTAAGCATGATTCTGCTCTAACAAAGCTCTTAACAGGAAATGACTGGTCTAACCTGTAGCTATATTTACAGCATTGTAACCTGATGGGCAACAGAGCTTTGTTCGGTAATATGGGGTGGAGAGCAGGTGATGTCAGGTTTTTATCTCTTAGTGGGGACCATGATGTTGGAAATAAATATCATTAATACCAGACATACTGTGCATGGCCCAAAAATGTCCCCCAGGGTGCTCTCCCAGAATCTTAATTTGTGGTTGGAAACATGTAAAGGTTATCGTTATCATACCTCACATATTCTGTATATATGATCCCAAGTCTCAACAAGGTATAAAAACAAACCTGTGTGTGTTAGATAACATCGAAGTGTGTGGTGTAGAAGAGTATCCCTTTAATGCTCTCCAGCTTGGGATGGTGAGTGAGCTCACCTCCTTAGAAACACTTTGGTCAACCAGGATCCATTTCCAAACAAACACAGGGACGTGATCAAAGCCACATGTTATGGGGGAACACACACACACACACACACACACACACACACACACACACACACACACACACACACACAGACACACACACACACACACACGTCAGGAATGCTGTAAATTTGCTCCATTATGTACTAACTACCCACAAAACAATTTATTCCAGTGTTTGATTGCCATTTTCACATCAACAAGTTAAATGAAACTTGATATATTACAAACGAATAAACTGTGACATGTTAATTAGGTGTGTAACTGAATACCAATCCATTATTCACAATGACAATGTGTAGATAATATGTCTTGTTGGGTTTACGACACAAGATCTTACATTTGATAAGAAACAACTCAATTGTGCTTTAAAATCTTCTCTATGTCAGATCAGACCTCCAGATTCATCATAAACTCTGCTCCTGTGTTCTAACGGGTTCTTCTGTGTTCTTCTAAATGGCTCATCTGTGTTCTTCTAAATGGCTCATCTGTGTTCTTCTAACTGGCTCCTCTGTGTTCTTCTAACTGTATTATTCTACCTGTGCTCCTCTAGCTGTTTTTGTAAACATGTCCTTCTGTGTTCCTCTAACTGTGCTCTTCTGTGTTCGTCACACTGTGCTGTTCTGTGTTCGTCTAACTGTATCCTTCTACATGTGCTCCTCCAAATGTTTTTGTAACCATGCTCTTCTAGTTGTGTTCTTCTAACTGTGCTTCTAACTGTTTTTCTAACCATGCTTTTCAAACTTTGATCTTCTAACTGTGCTCTTCTAATTGTGTTTTTCTAACTGAGCTTCTGGCCATGTTCTCTTTAATTTTTCTTCTGACCGTGTTCTTTTGTGTTCTCCTAACTGTGCTTTTCTAATTTTTCTCCTAACTGTGCTTTTCTGACTTGCTTCTAATTTTTCTAACTGTGTAATTCTAACCAACAGTACATTCTGATTGACACATTTGTGTTACTGGGTAAAATAAATAAATAAATAAATAAATAAATAAATAAATTTGAATAGATTTTTCAAATTTGTACTTTTTCACTTTGTGCTTTATGGCTGTGAAATGCTGGATGAGCCATGCTGTGCAATAAACATTCTATATGCAAGCTTCTGTTCAAGTTCTAACTAACTACAAGCTCTTTTCTTAAAGAAATGAGAGGTCAAAAGAAAGTTACCTTGTAAACGTTTACTTGCTAAGGCTATATAATGGGTGATTTGTTTATATGAAATATCTGATTTTAATTTAATATAATAATGAAAAAAGATAATTAGTTGTCTTGAACTCCACTGAAGTGCAGTAAGCAGCACTGATGGGGCAAAGCTGAGACAGAGGATGCAGCCCACCATGCAGACCCCCTCTAGGCAGAGAGAGAGAGAGAGAGAGAGAGAGAGAGAGAGAGAGAGAGAGAGAGAG
>CM067511.1:8418785-8620930 GCA_034509495.1 Acestrorhynchus altus | reverse complement strand
TATATATATATATATATATATATATATATATATATATACACACACACACACATCAGGAAAATGCAGCAGAATCAGTGAGGCATGAAACAGTCGCTCAAGGGTCAGAGAGAATGGGTGAAACTAAAAATCAATATGTTGTGCACAAAATGTGTTGTTCAGAACTAAATACAGCAAAAAAACACTATGACATCATAGAGGGCATTAATATTGTCCTCAAATGGCTATTAAAATGTAAACTGTTAAACCTCCAGCACACAAACTATTTCACCGGAAGAGGGATCCCACCCAGCTCTGTTCAGGACAAGGGTCAAGCTCAGAAATGTCCTGAAGAAAAAAAACTCACAACAATAGCAGCAACTGGACCCAAAACACATGGATAAGGATCAGTATGCGTTGAACAGAACACTCTAAATGTCTGATTTGCTGAACATTCATAGCTCTAGATACGCATGCCAAAAGAGTTGCTGAAGGGTTTATACAAATAGTCTTTGGTTTCATGAAAGCTACTTTTGTAAAAGAGTTGTGAGGGTGAAGAACATTTACACTGTTAAACATCTCATTTCAACCTTCACACACACATCTCTTTTAAAAAAATGTTTCTTTATGGAACCAAAAATGGTTCTTCTAGGTCATCACTCAAAAAACTCTTTGAAGCACATTTTAAAGAGTGTGCTTAAAATTCTCTGTGCTAAAGCTGGCCATCTTTGGGCAGCAGCCAATGAGAGTGTGAGACAAAACCCTCACCTGGTGTGGTGCAAGTAACCAAAACAATATCAATCATGGCAAAAGTGGCTAAACAGGGGTTGGAGAAACCTGTGTGTGAATACTGACGGAGGCTACTGCATCCTTTTTAGCCATATGTTCAGACAGTAAACTCTCCAGATTTGTGCTGAGGCAGCTCTGAGAGCATATGGACCCAAGGAGATGTAAAATGTCACATATGGACTTTAAAGGGTTAGGAAATAAAACGTGAGAGTGAGTGTGTTACCGTGAATAGCAACATCATGGCTGTGATTAGGTTATAGGCAATAACACCTGACCTTGAGTGTCCTATGGCTTTTATACAATCATTTCCTAGAGTAGTGCAAGAAATGCATGTAGTGCTACGATGCAAAACACAGTCAGGTCATGTGCCACAACTCCTCCTGCCTCCCAGCTCTAGTTTCAGTAGTAGATTATGCAACACTGATACAGCCCTGATTTCTGAAATGTGGGCTCAACCTATTAAGATTTATTCGTACCCCCTGGTGTCAAAAGATGTGTCCTTTACATTGGCGTTCATGCAAACTAGGACTTTTGGGGTGAGGGATAAGTGCTAAATTGCACTACTGTTTAAATCCAGCACGAGATGAACTAAAGGATACACGTCATCCTTCATCCACTAGAAGGATGCTTATCCATGCTCAGACGACTCCATTGATAAACAAGATATACAGCAATGTCTGCAGTAAACAAAGTTCTTCAGAAAGAGAAGGAAATACAGAGATTCTAGGGAGTTTGAGGGCGTGTTCCAGAAAGAGCAGTCTAAAGCTTCAAAAGCAATCAGCACATCAAGGTCTAGCCTTCACAGATAACAAAGAGTGGCTGGAAATTGACGGAGCAGAAATGCACTGGCTGCCCTTTTCCGAGAGACTTTCGGATGTTTACTTTTAAGAATGAATAGAGATTTGAGACTACTGGGCATCATATTTGAGATGGCATAGAGTCCATATCAATAATACAATAACTAGAGACCTGAATGTACCTATTACTCGTATACCTAATTTGGCACATATACTATACGCATATACAAACTCATCTGGACATCTGTAAAAATAAATTAATTAATTAATTAATTAATTAATTAATTAAAATGACTATTATTGTTCTTAACTGTATTCAAGGAACGCTATGCCATTACAGGTTGAGGGAGTTCCACAGCACTGTGTGGTTTGTTTTAAATAATTTTAGGATACATGCCATTGTTTTAACAATATTAATAAAGCAGGGTCTTGTTTTTATTTTATTTTAATATCAGCAAATGGTACAACATGTACGTTAGGGCAATGTCAACAAATATACCCTATATTCATGATACGAAATACACCGTATGTCCAAATGTATGTGGACACTCCATCTAATGAAAGCATTCAGCAACTTGAAGTTGAACCAATTACTGACACAAATGTGCAAATGCACACACACAGCTTGTCTTTGGAGCAGAAAGACATGAACCAGCTGCCAACATTGTGAATGCCAGATGTGGGCTAAACGGTTTAAAGCACCCCAGCATTGAGCTGTGGTCTTCTCTGGAACAATGGTGCTGAAATCTAGTATGAATTAGGAGAGTAGTGGTTACTCAACATCTTGACCTCATCAACACTCTTGTTACTGAATGCAATCAAATCCTGACAGTAATGCTCCAAAATCTCGGAGACAGGCTTCCCTGGACAGTAGAAACAGTTATGCAACAAATGCAGGATAAACTCTTTTTTAATAGAATGAATGAGCAGGTGTCCCTATACTTTTGTCATAGCATATTTCATAATATGCCACAACAAAGCATGGGAATAATTATGATTTAAGTTATAACTGTAAGATGGTAATCTGCTACATTATGTGGCAGATCTGAACATGCCCTTGAAAGGCAATGTGAACTGAGAGAGTGGGCAATGAGCTCACGCATTCTTACCTATTAACTTCACACTCTAATGACATTAACCAGCTCAGCACTGTTCCTTCATCTGCTCCACTTACACTCATTTAGAACCCGCAGAATGTGTCCACGGAGCTGGAAAGTCACATCATTTACTTTTTTCCCTGGTCTAGCACACCTGACTCAGCTAATGAAGTGCCTACTGCTGACTTAGTCAACAAAGGCTGCACAAGTTCAATAAGGTATGTAGGAGCAGAAGAACACAGCAGAGCACGAACTAAACCATCTAGGTCAAAGTTAACATCTACCAATTAAAACCGCAGCCTAGTGCTTACTTAATACGTAATCTGTGATACATTTTGGGCAATTTCACACCTACGTTGTTGGAGAGAGACTTCAGACTTTTGATTTTGTGTGAAAACTCCACCTGTCTGTCAGGAGATGTGACATAGTTCATATTTCACATGCTATATTTCAAATGCCACTGGCAACAACACAACTCTAAAGCATGATCGCTCCACCCCCACGTTTCAGTTGGCAAGGTGCTATTTTCATGATTTTTTTTTTTCTCCTAACAAAACTTTTCTGATTGCTGCCAAAGCATGCTATTTTTATTAACTTAAAACTGTACATTCTGACAAACTGTTGAGATCACATGTGATTTTGGTGAACTCTGCTATTAATCTGGCATGAAAGGGTTCATTTGCTGTTTCTTGTACAACTGCATGTGCAATTTTAATGCTGCAGTTTGGTGTTTCCTAAAGATAGATGATGAAGGACAGTAAAGGAAACAGAGCTTACTAACTACCATTTCTAATTTCACAGAAATTACAATTTCATTACCAATCCAATGACTATTTTCATATGACCCTGTGTTGGAGGCATTTTCATCCAAAAATGAACACATCTCAGTATGTCAACAGCGTCCATTATTTATTAGAACAATAAACAATGCCATGCTTTCATGACTCCCTCAACTGAAGCTGGAGAAACCAGCCTTATACATCCCTGAAGAAGCCATGCTGCTTTCAAAATAAACCGTTTTAAAAGCACCACTTGATCCAGCTGATTCCAGTCGACCCGAACGTGACCCTAGGTCTGAAATCCAGCCACAGGGTTGCAGGTAGATGATTCAGTCATTCTATCGCTTCATTTCAACTCCCACCGCAAGAAAACGAAACCCATTTTATCCCTGGAGTTAATGTGTATGGGTTTTTTATGGCTTGAGCGATAGAGGAGTGAAAATAGTGTGTTTGTTTTGACTGGAGGGGGAGAGAGAGAGAGAGAGAGAGAAAGGCAGCTGTGGAGGCCCGCGGGCTGCTCAGGCATTCGCTTTCTTGCCTAATGGGCTGTGAAAGGTGAATTATCTTCCTCCATACTCGCACAACCCCATGGACTTAAGCAGCTCCGCACACTCAGCTCCTTCACACACTCTGGTTCGAACTGCTAAAAACACACACGCATGCACTTACTTTCAGCTTTGATTTAATTACAGTGAGAGATTGCCTAAGAAACGGAGAGAGAGAGAGATGGAGAGAGCTCACAAGAGCAAGCATGAGCAAAAGCACGAGAGGGGGGTTGTGTTTCTCAAGGCTAATCAGAAATCTGGTAAATATGTGTTCAGTTACAGGCTCAGTGACACTAATTATAACTTTCAGCAGTTTGAGCTACATCACCACCCTGCCCTAAACATACATCACCACTCTGCTCTTACTTACCTTTGCATTTGCGATTTTTTGAAATGTTATGGGACAAATCTTACGAATCGGAGCCGTCAATCAATGGCCCTGGCTGAAACCTCTGAAAGACGTAGGTAAATACGCCATAACATTAACACCAACAAATGAGGGGAATAACATTTATTATCTGGGTACAATGGCAACTGCCAAACAATGGGATTCACACATTAGGCCACAACTGAACAATAGTTTCTTGAAGTTATTGTGTTGGAAGCAGGACAAAGTGGAAGTGTAAAGCACTCCGCATAATTGCAAATGAAGCTTGCAAGAGCTGCGTGATGTCAAAAAAATTGTCTTCACAAGCTTACAAGCTCACATACTGTCTGTGGTCCTGATTTGCCCGTCACGTGCACTTCACAATGGCAGGGAACACTGTGATACTTTATGACACTCCATGACCACGGGGAAATGATTATAACAGTTCTAGCAAATCCAATGTGTGAGTTATTGAAAGTATAAAACACACTAGAAGGAAAAAGGAGGAAGAACTGTTTTTCGCTACTCTGTTTTTAAAAAGAGAAGATGACAACGGAAAGCCACGGGGGATACGTGAGACCTTTAAACAAATCAAGCACTCAAGATTGCAGTTGTTCTTTTCTGTGTTTGTCCAAGACACAGGGTTTAAGAACCTTCCTGCAGGGTGGGAGGAATCTGTTATTGGTACCTAAAGGATGCCAGAGGGTGTTCTGTTAGAACAGTGGTAAAAACAAAGGATTGGATTTGGAAAGGACTTAAAATAGCATATATCCAATCCATTAAATCATGCCTGGATGAGCCAAGATCCCAATCCACTGGATCAGATTTGGATATCCTATCACAAATATTCCCTTCCTCCTCTCTGACTGAGGAGGTTGCTTTCGTCCAAATTTGAGTCAGGTGTTCTCACAACTGGTTTAGATTCATGAGTATTTTGATTTCACACCCCAACTCTGGTGCATAATCATGTTATTTGCTATAGTTCTGAGTTGGATTTTGGATTTGACCATTGTGTTTGTTCTTCTTGAACTATTATGTGGATATAATAAATCTGGATCACCTTCTCCCTGGTCTTGTGTTACACACCCCTACTTTTTAAAATTAATTATTAATGCTTACAAACATGTTATAAAGTCCTTATGAGGGTAGCCTTCAAATTAATTTTACAGATGATTTGAATATGCACTGATCAACTATTACTTCAGCACCACTGAGAGGTGAAGTGAACAACATCATCATGAAAAAAATGGGCAAGCGTAAGAATCTTAGTCACTTCAACAAGAGCCGAATGGTGTGATGTCTAGACAAACTGGTCAGAAGATCTCCAAAATAATACAGGTCTTGTGGGGTGTTCTTGTTATGCAGTGGTCAGTACCAACCAAAAGGACACCCAGTCAAGGATAGGGTCCTGAGCATGTAGGGCTCATCAATGTCAATGGAGGTCCCATTTCACAACTTTAAAAGATTTAAAGGAGTAAAGGATGTGCTGTTAACATCTTGGTGCCAAAGGACACCTTCGGAGATGTTCAGAGTTTTCAACCTTCTCCACTTCGCGGCCCACATGCTTATAACTAGAAAGCATAATGGGCCGCGAGAACACATTCTATCATTTAGAGTGGCATTACCAGCCCACTATGGACTAATTCCACCCCTTGAGAATGGGCCGGTATACCACAAGAGAATGGTCCCACTGGTGGTCCCTGGCCCACAGGTTGAGAAATCCTGGCATAGGTCATGTCTCGAAATGATATGGTGGCACAAGGGGGTATTAATGTTATGGCTGATCTGTACTAAATTGTGATCTTTGTAAGTTTAATCATTTAATCATGAGCATAGATTCTGGGAATCAGTCTATATTTAGCCTCCACACGATAAAGATCATTTTGGGCAATCAGATTAGCTTTTTTGGACTCAGAATGCACTGATGCAGATAAAAGTAATTGAGTTCCTCTTCAGCAGAAGCACATTTCCATTTCATGTGATGATACAAGTTTCTGGAGGATTAGGGGATAAATATAAACATGTATGCACTGCAGAAGCTTAGAGGTTGCACAGAGTGTGAAGTCAAGCCTGAACACACATGCACACAGGCTGATTAATTAATTCAGCAGACCACCCTACTCTCACACACTTCCGCGTGCCAGGTGGGTGTTCCAGAGGGTCAGTCACTGAAGAGCTGCTTCTACAGAGTGGAACTGACTGTTTTAACCTGTGTCTGCTTTCTCCTCCTCATAACCTGCTGACTCTGCAATCAACAAAACTGTGAGTAAGTACCACTTTACTGTCACAAAACACTCTCCCATGTCCCACACAAACATACTGTCGTACAGCCTACACACAGAAAGCCAACCACAACAGACCTCCTCACTTCAGCACATCAGCCAACAAATATGTTCGGCCAGTTGTGGCTAAGTGCTTGAGAAGCAATTTATTGATCACGTGGTTGTGGGTTCAATACTTGGTCTGCTAAGCTGCCCCTGCCGGGCCCTTGAGTAAGGCCCTTGACACATCTGCTTGTAGTTAGTCTAACCTTGTGCTCTGACTTTGAGAAAATGTTTGTTGCACTGTACAAGCGTACAAGTACTAGGCCACTGATTTCTTGAATCAATTCAATTCCAATTCTCAAGGTCCCAATTCAAGGCAATTTCCAATTCGAATTCGAGTCAATCATTTCAGCTTCACAAACCGCATTGTTAAAATATTTTACTGAACCTGCTTCCCTGTAAGCTAATCAGCACTATTCACGCTCTACACTACAAAACAAGTCAAATGGTTCTTCCTCGGCATCAACTTAATTCAAAATGAAGCTGTTCTGCCTTGTTGGTTTTCTGCAGAAGGAGGTACTGTTGTGCTGTGTGTGCTGTTTTGAGGTGTGTTGTCAAGTGTGGCAGCCTTTATGAAATAAGCTTCAGCTGAAAATTGTTCCCGTGCATCTCCAAGTTCCGAACCCAGTGTGACAACAACCCTTACAGGAGCAAAATGGGCTTTTTAATGCATTTTCTCACCTCATAAGCACCCAGTAAGAGCTGCCAGACCACACTGTCATCATATGAACAGCTGAATTTGGATGATTCATCAAAGGTTGTGACTGACAGACCGAAGCATGTCTCTTGATATTCGTGCTTCTCTCATAACAATCTAAAAATATATTAAAAATGTATTCCCTGTCAGCAGGAGTGCCATCTCCGGAGAGTTAAATATAGATCTCGGCTTTATATGATATAATTGATATCAGCTCATTCATACAAGGATCAATTTGAAATGAAAAGATAGATCTTTTTAAACCCACCCCATTGATAATAAAGGTACTTCACAACTGAAAACCACTCCTACTGATGCACGTGACCAAATATAGCAAACGCAGGGCCAAACCAGAAATGTCATAAACGAGTAGATCATCTGTTAAAATACCAATGGGATCTCTTGGAACGCTAAGTTTGGAGTGCATTTATGGGCAAAATGAAGCCTTTCAACAAAGAGCCAATCATGTTGCTGGTTGCTCAAGTGGAGGAGGTTAATGATATTGTGGTGCTAGTGGGGAAATCCCGCTTGATGTGGAGATATGTGCCAGAAAAAGATTGAGAAACATTATTGAGCCAAAAGCTACAAACTATTCATAAAGATTTTATCAGTGACTTTTCAAAATATGAGCTTCAGCTTGGAGTATTTAATTCTCTCTCCATTCAGAGGGACAGGAGCCTGGTCTTGTGTTACAAGAAATAACTGCCTGGCATTGTTGCAAAGGTGGTCACAGAATGTTCCTATATGGACCAAACACAAAAGCAATTTTTTAACATTCGGGCAAGTGCTGCATGGACCTGGCATGTAGCCCACTCACTCAAGCACATTCAACCCCCTCAGTTTGCTGATCTGGCAGCCTCAACTCTCCTGTAAAGGCTTTCAACTAGATGTTGGAACATTGCTGTGAGAATCTGATTGTCGTGAGAGCCATCCAGTTTTCAGAACCTCCCAGTTCCAAACCTCCCATATAGCCCCTAGTTAATACTTGGCACTGGGCATGATGGCTTACTCCACAGCATTTCATTAGTGGTGCTTATTTATACATGCTGTGTGTTCCTGAACTATTGTGTCAGCAATGAATGAAATAGTTGAATTCACAAATTAAAACCCTGACTGTCCCAGACATTTGGACAGCATAACTATACCACCTAATCCCATCTCTTATTTCACCCTGACTGGGAAATAAACATTGTGGACTGGCCTAGGCTTAATCCATGTCCAAAAATCAAGTTAAGGAGCTGTGCCAAGACTCTCGTAGACATCTTAGACTTTGGTGTTCCTACATGATAGACTATCTATTTACACACTGATGCATATGCATTGTCTTGAAGTCAAATTCAACGCAAAGTTCCATACACAAAACCGATTTGTTATGAAGGGCTGTGACACAAAACCAAAATCAAGGTAAACTCGTAGTTGATTAGGCCCTAAATGTTACCAGTGCACTCTGGTTTCCTCTCAACATCCCTACTCTACAATATACCTCTGATTGAGGCCATCGAGAGGCGTAGTTCAGCTATTATGGTCAGCACTGCCACATGAAAATCCCAAATGGTTCCACTCCTGCAGTACCCTTCAGGCCATCTCTGCTGATTCTAGAAGCTGTGTTCTCACCATCATGCTGAAAAATTCAGCACTTTCAGCTCGGTGCCCACTCCAGGCTTATACTACTGACTGAGAATAATGTCTCCCCCACCGTCATCACAAGGGTGTATGAGAGAGCTGGATACCGGGGCAGACCAAATTACCTATAACTGACATTTATGGAGTATGTTGCATTTTTCTTGATGTATAAAGAGTTCACGTGACTTTGATTGTGGTGAGAAATGCTTAGATACAGTTTTACAAGTTTGTTTACCACCCTGTTATTCTGCCTCAGAATGAATCCCCTAAATATCCTTTTAGGGTGGACAATAAAAAACATAGTTTTGCAAAATACACATAAACCAGCCTGCCATTTAGGCAAAGACCAATCCACAATGCAGTGCCCAGCCTGCTGCTGCTCCCTAATATGGAGCTAAATGGACAGAAATTCCTGCAGAAACAGTAAAAACTGGAATATTGCTATGGGTATCTTTGGGGTTATGGTTAGGTTTAGGGTAGAGTAAAGGTTAGATTTAGGTTGCGTTGTCTGTTCAGGTTATAAATCCACTGCTTGCTTTGTAACATTCTGATCACATTAATTGAATTCTGAAATGTTGCTTTAATCAGATTTGTACAAATTCTGCTTGTGGACCAGGCTGACAGATTGGAGTAATAACATTGTAATATCATGGAAACAAGTTGCATTTATCCATAAATCAAATATAAATTCCGAAGTTGTTACTCGCTAATTCATCCACAATTGCAGAAGTAACAAGTGGGTAATAAGATTGGTAACACGTTGTATTTGCCTAGCTATTAATAAGTAAAAAGATTTTAGTTCTAAGGATAAATCTGTAATAAATTTCTCATTATTCAACAATGCCAAAATAAATGTTTTCTTTTTTAGAGCATCCTATGCTCTAGAAGCAAGATATAGTTCACTAGTATCTTATTAAAGGGATGCTGCACTCCCCGAATCTAAACTGTCCATGTCTAAAGCCCGGATTTGATGTGATTCCTTTGATTCTCTACTATCCCTGCTGGTGGCAAAACTGAGAGAACATTCAGAGCAGTGAAACAAGTTCCCACAGCCACATTAAGCACTGTGTTTCTTTCTAAAAGATTACACCACTAATAATGTATAATGGACATAAATAGAAAGATGCTTCCATTTATTTTCTAAAGGGAATCTCAGTTCAATATCGATTCCCACACTGTCGCATGACTGACACAGTAATTATAATAATACAGATGAAATAAAGCTGATAGAGCTTTGCTCTGTGAAGCCTGACCACGATGGATATGGACTCTAATGTGAAAAGGCATGAGACAGAAACTGATGAATATTTCAGTGTGATGACAAACAGTGAACTCCTCCGCAGATCTTTCCGATTGTTTAGCGGCTCTTGGTTGGCTCGGGTCACAATAGCATGACACAGCATTTCGGCTCTTCTTCCTCTGAGACCTGTTCCCCTCATTAAGAGTGAGACATGGTCTGAGTATGAAGAGAGTGATTGTGCACCTTCCTTTGACTTTCAACAACTGTGACAATCCCACACCATCCGAGCTGAGTAAGTCGTTGGAGAAATGATGAAAGATTAATCAGAGAGAGTCTGGAGTACCAGCCTGGAGCTCTCAGGACAGCGATTAACTATGATGGAATGAGGTAATTAGGATGTGGCTTCATCATGAACCAGATTCTTATCCTTACAATCCAGACACGTGTTTCAGGCTACAAAACTGTAAAGAGAAGAAATGTTTTAATCAAATGCAACTTCACTGTGAAGGTCAGAGGCACCAGGCCTTCCTGTGTTTAAATGTCATTCAGGTTGGCTTCATGAAGTGGCACATCAAAACATAGTTTGATGAAACATCTAACCTACAGACATAATGCACATTTAAACTACAAGACTAGCCATTGTGATGTCAGAGAAGTGATCCAGATGAGAAAACAGCTGCAAGTCATTCATTTCCAAATGCCAAAGGTGCCTTCCAGTGCATGTTTACTGCCCTGTCCACGTTTACATGCTCAACCTGCATGCAGATTCCAACTGATCAGCGATAGAAGGTGGGGCTAATGAGAAGGAAGGGGCTGTCTTTGCTCTCACAGTGCTCAAATAATACTGGAAGGCATGAAGGAATAATACTGATGCAAACATAAATAAACTTTTTATTTTAATTGGACAAAATACTACAGAGCTTAAAGAGCTAAATTGTGATGTACAGTTCTAGTTCTAGTTATGGTTCTAGTTCTAGTTCTAGTTATGGTTAGCAACTTCACTTGATACAATGGACACTTGAGGAATGGTCATCAAATTTCTGTGCTTAGCTCCTTGATGAGAGGCTACAAATCTCCATCGGCCCAACCGGCACTTTTCTTTCCCATTGGTGGAATAAAAACAAAGCTCACAAAAACCTCACACTCCAGAGAGGCATTAGTGAACCTTGTCAATTTAATAAAGCACCTCGTAAATATGGACGGCATAAAGAAGCGTTTCTTGCATCAACACTGCGCCTTTGTCCCTGACCAAGCTAGTAAATTGTGACAGCGACTCCGACACGGCCTGCTTTCCACTCCAGCGAGTTTGTCTTCCCTTCAGGAGAGTCATAAATCAAAATGCTGAACCCTGGTGGTGGTCAAATTCAGCCTCTTCATCCACTCTTCAATCCCGGACAGAATCGATCTGACGAGGAGAGCTTTATGAGCCGCCGGCCGCTGCAGGTTTACATCTGCTGACCGTTAGTCAATCTGTCGGAGGAGCGAAGCTCAGCTGGACAATAAATCTGAGAACAGTAGGACCCTCAAGCCTCTGAGAATGGGTTACTTACTGGAGAAATGGCGACAGGGACACGATTTGAGATGGAGACAGATAGAGGTAGAGTTTGATAGCTGCCTGAGGTCGTACCAGACAGGTGACAGCAAATGAATTTCCCAGTTTGACTGTTTTTCTCCCTCCCTCTCTCCAGCTCACTCATCTCTTCATCTCCCCGGGACGAGAGAGGTTAGATGAGGATCTCCCACATCAGTGGACGAGACAAAGCACTTTTCTGCCTGGGGGCCTCTGGGCCGCTTTGGATTGCCCTGAATGCCGGTAGACCAAAGCTGTTGGCTTAGAACAAAGCGTCAGCACTTTCATGCATTTTCGCCCCAATCCCCCCACATTCCCACTCACAGCACTGGGGTTCAGTCTACATCTACTTCCACTCTTGTTCCAGTTGGAATTTTGGATGGCTCTGAACACGATAGAACAAAAATGGCAGGAAAATCCTTTTCCAGTTGTTTTGAATGAAAAAAATATTCAATTTCCTGAACGGGTGATGGGTGACATGTTAAGGACGTGAAATCATTTTATTACACATATGTTATACTGTATATTCATGTCAGGGCAAGACAAGTTCAATCAGTTGTGTGTTGAAGAAAGAAACAAAGTGCTGCTACTTTAACAAGCATTAAACATGGCTATAAAACTGGCCAGTTCCAAAACCCCGAAACCAATATAGTCTGTAACAGACTCATTCGGTTTATACCCAAACATTTACATAATCCAGTGAAAGCTTTTTGAGCCCTAAAGCCATGCCATGCTAAAATGCAACATCAACTAAAGGAGAATACAGTGTTTTTGATACTGGCGAGTAACTAATTGCCTCCAGACTCTGCCAGTTATGGGAATACAGGTTGCCATATGAACCAGGCCTCATGATAATGTCTTTTCCTGTGCAAGAGTCTGTGAAAGGGATGCTCAAACTCAGTACATGATGAAGTGAAGGCAAGAGAAGCTGCAATCTGTTCTAGTCTGTCAAAATCAAAGTAGAGTTCAGCAACAAACACATCAAATAGAAGGGAAAGTACCAGGTTATTTATTTTACTGGTAACACTTCACAAAGACAAACCCAGGGAAGCAAACGTGCCTAACTTGCACAAAGGATCACAAAACTGTCTGGTAAAATGTATTTATCATGCTTTTCTGGAAAAAATATCTTTCCAGGGAAGGATTTCTACTAGATATCGGTAGCATTTTGGGAAATTGCTGTGAGGGTCTGATTGCATTCATTGGGAAAGGAGGATTTTGCCTACTGGTCATGTGTTTATAAATACACAAAATATTTTGGTTTATTCAGTTCTGGACATAACCTATTTTGTAAGGTTTCACTTTAAAGGTTGAATAATGTAGACATGTCCAAACATTTGACTGGTTCTGTATGTTATGTTACATGGCTCCTGTGAGCTGATGAAGTGCCATCAACCAGCCGATAAAAGCAGAGCTTATAATTTTTCTTCACATAAATCAAAAAACATGTTTAATTCTGAGCCAAAATAACAGGGTGGTAAATTCTTCACTCCAAAAACATTACATACTTACTGTTTATACACCAAACCTAAAATTCTCAATGAATGCATTTCTATATCAGTGCATCCCTAGAAAAATATAATACCACCTACACTGAAAATGCTCATCTCTATTAAGAGCATCTATAGTCTATTACCAAGTAATAGAGCGCAGTATAGAGTATGCGGCTCTAGATCAGGGTTGTTCAACAATAATATAAAAATAAAAGCCCTGTACCATGTTCACTGAGAAAGTACAGAGATGTCCCCCATTTATTTGAGCCTGAAGAATGAAGATGTGTGTGTTTGGAGAATGGAGTAGATCTATCATCATCACCTTTGAACAAAGCTGTCAATGGAAATCCTTCTTAAATGAGAGCAAATTTGGAAAACTTTACAAACACCCTAAAAACACAAACTTGCACAACCAAAACTAATAAAAGTCTACTTCTTGCTGTGAACCAGCTGCTCCATGCCCTAAAAAATAAGCTGGAGGTTTGGGAAACCGCAGACCCAGCCAATTAGAACATTGCATTTTAATCATGTGGTCCAATTCAAACCCCTTCCCCATTAAAAGCGCCCCTCAAGCCGATATGCCCACAACAATCATTTAAAATGCATGTACTGCACCAAGCAAAACAAGTGTACAGTATGACACAAGCTTCTGTTACATCTTCAAGAACATCATCCCAAACACTGCCGGTAATTGAGTGTGGAACAATATGGAAGCTATTACAAGTACATAAAACACTACAAACAGGCTCTTCTTTCTTTTGCCCAAGAAGCTGATCTAATAAAGCTCTATAAAGTCTCCCTTATCTTCCTGTGCCTTTACAACAGACAGCTGTTGTGAATGGACTTTTAACTGATTTCATGTGTGGTAAGCCTGGAGCTACAGGGGGGCTGGACAAGAGTGTTCATGCTGGCTGTGTTCAGCTTCATCTGTGCTGCAGTGAGTGCTGTTTGACATTTAAGCCCCAACTGACCAAGAAAGAGAGGGAAAGAGAAGGACAAGAAAACAGAAAGCAATTTACATGTGTACCCAGATAAAGATCTTCCACAAGTTCACTTGGTTTAGGCAGATTCATCCACATTGAAATGAAAAATATTGATTAAATTAATGAGTTCAAAATCACTTTAGTGTGAGAAAGAGGAGAGCTAGAGGGAGAGATAGAAAGAGAGAGAGAGAGAGAGAGAGATAGAGAGAGAGGACAAGAACCATATAAACAATACACTCTTCAAAAAGATGCTCCTAAATGCTCTTTAGGTGATGCAACAAGAAGAATCAGCAGAAAGAACCATGTTTGTAGGGATCTGTGATGCTGAAGGACCTTTTAAATTCTGAAGATGAATCACTTGATTTAAGTTCTTTGAAACATGTTTTTTATCAAATCAAATGTGGATCTTGTATAACAGAGTTGCACTACATGGACTGAGACAATATTGTTTATATTGAGTTATATTGAGCGAAGAACGGTTATATTAAAGAACGGTTTCGTTTCAGTCTTATAGAAATCTCTTTTTTTTGCTCCTTCACTCTGTTTTACCCCTTGCTCTCAGCCCCTCCTCTACTCTGCTGGCTTCCACCCCATTCGCACTCTCACATACCCACCATGGAGAGGCTTTACATTATATACACTGTGAATATATCATAAAAAAACATGAAAGAAGGATTTAAAATAACAACAATATTTTTCCATTATCACATCGCATATCGCCGTTGAGCTAAAAATATATCGAGATATTTTTCCAGTCCAGGACTTGCTAATCTGGTAAGTGTGACATGTCAAATCAATTACATTACTGTTCACTTAACTCCCAACAAGAACAAAATCTAGATCTGGAAACTGGATTCAAAGTCCAGTTTCCATTTGAAGACTTTCTATGGCATCGCTCAAAGAAACCATATGACGCATTCCTTCGCTTTTAGTCAGCTGTAGGTCTTGAAAAGTATGTCCTTTTGTGCTTGGACCCCTAGCCCACTTCATCCTGTCAAGCATGTTAGTGTCCTTTAACTCACCCTCTTCAACTCACAAAGGGCTTTGGAACTGCTTAGCTGGATCAGATGTTCTATGTTTAAGAGAGCAGCAGAACTAAATGAGTTTAGAAAAACACCAAAATATGCACTGCAAGAGTAATCCTGGACCAGGACCAACTGCTCTGGCCAAGCTGAACCTTTGATGACTAAGGCATTTTAAGCAGTCAGACTTAAGCTTCACGAGGAAAGGTCAGTCCTGAAAATGGAATGAGAGCGAGAAAGAGAGGGACTAAGAAATTGGGAAAAGACACAGCTCCTTGTGAGGAAATGAGTGCAGCAGCGAACACACCCCTCCATGCCTCCTCCACCAAATCAGGGCTTACCTCGCTGTCTGCCTGCAAATCGCTCCCAGCTCCAACAGCAACTCCAGAGTTCATGGTCTCCGAACTCTCCGGGTTAGTTCAAATTCCTCGGCGAGAATTCCAGAGATGTAAAGAGCCTGAGCCGGAGGAGGGAGTGAAATAGGAAAAAAATACCAGTGCAGGAGAAAAAACGTAGTCTCCTCTTCCTCTCAACTCCCTCCTGCTTCCACAAGGACATCCTCGGCGCCTTGGAGAATTCCAGAAGTGTTCCAGAGACTTCCCAAAGGCTTTTCCAAAGGTTTTTTCTTCCCCCGGAAAGAGGCAATCCAAACAGCGGAGGAGTAGAGATATACAAGGCTTATGGCTTCAGAGAGCCTGCCAGAGAATCCCAGCTACAGCTCTGCACTGCTCATAACCACACACACACTGCGAGAGGAAGCAAGAGAGAGGGAGCGTGCACGAGAGAGAGAGAGAGAGAGAGAGAGAGGCAGGGAGGGAGGGACAGTGAGAGAGAGGGGGAAGGAGAGAGGAGGACCTCCCTGGGGCCTCACTGCTGCAGGGAGGTTCAGCAGAGACCAGTGTGTGTATGCGTGTGTCAGAGTGACGGGATTCATTCACTGCCCGCTGTCACAATACGACTGGTCAGGAAATAGTTACAGTGCACATCCCACTTCTTTCTCTTCTATCTCTCACTCTCTCTCTCCCACTCAGGCTGTATCTACAGGATTCTGCTCCTTCCACACAGTGTTGCTGGTATCTAGAACCAGTACAAGTGTATGTGCAAGTCGTTAATGAACAATAAACAAACATAAAATATAACAAATATCACACAAATAATAATGCTGTACGAGATGAACAGTATGATCACCTGCCTAATATGCTGCTGGTCATCCAGGTCCTGCCAAAGACCTCTGAACTTCAGAGGCATGCACTACACAACTCGTCTGAAGCAGAAGGAGAAATGCTCCAACATGGAGCGTGCGGGATAATGATCATAAGAACTCCATAATGCTGCATAACTTCATATAATATTCCTTTAATATTATGCCATTGGCTGAGTCCACATGCTTCTTTAACTTTCAATTAAGGTCCTGCATCTCTCAGCTTGTCCAGAAATGAATGTGTAAAGAATGTCCTTCAGTAGTGACTCAACAAACATATTACACTTCCTAGGCAAACAATGGCAATTCTGACATAATGCTGCTTTAATAAGGTTTATTTCTGCTACTCTAAAATGTAGTATAGGTGACATAAAATTAGAGTGACATCAATATGGACATGAATATCCAGTTTAAGTTGTTATTGTTACTGGTTTCAGTCCTCTGTATAAGAAGAGAAGTACTGATACATCCCCAATTACTATGAAAGCTACAGCACAACGTAAAACCTGTCCTTTATGGCTTGCCTGACAGTGAACTACTGCATATTCTGCTTCTACAGTCTTCAATCCTGTCGTTTCTTAGCACTGCCTCTTCCTGCAGCACTCACACACTTGTCTGTCCCATTTTTGACTCATGCTTCTCTCTCCATCTCTCTCTCTCTCGCTCTGACACACTGTCTCTCAGCCATAGTGGACGGTCACTTTAACCATGGAGCAATCCCCCCTGGTCTGAAGCCCATTAAGGCAATAGCAGGCCAAAGGAGAAGTGGCTAGCCTCGAGTAATGGCATGTTTCAACAGACAGCATCGTATCCACTATTCTCTCCATTTCTGATTCTCCCCCCCTCAAAGAATCTGGCAACCATCCATGAGTGTTCACTCATTCCCTCTCCCCCCATCTCGGAGGGCTGTTAAGTAGATTATAGGCCGCTCCTGGCATTGAGGCTGTGTAACAGACTTAATTATGGGTGTACTTCATTCTGTTAGACTACTCTTCATTAAGCACTGTGTCAGGGCCCATTACGAAAGCACTCGCTTGATCTAGACTCTTGACTACATCATTAACTCTCTAAGCTCAGCCATTTGTATATCTTGGGGTATTTGAAGATGTTGTTCATGGTTGGTGAAAACGCAAACTCAGCAACTTGTGCATTCTGCGTAAACAGGAAAGACACCATTTAGTTTGTGGGCGCAGGTGAAGAACCTGCTTCTGTAGAGGCTCAACAGCTCCCTCTAGTGTAATTCGTCTTTGCGTTCTCCACTTATATACCAGACAGACTTGCACCTCATTGCACGGTCATGCACTCATGGCACATGCACCACACTAGTACTACAGAGCATTATTTACAGCAGAAACAGGTTTTGAATGAGAAAATACTGAATATACTGTAAAATATACTGAAAAAAAAACAAGGCACTGAATTTCAAATGCATTTCCACTTGAATAACATGCACTATATGTCCAAATGCTTATGGAGACCCCTTCTAATGAACACATTCAACTACTTTAAGTTGCATCCATTGCTGATACAGATATGCAAATGAAGAGACACACACACAGCTTGTCTAGTCCCTTTAGAGAGGTACGGACAACAGAATATGACTCTCTAGAACAGGAAATAAGAAACTATTGGTTCCATGCCTAATACAAGGTGTTAACTGGAGGGGTACAAAGGCCTCAGCACTGAGCTATGGAGCAAAGGAACTGTGTTCACCATGATGAGGCTCCATCTAGTACTTTGGGATGAGCTGGGAAGGGGATTTGGTGATCATCCTGACATCCTGACCTCACTGACACACTTGTCAAGTAGAATGCCTTCCAAGGACAGGAGACAAAGTTACTCCAACAAAAGTAGGATAAACTTATTGTTATTGTTAAACTCTAATAGGTCATTTAAATATATAACACATATTAGGGCTGCATGATATTGGGAAAAAATGCGATAAATATTTCTACAATATAGATAGTAATATTTTAAAATACAGAAATTTTCACCACATTTCTGCAGGCGTCATTGATCCAACATGTCATGTTATTAACACAACCCCCCGTTATGGACATTTGAGTACAATTAAGGATATTAGGCAGATGAAATCTACCTTTGGTTGATAGGTCAGGGAAAATAAAGTCTGAACTCTCTTTTTTCTTTCAAGCAAGGTGTAGCATGGAATGCAATCTACTGTATTTACAAACATTGTGATTGCGATGTTTAAATGATATATTGTGCAGCACATTAAAAATTTTACTTGAGACTGACCCATAAGACATATCAGTGAAATGCTGAATTTACTCTGCCATAATGCAGTAATGTTAGTGAGCTGCGAGAGGACATAAATGCATGAGGACATAAAAGAAAACTGGATTAGTTCTGTTAGCTGTGACTGAAAAGGCAGAGAGAGGTTAGCTTTGGTATGGTAGCACTAACTAGCCTGTGTAGCCTGTCACCAAGCACAACATTTTTCCCTTTACTGCTTGGCCACCAGCTCTTAACAACAACAACAACAACAACAACAACAACAACAATAATAATAATCATCATCATCATCATCATCATCATCATAATAATGACATTAATTTTGTTTATGATTTAGACTTACATATCTGGATGCAGTATGGGCCTAGATTTATGTAGTTAGTCAGCTGATGCTTTTTCTTCTCAAAAAAGTAAAAAATATAATTCTTTAAAAACTGAATGCTTTGTTTATAAGGTTCCTAAATGTTCTGTACCTAAATATTTTAAAGTATTATAAAGTCAGTTGTCAGCTTAACCTATAAGAACATACTGCACTGCAGTAATTCAGATGTTTTTCAAGTATCTTGAAAAAACATATTCTCAATACAAATGTTCTAATAATCTGAGAATGTGGATTCCTGATATTCATGAGCTAGATAGTTGTAATGACCAGACGTTAAACAGAAATGACTGACACACGTGTCAATTTACGTGCAATGGCTACAAAAAAATGACCGCTTACCATTTTGAATTAAATTATGAACGAAAATGAGTTTTTCAAGATATTCCAATATTTTGAGATGCCTTGGTAAATGCTTTAAGTCTGGCAAATCAGGTTTGGTAGAGACAAGTACACCACACTACACCAATAACAGCACTTAGGCAAGACTCCATACACTACATTCTCCTCCCTGTGCAACAGGATTCAAATATAAGTCCTTCTGGGTGAAAAGTATCAGCTAAATACTGTAAATGTATGAGCGTTTGCACAGCGATAGGCACACCCTGACATCCGTCAGTGAGTGTGTCTGGAAAAGATTCTCATTTGGTTTTACACAACAACGAGCCTTAGTACTTGGTTGGTATGTTCTTATGCCAGTGTAGCTCTTGGCAAGCATCTGCCTCCAATTACAAATTACACAAGCTCCCATACTGCCTCCAGAATCATGCTGCCCAGATCCACAGCACTGCAGACAAAACACTGTGTGGTTGCTTATTCAAAGTAAATGCTTTAAGTCTGGCAAGTCAGGTTTGGTAGAGACAAGAGCAGAAGGCTCAGAGAGCAGGAGGATTTCCAGAAGAAGAAGGATCTAAGGGGTCCAACATAAAGAGAGCAAGAAGGAGAGAGTCGACACACACAGATGTAGTTACACAAGCTGCCACAGTTTCCATAGCTGAAATCAGCCCCTTGAGAATGATTTATATTCAGCTTGCAGTAGCTTCTCAGCCCTCTGTTGTCAATCACTTGAAGATTGCTCCACAGGAGGTAGTCAGACACAACAGAAGAATGACAGCAACAAATGTTTCCATTGTGCTGAAGGTGAAGAATAAGCTGCTGTCATCTAATCGCAAATCAAAGCTTTAGAGTAAGGCTGGGCGATATATTCAGAAGCACAAATTTGAATCGCTATGCCAACAGAACCATCATACTGCCCAGCACTACTCAAAAGTGTTACATAGGGTTGGGTATCATTCACATTTGAACCAATTCCAGTACCAGTACTGGTACCTGGCATTCGGAATCAGCACCCAACCGTACTTTCTTTGGTGCTTTACTCTCAAATGTTTTTTAAAGCATTTTAAACACCAAAATAATTCTGATGTCTGGCCATGCTGGATGTTTTACCATGTTCATATAATCATAGTTCAATGGTGGCGAGCTCTGCTGTGTTCCGATTTTCACTCAATGTGCTGGACTGAGTGATGTTCTCTCAGTGTGGATCAGGTTAGTGTTCTGATCCTCACTGTACTGGACTGAGTGATGTTCTCTCAGTGTGGATCAGGTTAGTGTTCTGATCCTCACTGTACTGGACTGAGTGATGTTCTCTCAGTGTGGATCAGGTTAGTGTTCTGATCCTCACTGTACTGGAGTGATGTTCTCAGTGTTCTCACAGAAATTGGTCCAGATTCATAAAACACAACACCAGCTTTACAATTTGAAGAGAAGATTTTTATTCATTCATAAATGAGAATTACTCATGGGTCTGCGTCCCTTTGTGTCTTCTCCCTCATTTGAATGTGATTTGTGAACACCATCACAAACAAATTCCATGTGGATTAAGCAATTTTAAGTAAATGGGGTGTAAGAGAAAACTGAGATATATACTGCAGTGCAGTAGACTATCACAAATACAACCATTTCCTAAAAACAGGGCTCTTTTCACGTCCAACTCTTTTAAAACAATCCCTCACATTAGTCTCTACAAAACCCACAATTACAAAGGAGATTAACCAACCTCTACTCAATGCAAATTCACGGTAATGGTCTGTATAGGACGTCTGAGACAGACTTCAGACACACCAGAGAAACATGCTTCTTTATGGAAGCAAAGGGGACTCTTCAATGGCATTGCTCAAAGGAACCTTTGTAGAATCTTTAAGAGTGCTGAGTCCGAGCCAGACATTCTTAATCAGAAGTCAACCATGGAGGAGTACTCGCTCACTCCTGTTGCACATCACCCCCTGTACTGGATGAGGGGATGGAAATACTGATGGAGGAGGAGGAGGAGGAGGAGGAGGAGGAGAAGAGGGGTGTCCTAAAAGGAGGCTGCATTAGAGCCAGTGCGTGCATCCGTGAAAGGAAGTAATGACTGGGGCTTTTTTCATTGGATGATAGGTGGGAGTGGCTGGGAATCATGCGGTTAATATAAATTTTCCATGGTGTTTGTAAATGCTTCTGTAGCCAAATGTCAAAAGGCTGATATTTAGATGAACTTAGGTAGAAGAATATATTGTTAGGAGTCCTGCCCAAAGTCTCTTATTGGTATCATGTCGAGCCTGTCCAGCCTTGGGGAAAGTGATGTTATCCACTACACTCCACCAACTCTCCCTCTACCATCTCTCCATAATCATGCAGTCCAATATTAGCTGAGCTCTACTACTACTAGCTCTACTCCCTTAATGCAGTGTGTGTGTGTGTGTGTGTGTGTGTGTGTGTGTGTGTGTGTGTGTGTGTGTGTGTGTACAGAGTGACCTACACAAAGCCAGTCATCAAACCTCCTCTGCCCTGTAACTAGCCTGCAAGGTCTTCATCCAGCCTGGCTCATCAAGAGTCAGCGTACATGCTCATACACACACACACACACACATATCTATATCTATATCTATATATATAAACATACACACACACACCGTGCATTCATGCAGACATATGCAAACCAGCCTAGGGGACCATTACTGTTATGCACAATTACTTTCACAATATGGTTTTATACCCTCTTCAGTGGTTTAGAGGTCACATAAGTATGATTGGAGTGAATTCTACTCAGCTACTCTGTGAATGCAACTTGAACAGAAATCAGAATTCGATTGGGTATTTAGAGAGCAAAAAAGTGCTTGAGGGTGCAAAATGCCCAGAGCCATGAATTAATATTCATGGGGCATAAATGACCATGTTGGTGGCAGAGCTGGAGTACAATATACACTGCTGCTCAAGCTAGAAGAGGAAAGTAAAACACAGAAAGAGAGAGAGAGAGAGAGAAAGAGAGAGAGAGAGAGAAGAAGAGGGTGCACTAAGACTGGTGAGAATAGAAAAAGCACGCTTTTCTTACATGATCGACGGCACTATGTGAAAAATCTTTAGATGATGTAGGCTACCATGATTTGGGGCAGCAAAGAAACAAGCACAAATGCACCAGACAGTTCTGGAAGAATGTAGAGCAGAGCCATTTTTCAAACCAGCTTTGCATTGACCAGTTCAGAATGTCAAAACCAACCACCGAAAAGCTGTGTGTCATGATTGGGCCATCCATAGAGCCAGTCGTTTCTAGTCACCAGCCACACTTGCCCACTGATAAGACTGAGAAAACTTCTCCACTTCGTCCTAAAAATCCTTTAGTGTGCATTTTTAAAATTCACAAAAACTTGGCGGATGCAAAACCCCTTTAGTGGTTCTACAGAATAGCAGGTTTGGTGGTTTTGTTGGCACTGGGCATCTATGCTAAAATATCTGCATTTGAATAATTCTATTATATTTATAACCCAACAGATTTTTTTACATTGCTCTGGGATGCGAATCAATGTTAAATTGGTCCCAGTTTGTACATTTTATAAATATCTATGGCAATGCAATTGGCAGATCTGCAATTCCCATATCAGTATATATTCAAATATCATCATTTGTGGAAAGTCCAGCTGCTAAACCCTGCTGAGATCAATACAGCTGAGTCTACAGCAGTGAAGATCACAACAACCACTGGAGAGGTATAAGAGAAACTCGCAGACCTGTTCTCTCTGGACATTACCTTACAGAGGCCTCTCCAGCAGTTCAGCTCTGATCCGTGTGTATAAAGCATGTGTTAGTCTGCTTATGCAGGCTGATACAAAATTCCTCCTGCAGTAAACAACCATGCAGTTCACCAGAAGGACGCGGGTGGACATTAAGGGCTGCAGGGGGTCTGAAGTGAGTGGGTAATTACAGTGTGTGTGTGTTTGTGTGTGTGTGTGCTACAGAAGAATAAGAAGAGGCTATGGAGGCACATACGAGTTCTGGATCATTCCCCCGGTGGTTGTGTGTCTTCATCTCGCTACATACACACCTACACACTAACTCATACATACACAAACAGCCATGCTCAGCTCTTCAAAGAAGCAATACTCAAAGCGCAAGGCATGAAAACTGTACAGCTGCTTGAGACAGCAAATCTGTATCAACGAGGTTGGAGGTGCAGCAGAGGAAGGAGAAATCCACTCAGAGGATGTGAAGAAAGATGGGTAGATAACGAAGGGGGGAAAGAAGCAATGACTGCAAATAAGGCAAGTGGCTCATAACTGGCTCCTTCTGCATGCTAAAGTAATAATATGTCAAAAACAATATCACAAAAGCCCAGAGTGAAGAGATCAATCTTGGCTGACTGACCAGAATTAACTACTGTTTAGAGTTGAGCTAATGCAACATATAAGAAGTAACGTCTGCCTGATCCAGTAGAATTCGTGTTGAACTAAGGTAGAATCCCAGATGCAGCGTATAAGTATGATCCAGATGGATGCTAATCAAGGCTTATCCAGGCACTGTTTAAAAGCTGATCAAGACCAGATTATTTGTTTTTACTGTTGCGTTCTAGCAAAGCACCCTCGGGTGTTCCGTAAGGCTTCATTAATGGACATTACTTGCAGCCTGTAGCAGTGATTTCAGTGATAGGGCTTTGACTGTCCAGATGTTTGTCAATTTTCTAACACCACCTAAACCACGTGTGGAAATACACTCCCACCACATATTTACTCTTGAACAGCTTTTAAAAAACACGTTTTATCAGCATGAATACCACTCTCCTTTCTTCGGAGACCAAGTGGGGGAGACTTCAATCTGAAGTAATCTGATTTTATCTTTGTTTGAAATTATAATAATATAAACCCACAGTTTAGGTAAGATGTGCTGCTGATTAATATTAAAGTAAAATCACTTCACGTAAAATTACACCAGATCCTGCACTGTGTTCAATAGTTACTAGATTGGGATTAAAAAGCCAATATCCAATACATTAAAATATGCCTGGATGGACCTTGATTCTGATATATGCATCAGGATTTGGACTTCAATACTGATATCATGGCAGAGTTTAAAAGGATCTGGGAGTTGAATGGTTAGAGAGGTCAGTCAGGTTACAAGCTATTAAACACACTATAAAATCATTTAAAATCATTTAAAATTAATACACTATTAAACTAAACAAATCAGTCCAGAATGTCACATTATATAAACTGTATCAACACAAAGTGATTTTACTTTGGATCTAATGAACAGCACTCCTTGTATTGAGAAGCACCACCTATTTTAATCCAATTTTAAAGACACAAAAATTAGTGGGTCCAAAATTAGTGGGTCCATATGAAGCTTTTGTGCAAAACTGCAATTTGGTAATTATCCATCGTTTGTATTCAGAAAACTGTTCCTCGACTCCTCAACATGCCAAATCGCCCCTAGGCTTGAGTGTGTGTGTGTGTGTGTGTGTGTGTGTGTGTGTGTGTGTGTGTGTGTGGTACACTGCAATGGACTGGCACCCTGTCCAGAGGATATTTCTGCCTCGTGCCCAATTATACTCTGGAGCCACTGTGACCCTGACCAGAATGAAGTGGTTAAGAATATGAATGATGCTTATTCAACTTTAAAACAAACAAAAATATATAAAACAATATATAGAAAAATTATTATTACTAAAATTGTATTTTATTTACAAAATGTTTATTTACAAATATATAGCTGTAATATTTAGATAAATAAATAAATACTTATTGTTCATTTATTTATTCCCATGAAGCTGGGAAGTAGGGTCCTGCTCCATGCTGGGTTGCATCACGCAAAGCAGTTAAGAACACGAATAACCATTCCTCTAGAAAAAATCATGAAAACATCCTGCAAAAGGTGAAAAAATTATTACCCCATTCGTATTTTACTAAAATGAGGTATATTAATAAATATATAACTATATTTATAACTATTATTATACATTTATATATATATATATATAATAAATATATAAATACTTACCATTCTTATTTACTTATGATTTACCCCCATTCATGTCAGTTCAATATAAACTCCCGTCCTGCTCTCATGTTTCAGTCATTGTTGGTATAACTGGAGGAATAGGTGGAGGAATTATGAGGTCAGGCTCCTCATAATCTGGCTCTGATGATGCCATGAAACTGGGAGGCAGTGTCGTTGTTCATCATGCTGGGTAGCTCACACTCACGCACATCGGTGGGATTTAACCATGAGCAAATAGGAAATGAATGTGTTTGTTAATGTTCCGGCATACAGTTGCACATTCTTAGGTTATATTAGTAGTTCAAGACAGTTAGTGTCCACAAAGCTCCATCATTGCTACAACCCTTAGTTATAAAGGAAAGAGGCACTTCAAACACCTTTTGGATGATCAACTGCATTTAGGGATTTACAAACTGTAATAACTGTTTAAAAACACCTGAGGTTAAGTTTTCCTCCATATCCAATCTACAGAAACGCCTTCCACCAACACCTACATCAAGCAAGCAGCAGTTGGCACTTCTGGCAAAGTCAGCATCCTTGCAAAGACAAATTTATTCAGGACTGATTACCAAGGTTGCATCTTGAAGCTCTTAGTCTAACGAGGCCAATAATGAGATGGCGCCCAATGGCCTGTGACGGACATGAATCACCGTGGCGATGGATGAGGCAGCGCTGATGGGATTGGCTGATCTTGTTGTGGTAAGCACATTGGGGAAAGGTTCAAATGCCAAAGCTTTATGTCAGCGTTCCTCTCCTGACATTAACTGAGGCTAAAAGCCCAGTGTCCTTAAACAAGATTAGATGTTGATAAACTACACAGACAGACAGAGAGTACAAACTCATTGTTTATCTGGGTCGAACACCAACGGGCCAATACCTGGTCTGACACCTACAATAAGAGAACCAATATTAAATCTGCATAAGTTCAGAAAGAATGTACAACTCTTGGAACCCAAGATCCACAGTTTACAGGCAGTTACATGCAGTTTTTTAGGCTTCATAACTAAGGATCAGAATAACCTTTAGAAGATACATACTGTATATTATTACAAACTACAAGACTGGCACAATAAAACCATCATTGTGTGATGAATTGTCTGCGAGTATTCCAGCTAAAATTCTAGAATTAAATTCAAGTTTAAATGTCAAATGAGCCTTTCATTATAAGTTTACTGCTCTGCCCATGTGTACATGTTCAACCTGCATGCAGACTCTGACTGATCAGTGTGAAGGGCGGGGCTAATTCAAATTTCAGAATATAAGTCCTAAAAAGGCCAAATACTGATACACACATAAATAAAAATAATAAAGGACATTTAATTTGTCAATTTCTGTTGTTTTTTTGACTACTCACAGGTAGTGAGTACTATAATCGGAACTACAGTCCTTGTCAATCTAATATTACAAATAATTAATCAAAATTCTAGAATTTTCAGATTAAAAAAAAAAACCCTGCTTTATCAATTTCCAACAAGATTTCTAAAATATAAATTTGGAGGCGCAAACAAAACATAGTCAAATTCATACAAATATTTAAAGTCTGTTAATTGTTATATCTCAAATGAAGACAATATCCTAGGATATCCTGGTAATATCAATATCTGGCATGTGTGACTGTCTCCTATAAATACCTATAATTTTTTGGCACACAGAAATATGTCAAATAAAGTTTAAGTCTGCACATTTTCAAATCTAAATCACGTGAATTTCAGTGTGATTCACTGTGATGGGCATTTTTTACATGAACAACGTCCAGGCGAATAATTTGAAACTTTTGTGTCAAGTTCAAAGTGAATTTTGACTCACAAATTCATCCCTGACCTTTGATGTGCTCTGTCTCAGCCAGCGTGGATGTGTACTGATTGTGTAATGTGCCACCTTTTGTTTGTGTTGTGTTTTGTAATCCACATGAAAGCGTATCTCCTGTTTTGAAACCATGACTGTCAGTCGGGAGATGGGATTAGGTGGTAATGAACTTTTCTTTATTTTCTTTGTTAGTACATCACTAGCAAAACTTCTGACCCAAAATGGAGAAATGTTCACGCTGCTGATTGCAGGACCCGCTCATGTGAGGCATCACAAAATGCAGTGTGACCTCACCGTTAGAAAACTGGAGTTAGAGCGCAGGGTCAGCCATACGTCCTTGGTGCAAAGTGTTACAAGCCTGGCTCAAGGGCACATCTTCAGCAGCTTAGCAGACCTCGGTATCGAACCCACATCCCTCTGACCAATAACCCAGACCTCTAATTACAGATAAAAACAATATGACTAGAACGTAATGAGTGTTTTTAGCCTTGAGAGCCATACACTGCACCTCAACTCCTCTCACAATATTAAAAACTCCAACAAAAACATCACAGTGCTTAGGCCCCTAATAAAACATGCCCCTATTCTACTCACAAACATAAATTTGTCATTGATTGAAAGTCTGTTGTACAGCATGCTTCGGATATCACTGCTGATAAATGCAGCTTCTAGGACTTAACCATGATAAAGTACCCGGAGGCATCTGATTGATTGAGGCCTTATGGCTACAGGGGAAAAGAGCAGGGCAAAGTAGAGGATAATGAGATTTGGTGTCAGCATGCAGTCAGACAGCACATGGGTACAGAACGGATGGGGGACGATGGTTCGTCCCAGAGAATGAAAGGGGACGGTCCACAAAAGCCATCTGTCTAATCTCTTTAGTCCACTGATCAATTACCTCTCGGGCACTTCTGGCCTGTCGCTCATTACAGCCGCGCTCAGTTGAAGGTGAAAAAAAGTCTCTTATTTCCAAGCTCCCACAGAGGATTCAACTTTCTACCAGCTTTGAAAGATTATGTGCAGTTTGCTTTAATTCCTGCCCTGAGGAGGGATATTAGAGCTGCTCTTGTGTACTTGTAGGTGTCATGAGATACCTATGCAAAGTGAAACCTTGCAGCCCCTGCAAAAAAATGACAGAACAAAACAGAAACAGAGGCAGCATGTCAGAGCGGATGGGTATCAGAATGTGGCTGATACCAGCAGAAAGTGCTGGATGAAATATTAGAGGGTAAAAAAGTAATCATCTGATCTAGACTGAAATAGCACATATACACAGCAATGTATGATTGAGCACATGCTTACATTTAGATGCTCATGTAAGATGAAAAGCTTCAATTAAACAGCATATTCATCCCAGGGCTTGGACGTGGTGGGGAAATATGATGTGATGAAAACCATAATAAAGTTAAATGATAATGGAAATGTGCACAATTTCAATTCATTACACTTTTTGCATAATTTGGTGAATGTTTCCACACCAGTGGTGAGCAGTGTGACTAAGCTGTTTTGTTACTGTCCCGTAAATGTCCACACAAGCCCATAAATGTCCAGGACAGGGCTCCACTGGTTATGTATAAGTTAGTAAATAAAATAATAGTTCATAATATTAAGAATAAAATACATAACTTATCACTTGCAGTCAATCAGCCAAGACATGTTTGAAATCTGAAGTTTAAAAAAACAATATTGGAGTAGATCATCAATCTCATCTACGCAAATTATGCCCAGAACGTCTTTCAACTCATTCACAATGTATCTTAATGGTGGAGCAGAACCTTCAGTAACTTCTTGTAATTTTAGTGAATAAAAACGAGCAAATATGCAAAGTTAACATTTCTACATTGGCCTAAAATCTTAATGTGCATAAACCTGTAGCCACATGTCAGGGTAACAATAGTAGCACCCTCACCTGATCTCTGTTTTCCTACTTGTCCTTTCAGTGAGAGCACTACAACGTTTCTCCACATTCCAGAGGAAATAAAGGTGGAAAAAGTCCATGATTTAAATTGAGAACCACATTCTCATAATGTAAAAATCCCGTCAGCTGTTCAGTAAATTTTTCACGAGTGTGACAAATGATTACCACTGCATTAGTGAGGCCTCTCTTCAACTGCAGCGTTTCGAATGAGACAGACGTTCATAATATTCAGCTCAAACTTGTGCTCAAGTCTGAGATCCTGTGGATTTGAGCCAATTAATCAAAGAGAACAATTCTGCGTATAGTTTTACCAGAAAGCTGCCCAAAGTGCATACATTATATAGACAAAAGTATTAAGGATAAAAGGGTATTAAAAATAAAAGTTTCATTTGTTGGAGTAACTGTCTCAGGAAGGCTTTGCTGTGAGGATTTGATTGCATTCAATGAGAAACATCAATGAGGTCAGGATCTTGTATGATCATCACCACATCCTCAACTCATCCCAGGGGGTTTATACCTCTCTTGCCCACACCGGTCATGGCATGGTGCCAACAGGGCTTATTCTATACAGAGTACTTCTCTACAGGGACTACAAAAACTGTGTGCAGTTGCACAACAGTGTCAGCAATGGGTGCGACTTGTATTCTAATGAATTCATGAGAAGGGGTGTCAAACATTTGGACATCCCCTTTCCATATCTAATTTCCAAAACTAACCACTTTAGGAGAAACGTCCTGGCCTCAGATCAGAGTAACAGGTGCTAAAATATTTTAGGTTGGAAGACTAAAGTTTATTCAACAGAAAAATAAAAGAAAAACAGACAGGACGAACCAGAGAACAGCAAGACTGTGGTGAGATACTGTCCCCTGCTGGCCCCACAAGTGTCCTGCACATTCAACTCTGTATCATCCCCCCATCCTCTGCAATCATTAAAGCACTGCTAGAACTGAATTGCTCTCAGTAGGTAATGTGTTGGAGTTTATTGGACAATCTGTTTGGTACCTTTGCAGTTTCTCCAAAGGATCATATGCAAGTGCACATGCTCATATCAGTCACGCCATTAGAATGACATCCTGTACAACTACGTCAACTTGCACTTTGCAAGCAAATCTCAAAAATGAATAACTGAGAGACACACAACGTTATAGCATATTTTGTAAACGTACATTTATTAAAGTGTTGGAGTTTTTCCAGTGTGACCCTTAGGGTCCAATTTACAACTTTCCCATAGGCACCATCTATTTGCATACTGGGTGTGTTTTTTTGATGGTCCACCCTTCCACCCAATCAGTGTGTACTCTTTTTCAGGACACTTGCATCAGCAAGAATCTGGAAATACGAAACAACTTATCTTATTCTAAATTCTAAAATTGTGTGCGTGTGAGTGTTTTTGTGATGGATTCACTGATGGCACGTCACCGGCATGATGCTGTGTAGACAGGGTATGTTTCGTTGTTTGTTATGATGTTGTTATGACCAGCATGTAGCCAGCCTGCAACCTGCATCATGTTTAAAATGTTAATTCAAAATCAATACTGTGTTTTTGAGAATCGATACAGTACGGCGACTGTATTCTCACGCTGGCAGTATTAATCTGTAAATTTGAGTAATGGCAGCTTACAAAAAAAATCACTTTATTCACCTACTGCATTTTTGTTTTTGTTTCAGGTGTTTTTGTTTCAGTATTTGAATTAAACTTTGAAGGCAATCGGTTTCCTCATCTACAGCATTACTGACTGACTAAAGAAAAAACAACCTGCAGATTCATACTGAATAAAAATTATACATTTATTACTGATCTACAGCACAAACTACGTACATTGCAGACTCATACTAAATTAAAATTAATTCAACTATACATCGCATACTATACACTTCACCCCCCTCCAATCCATCTTCAGCAGAGCATAACACAGCATGTTGCTGAGATCAGGACTTGTGCGTCTTTTGTCTAGTCTGAGTATGCAGTGAACAGTGTGGCTTGCTTGTTTCACTTGGTTGCCACTGGTTTTGGATTTCCTCTGCCTACCAAGGAGTTGGACACCAACTGCAAAATACTTTCCCTCACCGCAAAGGAGTTTGCTCACTATCTATCGCTCCATCCACCTATTCACAGTCATGTTACACAGCTGAACAGCCACCTTCTGACAGACACGTCATACGTTTTCACACCCCTACATGCACACAGATCATCTGTAACAGCAGTTAGATCACTTCGAGGCATCTTGCAACAGCCAAAAGAACCAGACCCTGTTTCCGCATCGCAAATTCTCCCAGGACATGACTGTGATGATGACGTATATAGGTTAGCTTCATGGGGGGCTAGGCCACCAAGTTAAACAACACCTCAGAGGTGTTCAGCAAATTTCTGAACAACCAGATTATAATTTCACACTCACCGTGTTGGCCAGATCCACATAGCCGCCTGCCACAGGAGCACTCCGGCCTGAAGGTTGAGAGAGGAACTTGCGTAGGTTGGCTGGACAATCTGCAACATTGCTTGGCTGTTCTAGGAACTTCTGCAGCAGCACTGAGGACTGCTGCCTTGGCTGCTGAGGAGGAGACGGCAAGTCTGGACTCTGTAGGTCTCTGGCCCCTGAGTCATACTCCCAGCTTTCTTTAGGCCCTGAGAGCGCACCTAAAGAGCACATAGATGATCTCAAGAGCAGAGCTGGATAAAGTGCATTCTGAGACTGTAAAATATTGACTAAATATTAATACAATAATTATAACCCCTGCATACTACTCATTAAACATTACATAATGCCAACATAGGCCACAACAACACTGGTCAGGACGTGCACGGCACACCGAAAGTATATTGTGATTGGTTAGAGGCCTTTTTGCATAGAACAGGTTTCTGCAACCTTGGTGCTGGAAATGACTTAGATCAGGCATTAAAACATCCTTTTACACAGAATATGATGACAGACATATACGGAGGTGTTGCAGATTAAGTAACTCCTCCACACTCTACCCACCTAGACTGTTCTCACTACTGGTGGGCCAGGAAGCGATGCGCTCTCGGAGCCTCCTCTTGTCTGAATCAGTAGACAGGAGAGACAGTAGACCCTCCTCTTTGCGTATTTCGCTGACCAGCTGCATGCGGCAGCGAGTGAAGTCCTCAAACGAAATCCTCCCCAACTCATCTGCGCCCAGCTGGCACATGATCTCAGCCACAGAGTTCTCCATATTCAACTGCCTACACACCATCAGAAGGTCATTCCTGAGGGAGGAAGATGAGGAACACAGAGGAAAAGACAGGAAAAGAGAGGGAGTTGGCTTTGATTACATGACAAAATATTAACATTTCACAAACCTGCAAAATGACACAAATTATTATTTTGCGAGCTCAAAACCATTACACTACCACCACATAAGTATACTGGGATAAAGCTTTTATGCTGGATTGCAGTGTTTTCCTTTGTGCAAGCATAACGCTTCTCATTTAAACCAAAAAGATCTATTCTGGTCTCATCCATCCACAGAACATTGCTCCAATCACCTCTTGGATTGTCCGTGTGATCTTTAGTAAAATGCAAATGGACAGCAATGTTTTTTTGCAAAGTAGTGTTTTTTCCATCCAACCCTGCCATTGTTGTTCAGTGTTCTTCTGATGGTGGACTCATGAATATTAGCCAGTGTGTGAAATTCCTTTTGTTACTTAGAAGCTACCTTGGGTTCCTTTGTGACCTCACAGACTATTACACGCTTTGCTGTTGACATCATGCTTGTTGGTGGAGCACTCCTAGGGAGGGTCTTGAATTTTCTTCCAGTCAAACCATTGAAGGAGTCTGAACTGTTTAGAGATGGGCATCAACAACTCTTCTTCTGTGTTGTGAACATCTGACTTGTGAGAATCTTGCCTCATGTCAGAACCAAGTAAGAACCCATGGATGAGAGCTGTGGGTGCTAAATTATGCATTTGGTATTCCTGGTATTCCAGAAAAAACACGGCTTTATGGTGCTTATGATAAAAACAGCTAATCTACTTGTGTTATTAGGACTTGACTGATAAACTCTGCCACATTAACATGCCACTTTAATGTAATAAAGGTAGTTTATACCTGCAAAATCTTTCAAGGTTCCTTAAAGGCAGTTTGATGAACTGTTTGTTTTCACTGTTAGCAGGCCATACAGCTGCAGGCTTTCCTGATTAGGTATACCAGGCCAAACACATAAATTCATAAATTATAATATTTATTAATTAATAATTATAATATAGCAATATAATATATATAATATTTATATAATATTTAAAATTTTATATATATAAAACTCAATAATATTTATAATATAGCAAACATTAAAAGCGTGTTGATAAAGCAATTTTAGAAGCTGCAAATATCATTCAAAGTGACTTTGGTCAAAACAAGATGTCTTTAGTCAACTAAAAAAGTGAATAATACTGACCACTGTATCATAACCTTTTACTGTAAAGTGTGTCTTTGCATTTCCTGTTTGTTGATTTATGAATAGCAAGGATGTGACTTTTGTGAATGAAGAAATGTACCAGGGAGGGTCTCTAAGGTAGAGAACCTGATTTTCCACAATATATCTGCTTTGGCTTAAGAGTAAATCTATAGAGTCTCCAAAACTCATTCAAACTGACACTGGTCAGCAAGTCAAAACATTTGTTGATAAACTGAAACCATAAATAACCAACAACACCAGAGGTCAATGAACATCTGCAGTTGGATATAAACTGATCTTTTGTTTGTAAATTCAACATGGAGGGGCTGAAACACTGTTGGCAGGAGATTATAATTAGATGCTAAATCCAGGTCCAGAAAGTAAAAATCTGCCCAAGAATGTTGTTCCAACGGCTCTACTGCTACTGGGGTGGATTTTTACTTTCTGGACCTGGACAACTAATGACACCCAACAGGTCAACATGCTACTTGAAGAAATCTTAGTCACAGCAGTTGCCCAGACAGTCAGAACACACTACTGGTGGAGTTTTAAACTCTAGACCTGGATTTTTACTTTCTGGACCTTGGTTTTTCATTTCTGGAACTGAATTTTTTATTGGACTTTTGACTTTCTAGACCAGGTGTTTGATTTCAGGACCTTGAATTTACAGACTTTGATTTTGAGTTTCTAGACTTGGATTTTGATTTCTGGGCCTGAATTTTTAATTTCTGGACCTGGATTTTGACTTTCAAGACCTGAATTTTGAGTTTCTAGACCAGGTGTTTGCTTTCAGGACCTGGAATTTTTCATTTCTGGACCTGGATTTTGACTTTCAGGACCTGGATTTTTAATTTCTAATCAACATTAATCCAAACTGCTGGTGTTTCAGTTCTGTGCGGTGCAGGTTTCGTGTATAAATAACTTTCTTCTCCAGAATCAAAGCAGGCGTGCGGTGTTATTTCAGCGCTGCAGACTGTGTTTGTGTAAACAGTGCTTTTAGACAAATAACTAAAGCTCAGTGTAATAAGTTCAGCGCTTAACCAGGAACAGACATCACAGCCACCTCGGAAGTGTCCGCTGATCTGACTCTTCATAAAGTTTCTTTTAGTTACAGAAACAGAGACACTGTAACGTTTAGCGGGTTACAGAGTCGGGGACCGACTGCCGGGACAAAGTGACGCTTTCAGTCTCAAACACGAGGCTGTTCTTAGTCACTTTAAGGCCGACTGGAGCGGATCTGCTGTTACGGGGTGGAGAGTGCAGTTTGTCAGCGTGTCTGCTGTGCTTTTACCGGTTAATGAAGCCGTCTCCGTCCCCGTCGCAGGTCTGAAACAGGCGGCGGATCCGCTCCTCTTCCCCGGTGCTGGACGTGTCGCTGCTGCCGCTGCTGCCGCTCGCTTCGTCGGCCGCCGCCATGATCTCTCCCCGGCAGAAACAGAGCCGGGCCGGAGCTCCGCGTCTACACCCACACCACCCGCATGTCTGATTTACACACCTACCGTGGGCTTCTTTTAACACTAAACATCATTTCCACACAGAAAGTTCATCAAAGTTGACTTTCTGGGTGTGTGCAGCCAAAGCCTCCAACAGTTGGCGAAAGTAAAGTGGGCTGGACCTTAGTTTCGACTGGGGGGCAAATTTAAACTCTTGTCCATCTTTTATGGTATCAACACTGACCCTTAACTACCCCAGAAAAACTAAAACTGGGTTTATGGAGCAGGGTGGCATTCACAGTAGCCACTTTTGGCCTTTCTTTGGTGGGCAACCAGCTGGTCATCCAGGCCAAAACATACCCTATCAGTAATGAAAACCAATATAGTGTGTGTTGCATTTGATTTTGGACAGGGTTTAGCCAAACAGTTTTGTCTTGCTGGACAATCAGCATAATCTTGCTGGGCTTGCTGGTTGACCTGCAGGTCCAAGCTGGTTGAGCAGCATGACCAGCAAGACCAAACTGGTCAACCAGCTGGAAATACTGGTGGGGTAGCTTAGTCATGTTGGCCAAACAGCTTGGTCTTGCTGGACAATCAGTTTAATCATGCTGGTCTTGCTGAACAGTCAGCTTAATCATGCTGGTCTTGCTGGTCAACCAACATGGTAATGTTACTCAACCAGCATGGTCATTATGGGCATGTTGGTCGACCAGCTTGGTTATGTTGGTCAAGCTGGTCAACCAGTTTAGTCTTGCTGGTCATGATGCTCAACCAGCTTGGTGGTGCACTGGTTGTCTAGCTTGGTCAGGTTAATCATAAAGACTGCAGACTGGTCAACCTTCTGTACACTGGTCAACAGGGGAGTCTTGAAGACCATCCATTACTGTTATCATAATCATCATTAAAGACATAGATACCACAAATACAATAATAGAATTTACATATCTATGACTTAAGTATTACATATTTATTACATTACATTACATTATATCCCAGTTAATATGTCCATGTGGCACCTGTTTGGGTAGGCCAACTGAGAACCAGAATGTTTTTTCCAAGGTCTGGGAAGGGATCAAGAGGGGTTAAACATGTAGACATTTACAGCACAGGATATTAGCCATTGTTTCGCTTCTTAAAATTTGCTAGCTAATATTGTGATTCCTGACAACAATTCCTGATACAAATCCATCTTAAAAAGCTTAAGCTCTCCAGGTGTTTTTTTGTTTGTTTGTTTTTACAGCAAGGGAATCTTTGCGATCATTCATCACTGTTGTCATCATCATTGTTAACATAAATATGTGTATTTATTACACATCCCAGCTAACGTGTCCATGTGGGGCCTGTATGGGTAACCCAACTGAGAACCAGAAAGTTTTTTCACAGGTTCTGTGTTTGCTCCACATATGGATCCCCACTAGGGTCAGGGATGGGATCAGGAGGGGTTAAACATGGACCCCATGGGCCTAGGTGGGACCCATGTGAGATTAAACACCCAGTGCACAGTTTTTAAATATTAACAGGTGCTGACAATATAAAAATAACACAACCAGTTCAAATGAAGAAAGGTTGACTCAGTATTTCTGTGTACTACTTCAGAGCTTTATCTTAAACCAATTCTAGTGAGTATAAATTATTCTTTGCTGCATTGTCCTGCTGATCTACATTATATTCCATATAATGGAATATATCTTTATATCATATATGGAATTATATCTTTGGTACTTTTCAGGTTGCAGAATACAGTGCACAATGTCATGGCATTCAGTGCCAGTAAATCAACCCCAAAACATTTTTGAACCTCCATGTTTGACTATATGGAGCATGTTCTTTTTTAAAGGCCTCGTTTAGTTTTCTTTAAATGTTACAATGATAATGGGCTCATTCGTCCACAAGACATTCTCTAAGAAGGATTGTGTGTACCTCAGGCAAGGTCTTGTTTTTCATTATCTATTTGTGTCAGCAGCAGGGTCTTCCAAGGTTTCCTACCATAGTGTCTCATTTTATTATTATCCATTTCATAGTGTGAAACACTGACACTGTTGTACCTTGTATCTGCAGGCCAACTTGTCACTCTTCCATCAATTTTTCTCTTCCACCCACATCCAGTGAGGATTGCTATGTGTTAATGCTATTACAGTGCTATGGGTTGTGACCTTCTTAATGATGTTGCACACAGCAGACACAGAAACATCATTTTTGCCATGACTACAGTAGAGCCAGCTTATATAAAAGTAAGGGTGTTGATAGACTGTGTTTTGCACACAAGAGAATTTGTCCCCTGCATTTAACCCATCCACACACAGTGATACACACACATGCACACTATTAACTTCACACACTCGGGGGCAGATTGGAGCAGAGCATTGGGTAACCCTATCTACAGCTTCTGGGGAGCAGCTGGGAGTGAAGTGCCTTGCTCAAGAGTACTTAAGTCATGCCTTGCCAGTTCAGGGACTCAAACTAACAACCTTCCAGTAAGAAGGCTCAATCCCTAACCACCAGGCAATGGATGGGTATACAAGGCTGGGTAAACATGCATATAATATCCTCCAGATTTTTATGTCCAGGGAAGTTGAGTTAACTTAAAACTCAATCGTATTGTAATCGGTTTATTACTTTAGGTTGACCACTCTACATTCTGTACTGTGTTATTGAGTAAAACTTTCCATACTTTGCGTATCTCTTGTCACTCGCCAAGCCCTGTATAATCAATGTCAGTCAACCTTCCATTATTTGTCCACCAGTAATCTACATACATGCTAGTATCACAGCAGGCTCCATCTATCAAGTAACCACCAAGGGGCTCCTCTAACAACTATATCATTAGGCTCTAGTAGTGCTATTCCATTATACTATTTAAACATGCTCAAGTAAGTAGGGTTGACTATGTACTCTATACAGTGCATCCAGAAAGTACACACAGTGCTTCACTTTTTCCACATTTTGTTATGTTACAGCCTTTTTCCGTAATGCATCTGATTCATTTTTCCCTCAAAATTCTGCACATAATACCCCAAAATGACAGAATTGTGTTTGAAATATTTGCAAATTTATTTAAAATAAACTCCCAAAATGTAGATAAGTATTATAAATATGCAAACCTTGCCATGACACTCAAAATTGCATCTTGTTTCCAATGATTATCCTTCAGATGTTTCTACAGCTTGATTGGCATTCACCTGTGGTAAATTCAGTTGATTGAACATGATTTGGAAAAACACACACCTGTTATATAAGGTCCCATACTAGACAGTATAGCAGACAGTAAAGAATTGTCTCTAGAGCTCAGAGACAGGATTGTGTTGAGACACAGATTTGGGGAAGGGTACAGAACACTTTCTGCTGCATTGAAGGTCCCAATGAGCACAGTCGCTTCCATCATCTGTACGTAGAAGAAGTTTGGAATCAGCAGGACTCTTCCTAGAGGTTGCCGCCCTACCAAGTTGAGTGATTGTGGTAGAAGGGCCTAAGTCAGGGAGGTGAACAACAACCCAATGTCACTCTTGACTGAGCTCCAACATTGCTCTGTGGAGAGAGGAGAATCTTTGAGAAGGACAACCATTTCTGCAGCCACTTATAAGGAAAAGGCACATGACAGCCCACCTGGAGTTTGCTAACAGGCACCTAAAGGACTCAGACCATGAGAAACAAAAAGATTGAACTTTGTGGACTGAATGCTAAGTATCATGTCTTGAGGAAACCAGGCACTGCTCATCACCTAGCCATATTTTTGTGTTTGGCTTTTTTTTTATAAATTTGCAAAAATTTCAAACAATCTTTTCTTAGTTTGTCATCGTGGGGTTTTGTGTGTAAAATTTTGAGGAGAAAAAATGAATTGAATCTATTTTGGAATGATGCTGTAACATGACAAATTGTGGAAAAAGTGAGGCACTCTAAATACTTTCCAGATGCACTGTATGTCCAAATGTTTGTGGACATCCTTTCTAATAAATACATTCAGCTACTTTAAGTTTGCTCCTATCGATCACACACATGCATATACACACACAACCTTTGTGACTGTAAGAAAGTATTAACAACAGAGTAGGACTCTTCTGGATAAACATGAATCAATTTGTACAAGACCACACTGCACTGAGCTCTGGAACAGTGGAACCATGTTCTCTGGAATAATGGTGCTTGATTTGCTACTTTTGCTACGAGGCTCCAACATCGTATTAATTACACTTAAAATGACTATTTCTTCCACATTTTGCTTCGGCATGACTTTATTTCACAGGACTATATTGCTTGTGCAGATGGTGGCCAAAGGGCTAGAGACAGTCCTGTCTGGTGTAACTACCCAGCCTCACTTTTGAAGGCTGTAGCTCTGTTAAAGCAGTTGAAGGCTCTGTGCTGGCTAGTTGTAAAAGTGACCACTACTGTATTAATCCCGAAGCATATGATCAGTGTTCTTAACATGATCTTCTGTTCTTAAAAACACATGATATTAATTGGCAGTAATTGTTTTAACTGTTAATTTATTTAATTGTTCATTTTATTTATTTATTAATGTAAATTGCTCAAGATAATCCATTTTCTCAGACCTTTTAAGTTCACATAAACCCTCTTTTTCAGTGTAGACACTGGTTCCGGAGACAATTCACACACACAACGTGATATTTACTTGAATAGTTTATTGTGTAGAAAAGTATAAAAGTTTGCTTTTTAAGTCACGTAAGATGATTCAGCCATTTTAAAGAAAATGTGCAGGATGGTAGACATGAAAACACAAAAATACAAAGGTAAATAAATACATATCTTAATAAATAAACCAATAAATAAATCAATAATATATAAATAAATAAATATCATTTTATGAAAAAAAGGGAATGTACATCATGACTATGCTATAACATTTTTGGAAGGTTTTTGAGGTCGGCATAACGTTGCCATGCACAAACCCCATTTTTGACATATTTTGACACTTTTCCTGATGCATGGACCAATAGAAATGCTCCAGAATGACTTGGAATGTTTTACGTTGAGTTCCACTGAACGGAGGTTTTACCTTCACCTGTGAAGTTGACATACGAGGTTGCAGACACCAGTGTTTGCGCTGGGAGTCTGAGATGGTTTCAGACTGAATGTGAGAGCAAAATGATCTGCCTGCTCTCTGTCGGGTGGTGCTGGTTGATGTGTCTGGTCAGCCCCGGCGAGGAGAAGAAGTGTTCCCCGCAGAAGCGGCACGGAAACACGGCCGGAGCCCTCGCCGTGTCCGCGGCGGAGCCACTGAAGGGCAGTTCTGGAGAGGACTGCTCGGTTGGTGGCCGCGGCTCCGCGGTGCTGAGCGCGGCGGCCGGGACCTGGTTCGCGCTCGCAGCCTTGCGGCCGTGGAGGGCGAGGTGTTTCCTCAGGTAGGCTTGTCGGCGGAACCGTTTGGAGCACTGTGGGCAGCCGAAGGGAGTGTCGTCCTCGGGGGGCGGCGGGCTCTGCTGGGGCTGCGGGCTCAGGCGGCTCTCCGCCTCGCTCAGGCCGGCGCTCTTCGGCTTGTGCCAGCGGCGGTGCGAGGCGAGGTTGGCCGGGCAGCTGAAAGCCTTGTCGCACTCGTCACAGCGGTACTCGACGCGGACGATGCGGGAACACTTGTGGTGGGCCAGGCTGAGGGGGTCCGGGTATCTCTCCTTGCACAGCTGGCACACGAATTCCCCCAGCGCCCCGCTGGAGCCGCAGCCCCGCTTTGGTTCCTCCTCAGGTTCCTCCTCTTTGATGCGAAGCCCCAGCACGGGCGACGTGGTCACCTCGTCCCGCGTGGCTGCTCTTCTCTCATTGGTGGAGGAGGAACCTGAAGACTTTCGCTGCTTCTTGGTGGTGCTCACCTGGTTGTCTGGAGCGGCCCGTTTTTTGGTGGCCACCGGGGGATCGCTGAAGGTTGAGGCAGGGTCCGAGGTGGTCTCCGGTAGTGATGGAGATACTGGAGAGCCATTGATTGCAAAGCTACCGAGAAGCGGTTCTGGGAAAAGCTCTGGTTGCTGGTGGTCCGGATGCTGGCTGGTGTAGCCCTCGCTGTCTGGACGGGTGGGGCTCAGAGAGGGGGCGTAGAAGGAGAACTCAGGTAGACCACTGTAGGTGCATCTGGCCGGCGTCCTCTGAGCACAGCTGTGGAGGTCCGTGGGAAGAGCTGGAGTTCTGTATAGAAGGTCCTGCGTTGGGTTCTTGTCCTCCCGCACCCGGTACGAAGCCGGTCCGGTCCTTTTCGAGCGTTTTACGAGGAAACCCTTTGGCATGGTTGCTGGTTGGAGCTCAGTTGGTCGCCTTGTTGAGAAGGGTGTCTCGACAACGTCCCAATAAGCAAACCGTTTTTGTGGGATGAGGTTGAGCTGCCAGTTCCGTGGTTATCGCCTTCGGGCTCTTGGCCACACTGAACTCCTGGCCCCCAGTGTCTGGATTCCCTTTTAAAGCCCCCAGATGAGGACTGGGCGACAGTTAGGACGCAGATGGCCGCGGTCCAGGCGTCAATGCAACATGATCCACCCCAGGGTCTCAGAGGAGAGGAGCGGCAGATGTCGACCCCCCCCCCCCAGTACCATACAGCCCGTCTATCCCCCCTCCCCCGACCACTTGCCCCGTCCTTGACGGTCCCTCACCATTATGTAGATCAGGTCCTGCCACACTCCAGGCTTACCCAACTTTTATTCAGCAGTCCCCTCTGGGACCCCATTCAGAGTAACACGTGCCGAAGCCCTCTGTCCATTCATCAAAACGTAGGAATTAAAATGGGGGGGGGGGGGGGTCACTTAGGTTTTAAGAGAGAGAGAGAGAGAGAGAGAGAGAGAGAGAGAGAGCAGTAGAACTTGCTGAGTAAATGGGTCGCAGCAGTTGTCATATTATTAAGTATACAAAAAATAATAGTGCAGAACACACTTTTGTTTTGATGTAATTAAAATAATATTATATTAACCTCCTAAATTGGTGTGAATTAAATGTTAAAATCCTATCTGTTTTTAAGCTATGAATTGGTCAATAAATAATGAAATAAAGGTGTTATTCAGCACAATTCACCTGCGTTTGTGGACCAAAAGAAACAATCCAAAATTGGAAATTAGAGTGTAAGGAAGTCCACAAATCAGCAGCAGGAACAAACCTAAACACAACTAGTTTTCTTCATAAATTAGACACAGTTTGTCATTTTAGAGACAAACTGCCAAATATTACATATTTAACATAGATTCTAAAACATAAAAGGAAGAAGTGTAGTTGAGCTGCTGTCAGCTTATAAGGAGAGGATTCCCAAATTGCCCCCAACCTGCAAAATGAGTGTTTTCAAACCCAATGAAACACAATGAAACAATCACTGTATGAATGTCAGGTGTATTTTTAATTCAACATTCCCAAGTCGTTTGGAAAAACACCCCAGTGTTAAATTGTAGCTAATATACTGTTTTTTATTATATGAAACTGTTGTTCAGTGTTTCTACGATGATAAACTTTGGAGGAACAAATGTGACTGAGGGTGAATCATATGACAGAAGTGGAATAAAAGAAAAACGTTGGAGAATTCCTTTGGCAACCAGTGTAAACCACTCTAGATCCTCTAGCCTCACACCCCCACCACCAAACGTCTGATCCGAACAATAGCAACAGTCTGTCATCTTATTGTCATCGAAATTAACCATTTTCATCGCACGTCCGCAATCTGGCGAAGGAGGCCACCGGGCGCACCGCCCCCACCAGCTCCCCAGCCCTGCTGCCCTCCTCCCCCGAGCGGCTCGCTGGCACATAATCTGGGGGCTCAGTTTCCAAGCGCGCCAACACCAACGGCTCTCAACCCAGTAAGAAGAGGAGGGTGTAGTTTAACAGGCCAGGGCTCGGCTCAATACTCATAAATCTCTGAAACGTCACTCTTTTAGAGGAATTCCTTTCAATTATTCACACTGTTCACTACAATTTGTGCCAAAGAATCATCCACATATACTGAGAATCTCACCTTATCTTCCTGTCAGTGACTAAATTCTAGTTTGTAAATTAGAAGTAAATAACATTCAGTTTTCTAACACCTAATATCTTCAAATATCCACATTCCCCATTGTCCCACAATATTTAACACACAGCCCCAAAGTACCTTACACACTGTCCCAGTATCTAAAACACTGTCCCATAATACACAACTCTTCCATAATACCCAACACACTCAGTAACACTGACCAGTATTACTTAACACCCTGTACCAAAAAACATCCCCAAAACATTGTCCCACAATATCTAACACATTAGGCCATGATAAATAATAACCTGCTCCATAATAACAGAGGGATGCTTAACATATGCACACCCATACCACTCAGTCCCACATTATGTAACAATGTACAATAAAAACCATTGTTTCAGTCCCTCACAATACTGAACACACTGTCACATTATACTGTACACCCAGAAAAACCTGACACACTGTCCCATAACCCCTAAAATACAGTTCTATAGTACTGAACACCCAGAAAATCATGACATACTGTCCCATAACCCCTAATATATGGTTCTATACTGAACACCCAGAAAACCTGACACACTGTCCCATAACCCCTAAAATATTGTTTTATACTGAACACCCAGAAAATCATGACATACTGTCCCATAACCCCTAAAATATTGTTTTATACTGAACACCCAGAAAAACCTGACACACTGTCCCATAACCCCTAAAATATGGTTATATACTGAACACCCAGAAAACCTGACACACTGTCCCATAACCCCTAAAATATGGTTATATACTGAACACCCAGAAAAACCTGACACACTGTCCCATAACCCCTAAAATATGGTTATATACTGAACACCCAGAAAACCTGACACACTGTCCCATAACCCCTAATATATTGTTTTATAATACTGAACACCCAGAAAACCCAACACACTGTCCTATAACCCCTAAAATATTGATCTATAATACTGAACACCCAGAAAACCTGACACACTGTCCCATAACCCCTAATATACTGTTTTATACTGAACACCCAGAAAACCTGACACACTGTTCCATTATACTTAACACACTGTCCCACTCTTCACACATCAGATAACACACTTCTCCATAACCCCAAACACAATGCTGTATGCAACCAAAATCTCTTGCTGTGATTTGTGCATTCTATCAGTCTTGCAGAGACATCACAACAAAACCATCTTCAGAATGAATGTGCATGCTTTCGCACCCCCCCCAAACACACACACACACACACACACACACACACACACACACACACACACACACACACACACACACACACACCCCACCACCAGCAGCAGCACCCATCCACACACACTTCTATTCCATCAGAGACGACATCCGCTGCTCCCCTCTCGTCCCCTCCCCGTCCCGCAGCCGTTGCTGTCTCTCCCCCAACCGGTCTGTTGTCTCGAGGGACCGCTGATTGTTATTGGATTTTTTCTTTCTTTCTTTTGGCCTCTGGGGGGGACAAGGGACAAAAAAGAGGGGGGGGGTATGAGCGGGGCGGATTGCAGTATGGGGTGGGGTGTAGGTTTAGGGGAGGTGTGTGTGTGTGTGTGTTGGAGGGTGGTGGTGGGGGGTGGGGGGTAGTTGTCGCGAGCCACGCGCCCGCCCTGACCCCCGCGACCCCTCATTTCCATAAAGCTGCAGCGCTGAGCCCGACCTGCTTCTCCAAATGCGCGCATTCTTAAGGAAGCGCAAACCCCCTTTTGCTTTTAACTTAACGAGGGGATTGAGCTGACTCTTCTTAGAAAGCCAACACAAAGGTCCATGGCCTTCCTTCTTTACACATTAATGCTCCCGTTCATCAGTTCTACGATTTCACAAATTAGGATATTTTACTTTAAACCCCTTTACGCGGTTACGTTGGGAAATAACGGAACGCGCCAAAGTGCACGTAGTTCCAAACAAACTGTATCACATCAGCACAATCCTGTATTTCAAGCACATAGTTTTGCAAATTGGTGTTGATATGTTTGCCATATTTAACTCAGGTTGATTTTGTATGCATCACTTTTCAGTCTAGATTCATTATCCAATATTTACGCATCTTTTAATATGATACAGGACAATGTCTTTGAAATGCAAAGCTCATAATTAATACAGCAAATCATCACTGTCTTTCTGTTTATTTATCTTTCTTCCTTTTTTTCTTATTTATTTAGAGTGTAAAATTAGCTTCACACAGTCTGTTCTCTAAACAACAAGGATTGCACATAGTAATGAACACCGATACCCCTTTAGTCCCTACAAAAGGATGTTCTATACAGAAATGCATGTGTAACTGTCAAAATCAAACATTTCCACCAATGTAAAATGAGCACTGATTGTGAGAAAGGACTAGAAAAAGGGCTAGAAAAGGGTTCTGTATTCGTGGCATTAGAACCTTGCATTTACTACATATATGTTTTTTAACTAACTAACTAACTAACTAACTAACTTTTTAACACTTCTGCTCACTCTAAAAACATTTGCTTAACACAATGGCATAATAAATACCCCTTTCCCAATATTTTAAATGATAAATGAAAACATTGTCTATTATTATTATTTATGATGAATAGATCAACAGAAATGATCCATCCAGAATAACCAGGAATATGACCTATTTACGCTGATTTCCAGGGAAAGGATAGGATTTGATCACTTATTTTCACTTTCTGCCAAAGATGCCCAATTTTTGCATAAGACTGTATCAACCAGTCCATCAGATAGATGATCCTGAAGCAGGTTGGGTGAGTGGGTGAGAGAGTGAGGGAGGTATGGAAGAATGCGAGCAGGTCTGTCTCTGACTGTTGCAGGTCTTTGGGGAGGTGAGGCAGCAGAGCACAGGCTGATTAAGATGCTATTAACACGAGAACCCCTCAGTGGCTCCAGAACCAGAGGGAGCTGTGGGAACTCCAGTCGGTTCCAATTTCTTCTAGCTGCGCTGGAGAAAACAGTTGAGCATGACACGTTCACAGACATGTTAAAGTGATTTAATGTGCTGCAACGACCTCCTCACATCAAACCACTCTAACGGATTACTTATCATGAGCACCCAGAACCGCTCAATGGACGATCCTGTAAATGAAAGTCGTTTGAGGTCGAGCTGGTTTTTCTCCTTTGGCAGCATTTTAAGGAAAACTCCATCATTAAAAATGTCTAAGATTATTTACCATCTTAGCACTCTATTGCCCAAAGAACGAATCTGTGTTGGAAAAAGAAAGCAAGCTTTTTGTTATAATGGATTTATTTGAATAGTAAATATTAAAAAGTAAAAAAGTAATAGTGAGTACAAGTACAGTGAGATAAGTGCTCCTAGCTTTTTGGGTATTTCTGTGAAAAAGCACCATAGCACTAGAATTTCCATCGAATATATATAGTATAGTGAATACAGAGGATTAGTATGACTGACTGAAAGATGCCATACAAGTTACTGTTATACAAATATGAAAACATTACAGATTTTTAAAGTGTTCTTTTTACGGCTTTATTTACTATTTGTATTATAATAATAATAATAATAATAATAATAATAATAATAATAATAATAATAATAATAATAATAATTATAATAATAATAATAATAATAATTAGTAGTAGTAGTAGTAGTAGTAGTAGTAGTAGTAGTATTGTTGTTTCTTTGCAAGCCTTAATTGATTTTTTTGGATTTCAAATAATTTTAGAACAGAGAAAGTAAAGGTATTGTTTTTGTTTTTTTTTGTTTTTTTTTACTTTTATTGTTAAAGCAATCTTCGTTAGGCTACAGCTACATATATATTTATACACACAACAACACAATCAACAAAATAAACCCTGAAACAAAGGGGTCATATAGTGTAGAAGATTCCCATTCACTGAGAGTCATCTGCTGTAGTCATCCACACCGTGGAACGCCGCCGTCCTGTTGCTAAGGGGAGCCGCGAGCTGCGCCTTCCCTGATTGGACAGCCGGCTCCGCCCCGCCCTGCTCTCATTTGCATACAGCTGTACTGTAGTTGCCGTGCGCGTGAATGAATGCGGCGCATGGCGAACAAAAGAGGGAACAAACTTGCAGCAGCAGTGTGGGCTCTTCCACAATCCCCTCTCAGCCATACAGCAGCACCATGAATAGACTGGAGCACGCAAGGCGTGTGTGTGTGTGTGTGTGTGTGTGTGTGTGTGTGTGTGTGTGTGTGTGTGTGTTTTAAAGCTGCAAATCGTGATCAATTAGGAGGGGGTGACAGTGATAACCCGCAGGTTGCCTAGGCTGGTGTTGGGGAATTTGAACTGGGATTCCTGTGAAAAACAAAGCAGAGGAGAAACCCAGAAGGCCAGCTTTATTACACAGCCTGACAATACTCATGATTAAGCAGAACCATGAGCAGGAACTATATGAGGCACCCATCAAATTCTCACCTTAGACCCACTGAAGATACTCTCCAGATTTCAATTTATTTATGTTTTGATTAATTTATTCCCCTATATCTACATTAACTGTCCAACTGTCTGTCCATTATAATAAATGCATTGCAATTTTTTCACAGATGTGCAAATGCACACACAGCTTGATTAGTCCCAGTAGAAAAGTACTTCCAATAGAACAGGACTCTCTAGAGCAGATAAACAAGAACCTTTTGGCACCACGTGTAATGCCAGGTGTAGGCTAGTGAATGTACCTATTGGTACATTACTCTAAAATGGAAACTTGTACACTGTGTTTGCACATGTCCCCAGCATTTAACCCATCCATGCAGTGAAATACACACATACGCACTAGTGAATTCACACCCTAGGAACAGTGGGCAGCTCTATCCACAGCACCTGAAGAGCAGCTGGGGGGATGCCTTGCTCAGGGGCACTTCAGTCATGTCCTGCCAGTTCAGGGAATCGAATCAGCAACCCTTCAGTCACAAGGCTGGTTCCCTTACCAGCAGACCACGGCTGCTAATGTGGGACCTCTGGAATATTTTGCAATGTAAACATGAAATCCATACACCAAGGACTACAGTGGTACTCTGAAGTCTGCATGTCTATTTTCAAACAACAAAATGCACATATTAAAGAAATGGGAAATAGAACAGAAATGGTAGACATATAACTTAGTCAATCAATCAATCGAAGTTTATTTACATATAGAATTTTACAACAAAGGCGGTCTTTACAGAAATCCAGATCCAAGCCTCAATTTAGTAAGCCAGCGGACAACAGTGGCAAGGAAAAGTTACCTCAGGCTAAGAGGAACAAACCTTGGGTGGAACCAAGACTCACAAGGGAAACCCATCCTCCTCTGGTTGATTGGGGCATTTTACACTTTCAGGTAAAATCGTGCATCTCCATTTTTGCCATTTATAATTTTTTAAGGAATGTGAATCTAGCTGTTGTTCTTTACATTGTGTCAGACATTCATGATGAATAGACCAATAGAAAAACTCCAAAATTACTTCAAAAAACCTTTACACTGACTTCCACTGAAATTTAAGAAGGGTTTTGTAAAGATGATGCTTTGGAGGTTTTTACACCTGAGCTCAATTTTGAGTGTCATTGCAAAGTCTGTGAATACTTATGTACATGTGTTTTTATTTTCAATACATTTTCAAAAATGTCAAACAAACGTTTCTCACATTGTGTGTAATTTTAATGGAAACATTAATTGAATTTTGAAATAAGGCTCTAACATAACAAAATGTGGAAAAGGTGATCAGATCAGCTACAATTCAATTACCAATGCTACAGTAAGATAAAACTACCCTACATCTAACAACTGTGAGTAAGCAAGGCTGTTTATGATCATTATGAACATTTACTCTTTGTGAAATGACCCAGGAGATTGAAGAGATGCTACTTCTACAGATACACATTTGAACCTGCCCACTGTGCATAATGCACATAGTGCAATGGTCTGGTGCTGTTTTGCTTCTATAAGACCCGGATCACTTGACATAATTGATGGTGCTATGAATTCTGGTCTTTGTCACAAAATCTGATGTAAAATATCCATCCATCAGTGACCTAAAACTAATGCACAGTTGGGTTATGCAGCAGGACAGTAATCTGAAGCACACAGCCAAGTCCACCTCTGAGTGACTGATGTTTGATTGCAGTTGTTACTGCCAAGGGTGACACAACCAGTTATTACTTTTAGGAGGGCACTTAGGTTTTTCTATATCATGAATGATGCAGCTTTTTCTTCTACAACCAGCAAAGACCATCCCACTGCACCCACCAAAGACTTTCTTTCACTGCACCCACTAAAGACGGTCTCCCACTGCATCCACCAAACACTGTCCAAACATAGCCTGTAGTCTGTTGGCAGAGTAGCATTAACAGCTGCTGACAAACCAGAGCTGGGACCAGGCCACAGACAGACAGGCTAAACTGACTGTCTGCAAGCTGCTTTGAGGCATCACCTAGGTTTCACAGTACTGGGGCAGTGTCTGTGCCCCCAAATTAAAGCTAAACATAGAAAAAATGTATTTACTTGTTATAGTCAGATCTGCCAGAGTCACTTACCACACTGTTCATAAATCTAAATACCAAACTAATTCCATCTGTCTAACATTTAACCCCTGAGCTCTCCTGCCTTCACTTTAGCGGCCCACCTTCTGGCTACTGGAACCAGACTAGTTGCCCACCCTGCCCTGGACTAATTGCCAACCTGCTGTTACCTACTGTAACTATGTAGAAATTATGTCCAACGCCAAACAACCATAACCTCAGTACTACTTTTATTTTGGCAAATGTAGTGGTGGTCTATTGTCCTCTAACTCACCATGTATAAGTAGTTTGACCAGAGGAGGACAGGTCCCCCTTTTGTGAGCCTGGTTCCTCCCTTTCTAGTGCACATGCAAAAGAGCAGGTTACCATGTTTTACTAGGCAATTGTTTACTTTAGCTTAAAACATTATGAAAGCGAGTTGTATCTCAGTAGGCCTCCAACAATTAAAAAATGGTGTTTAATTAAATGCATGCACAAATCTGCCATAATATTAAAACATCTGCCACAGAAAAAAAACTGAGAATAAACATTGATATAAGATTACAATGGAACCACTTTCGATTACATGTGACTGTGGTGGCTAGACGTCTACAAAAATACAGGTCTCGTGGGGTTCTTTGTATGCAGTGATGCACCTATCAGAAGGACAACCAATGAACCAATGACAACCTATGGTCAAGGGCACCAATCTGGTCCAATCTCTCTGAAGATCTACTGTGCTGATCAGTGTATAATAAATCAAAGGAACCTGGTCAGATTTGCTTAAAATATTTAAAAACTAACTTATGATGTAGATTATTATCTTAGTCTGGCCATTCATTCTTATGGGATTTGAGTCCAAACTGCTTCTCCATCTGCTATTGACCCAGAATACAGAAGCACATTGTAAACAATCTAGTCTATTATTTCTATTGTGACTGAACCAGTGTGACCCACTAGATGGCACCATGTTTCAGTTAATGTTCTCCCCTTGTTTTTACACAGTTTGACCAGTAGAGCTTTAAGAGTTGACCAGCTTAAAGCTGTTCAAAACTGAAAATGTCACACAAAAGCCAGAAAATAACTGTGATTGAGCTTTTTCGATGTTTTACTGCTTTACTGGTTTAGTGCTTTGAATTTAAAGGACTCACATCCATAATATGATGGCGTAAGTATGAAATAAGCTCTTAGCTGGGACATGGTGTAAGCTTAGTCTTGGAATAAATTGAAGTGTCAATGGAGTTTCACCAACACAAAAGCTTTTTAGTCAAGGCTTAAGCTCAGTCTGAGTCTGGGAGTTCAGCCCAGTGTCTAAAAGTATTCGGATGCTTCTTCTAACTAGTGAGTTTATTATTATTTATATAATATTTTACATGCTGACACTGGGGTTCATTTGTGCGGGCGTAGTATAAACTCCATCTCTGTCAGCAGAATATGACACTCTGGAGCAGTCACATATGAGACTACAGCCACCAGCCATATGGATGGTGGTGTACAGTGGAGCTGCGGCCTTTGGATTTATAGAGCTCCCTCCAGTACCTTTGGGATGAGTAGGAGAGCCAGAACTGAGCATGCAACATCAGTGCCTATTCTTACTAATGCTCTCGAGGCTGAAGGCAATCAAACAGCAATGGTTAACCTAAAGTCACCCTGAAACCAAAGGGGTACAAACCTCTGATTATTAGAAAGATAAGAAAATCCTTCATTAGTCCCACAGATGGGAAATTTATGAACACTATAGTAAATAAGTAATATAGTGAATGATAAACAGAATAGAATATATAATATAAACATTATGAATAATTAAAGTCAAAAAGCTCTGAAGGAAATCATATACAGATCATTTACAGATAACTGCACATGGGTAGATGGAAGACAAATTCCACATGGTTATGCTCGGGGCAGTTGCGGCCTGGTGGTTAGGGAACCAGCCTTGCGACTGGAAGGTTGCTGGCTTGAATCCCTGAACTGGAAGGGTATGACTGAAATACCCTTGAGCAAGTAACTTAACTCCTCACCTGCTCCCTGGGCACTATGGATAGGGCTGCCCACTGCCACGAGGGTTTGTGTGTTTTTTTTTTTTTAAGTTTAAAGAAAAGTAAAAGGTGTAGAGCTTTTGTGTGTATGTCTGTGGTCTGCAGTGAACAGTGCTGGTTGTACAGTCTAACAGCCGCAGGGAGGAAAGACCTGTGATACCACTCCTTCACACACTTAGGGTGAAGCAGCCTGTCACTGAAGGAGCTGCCCAGTGCTGCCAGAGTCTCATGCATGGGGTGGGAGTCATTCTGAAGCATGGATGCCAGCTTGGTTAGCACCCTTCTGTCTCCCACCACCTGCACTGGGTCTAAGGGGCTTCCCAGGACAGAACTGGGAATGAGTTTGTTCAGTCTCTTCCTGTCTGCCGTCAAATGAGTATGGAAAAAATAGCACTTCCAGCAGACCATTCCATGAAAGGTGGCAGATTTTTGTCAGTACCTTTAGCTTTAATTTCAGATGAAATGTTGGAAAAGCAAGTGTGTATGAAACACAATTCAACAGATGCAGAATAACCACATTTATTTCCAGACAGAACCAGGTTTATGTTAGGGTTTTCTAGTGTGTCCAACACTCCCAAAGACTGGAACAGGGAGGGGAACTCAGAGGCATTTGGGTGGAGTTCAGAGCAGCTTCTGGGTAGGTTCATGAAACTGAAACCCTCTGAGAAGATATAAAAGGAAATAAGGAAGGAGACAGGGAGGTGGAGGGTGTGAAGATGTAAGCTGTGATGATGCAATGGGAGTTGAGGGTTTACAGTATGTAGGCTGAGTGGGGAGATCAGGGCATGGACCACCTCCCAAAATTAAGTTAGGTCTTAACTCCACTCTGTTTGAGTGTGAAGGAATTTTACATCAAGTGAATATTCTTTAGACCATAACAAGGTTCTTCACATTCACATTTATTTAAACATGGTTCTTAACTAAAAGAAAATAGGTTCCTCTATGGCATTGTTCAAAGAACCATCTGAAGTACCTTGTTTTTAAGTGTGCAGCTGATGAATGTTGAGGAACTATCTTTTTCAGCTCTCAGTGGCCCACAGAACTTGTGCAGCCTTGTGCTAAAACAACTCTCCCAACAATCTGCATTCAATACCCCATAATGAGAACAGAATTATAGAATTTGCAACTCATTAAAAAATAATAAATAATATTATGCATGGACATAAGATGTTAGACCCTTTGTTATGATACTTGAAATGTATCTACATGTATCTTCATGTTTCTAGATGTGTACTTTGTTGCTTTTTGCATTGTTCACCATATAACCATCATGGTTACATACCTCTTTTTTAATACGTTTATGCCCCTTTTTATGCATATATTGCACACTTTAGTCTCCACCACTTATAAGTCACATGATGCAGTGAATAATAAGTCTGCAGTGTAAGGAGTTGTGGATGTACAGTGAGCACTGTGGGTGTTTGGTTACATTAGGTGTGCTTGAGCTTGGCCTGAAATACATGTCTTGAGCTCTATTGTGAATGTGTGTGTGGTGTGTACCCCCTGATGAGAAAATCCATGCCAGTGAGGGAGGGAGGGAGGGAGAGAGAGAGAGAGAGAGAGAGAGAGAGAGAGAGAGAGAGAGAGAGGGAGGGAGAGCACAGGAAAAAAGAGCTGAAGGAAATATTTCAGAGCAAGAGCCTGGAAAGGACAAATGAAATGCAACATAATCCTCCTTGGTGAACGGGTGATAATTTGCCATTGAGAAAGAGTGGAGGGTTCACAGAGGCATGCGGCATTTTTGCACACACACACACACACACACACACACACACACACACACACACACACTTCCAATTTGCTGCTTTGACTGACACCATTGGTCTGGCATGGTGACACAATCAGATCGGGGCTGAAAAGGCTGGAAAGAGTTTGCTGCAGTCATCTCAGGGAATAACAGTTAGGTGCTGGTTTTGAAGTCTGTGTGTGTGTGTGTGTGTGTGTGTGTGTGTGTGTGTGTGTGTGTGTGTGTGTGTGTGTGTGTGTGTGTGTGTTTTTGGGGTGGGGGGTGGGGGGAGTAGTACAGTGTGCTTCCAGAGGACTCTCTGGAGCAGATACACATTAGCTTATTGGCTCCATGTCTAATGCCATCATGGGCTACAGGAGTATAAAGCAGCCAGCTGTGGAGCAGTTGAACTATGTTCTCTGGAATGATGGTGTTCCATTCAATACGTTTGGGATGAGTTCGGGATGAGGTGGTGATTATCCAACATCCTGATCTCACTAATGCACTTGTCTGAATCAAATCCTCAGCAATGTTCCAAAATCTATAGAAGATTTCCCTGGACAGTCAAGACAGTTAGTCCAAGAAAAGCAGGATAAACTCTAATACCATTGATTGTGAAGAAACCCTGAATGAGGTGGTGTCCCAATATTTTTTTTTTCCATATAATGTATGTAAAACAAGAATAGAGTGATGGAGTATTCATTTGTGTGCAAAGTGTCAGTAGTTACTAGTCCACAAGAAGGCACTACAATCCTCACCAAATATTCTTCAGAACACCAATGTTCATATCAGGTGATTCGGGATCATTTATCTCATGATATTAAAACATTGCTGTGAGGAAATGACTGCATCCTGTCACAAGAACATTGAGTACTGTTATTGGATGGTCAGTTTTGGTACTCCAACTCATCCCAAAGGCACTGGATGCAGCACCATCATTCCAGAGAACCCTGTTTTACTGCTCAACATCCCAGTGCTGGTGGCATCATACCCCTCTATCCCATGTTTGCCATGGAGACTTTAGGGTCATGAGCAGCTAATTGAGGGTAGCAGCATTCCGGCCTGGAGTGGGAGATGCCTATAACCGTGAGTGGAGCAACAACATCAGCTTCATCCATTTATTTTCAGTTAAATTTGCAACATTAGGTTGCTTTGAAGAAGTGCAGCGTGTGTTCTGTACAGTCTGAATACAGTGTGGACAGTAGTCAGCTTCTTACACTGTATACAGGATGAGTTCATTTGGGGGTAATATCTTGTATATTGGACTTCTTAAGAAGTGGGCTTGTGTTTTGGGGGAGGGGGCGTGTAGGATTTACATACCCGCGCGCGCACACACACACACACACACACACACGCACAGGCAAATATGCACTTGTGTCCCTTTATGCCTCTTATTGAGTTTGTCAAACATATGCACACAGATATACACAATTATTTGTGCACTCTTACAAATACATAGAAATGCTTAAAATGAATTATACAGGCAAAAGACGCTCTGTGCACTTGCACAGTGGTGTCTCCTAATCTAGTCACACTAATCATCCAACCATTAGTCTAGAAAACGGATTAGGGAGAGAGAGAGAGAGAGAGAGAGAGAGAGAGAGAGAGGTTATGTTTTGCTGTATTGTAAGTGTATATCTTGTACTGCAATGCTTTTATAATACAATGAAGGAGGGAATACACTGTATGAATGAGAGACAGTAACAGAGAAAGAGAGAGAAAGAGAGAGAGAGACACACACACACACACTGGCCTGATTGCAAACATCTTTATGTTTTATGTATCATACTCTATATGTATCTATACATGTTTGATTTCTTTATTGATCCCAAACTGATGTTTACACAGTTTCTCCTTCGAGCTCTTATAATATAATATTTGATAATATTTCTATCATTAAGGAGTTGAATGAGTTTTCTTTTGGTGAACTGCTTAGTGTTCAGAAAGTTCATTCATGTTGTTAATGCTTACTGAAAGAGAGAGAGAGAGAGAGAGAGAGAGAGAGAGAGAGAGAGAGTTACAGTGTACACACACGCACGCACACACACACACACACACACACACACACACAAACATATAAATCTATTATCTAAACATGTTGATAATAAAGAGATAGAGTAAGGAAGAGAGACAGATAGATATATAGGGAATCTTGATGTATATATAGAGAGAAACAGGGGCAGATAGGGAAGAGAGAGAGAGAGAGAGAGAGAGAGAGAGAGAGAACCTGCCTCGGTCAGAACAACAGGGGGATGAGAACACAATAAGACTGAGAGCACGAGCAGAGGTGATTTTACTCGTCCTGCTTTGCAGAGACACAACTCGCCCTGAGAGAGAGAGAGAGAGAGAGAGAGAGAGAGAGAGAGAGAGCAGAAATATGCTGTCATTGGGGGAAGGGGGGAGACGACAGCAGGATGGAATGAGGCATGGACCTGCAGACATATGGAGGTAAGAGCACACACACACACCACACACACACACACACACACACACACACACACACACACTCTGCATGCAGATTTTTGTATCCCGGGTTCGACCACCTTGCCCATTGCTTGGGGTCTGTTTTACCACCACGCCTGTGTGTGTGTGTGTGTGTGTGTGTGTGTGTGTGTGTGTGTGTGTGTGAAGGCAAAAATAAAGCCTAGAGAACAGAAAAGAGGATGTGTTGAGTGCGCTGAGGGGAAGAGACAGGAGGAAATGATGTCGGAGGCTGGGTCTGCGCTCTGCTGACTTCACACACACACACACACACACACACACACACACACACACACACACACAATGCTGTTATGACATTGACACAGAGCCACTGCAGACCGTTGTGGAAACTGGGGGATGTGGAGCAGGTGAAGAGAGAAAGAGGCAGCGGGTGAGAGACATAGAGGAAGACAGAGGAACAGGCCCATTCACACAAAGGTAAGAGTGTAATAATGGTGTGCTGCTGCTCTCCTACACAGAGGAAAGGGTGAGAGCGGGGCAGAAGGAGAGGGAGAGAGGGATCTAAACATGTCAGAATAAACGACAGGATGGTGAGGGCAAAGCTGGTAATGTGCACCTACAATTGGAGAAAGAGAGAGAGAGAGAGAGAGAGAGAGAGAGAGAGAGAGAGAGAGAGAGAGAGAAGATGCTGCAGCTGCTGGCAGGGTGTTGTTTTCAAGGTGGCAAAGAGAAGAAAGGATGTGAGCATGTCTTCCTCTTACTCTCTATCTCTCATTCTTTCTCTGTCCTTTTGGCCTCCCCCCTCTCTCTTTCTCTCACTCTCATTTTCCCTCTTTTTTGCTCTTCCTCTTTTTTATTTCTCTGAGTCTCTCTCTCTCTCTCTCTCTCTCTCTCTCTCTCAATCTCATTTCAGAAAGGATGGAGGGGGAGGGTTGTGCTGGGGGCTCTGAGGTTGTGCTGATGAGGGGAGAAGAATGAGCGAGCGAGAGAGAGAAAAGGCAGAGAGAGTGTAAAGGAAGAGAGGGAAAATGAAGGAGGGATGAGTGGAGGTATGAGAGGCATCTTACATAAGCGAGAGCGATAAAGAGCAGGGCTGCATATCTTTTCAGAGCACCACTTGACCCCACGTGTGTGTGTGCGTGTGTGTGTGTGTGTGTGTGTGTGTGTGTGTGTGGGTTTGGACATTGTGGTTGTGCATCTACCGCACAATGATATGCCATTTCATGATGGGTGCATTAGGTTATGGCATGGGGATGCTGACAATCCAGCCTTTCTCTCTCTCTCTCTCTCTCTCTCTCTCGCTCACCCTCTCTCCTTCAACCTGACTCTCTATCTTTCTTTCTTGCTCACAGTCGCTACTAGTGAAGCAGCTCCTATACTGGTCCAAGCAATGGCCTGTTCATACTCACACACCAGATCAGTCCAGCTCTTCTCCATCTTATGAAAACAGGTTCTTTAAGGGTTTGTCAGCAAAGCCAGCTGTTATATACAGATCAGTGACAGTGTTCTTCAAAGGGAACCTGTTCTTGAAGATATTTTAAAAAACAAGTCTGCTATAGCAAACACTGTTTCTCAGAGTGTTTGTGGATGTGCATATGCTGTATAGGATCTATTCATCTATCAATCTGTCCATCCATCAGTCTATCTATCCATCTATCTGTACACACATCTGTCCATCCACCTACCTATCCATCTATCTGTTCATCTTTCTGTCTCGCTGGTGGTCTGTCTATCATCTAACACTTTTAACTTGGGATCAAAGACAAATGAACAACATTTTTAACAAGTAATTTTTGAGCTAGGGCAGCACAGTGATGCACCAGCTGCTGGTAGTGCTGCACAGCTTATGGGTTTGTAGATTCAGTTTTCACTTGAGTCTTTGTCCGTCAGGAATTTGGTGTTCTCCCCATGGACATGTGAGTCTCCTTCAGGTCCTCCAGTTTCCTCATACATCATAAAGCCTACTAGTGAAATGTACTGGTAGGCAGGTTGGTTACATTTTAAATTGGTGTGTGTTTGTGTGTGGCCTGCAATGGACGACTGACGGGGACCTTGTCCTGGGGGTGTTCCAGGCAGGCTCTGTACAGTATGCACTGCAATTATGTACACCAAACAAAAATCATAATACAACCTATCCCTTTCTACTTACAACCATAAGTGTGGTATTGATTGAAAGGGTAGAATCTACCCTTGGCTCATTTCTGTGAGCAATGAATGAAAAGAGCAGCAGCTAAAAGTACACCATGCTTCTACTGAGGTTTAAATGTTGTGTATTCTGACCCTGACTCTGAGACTAGTGTTTCATCCTCCATGTAGTAGTAGTGGTGGTCCAGGTCCGGTGTTTTAAAAAGGAAAAAGTGATTAAAAGGGAAGGTCAGAGGTCATGGCTGGTGATGTGTGTTGTTAACCCCAGAGTTAATGTGTGCCTGGTTGGATTGATTGAATGACGGAATGTGAAGGACATGGACATTACATGTGTAGAGGCACATAGGTACACACACACACACACACACACACACACACACGCACACACACACACGCGCACGCACACACAAACAGCACAAGCGCATTCCCACAGGGGGAGGTACACAAGTCCAACACCTTGCAACATATGAAGCTTAACTTCCTTCCTGTTCATCTGGCAAATAAGATTTCCTCCTCTTATGATCACTTATAAACATGTTACAGGGTTTGTAGTGCGATGTAAAATGGTGTAACATTAAAGAAACTCCTAGACTGGTGCAGTATAGTGATAAAATTGCTAGAATGTTGTAAAATGCTTTAAAGTCATAAAGTGTGGTGTACAATATTACAAAACCGAAACATACTAGAAGGATTGTAAAGGTTTCTGATTGCTATAAAACAGTAAACCTATGGAACAGTAAACCACTCACACTCTGTAAAAGTGTATAAAGTGTGGTAGTGTAAAATATTTCAATATTTCCAGTATAACTGCACTGTTCTGTTGTGTAAACAGTGCTGTGAAAACTGTTACAAAATAGCAATCAAATGATGTAAATTGTGATTTTTGGAGTGGTGTAAAATACTGATAAAAACCTTGTAAATGCTTTAAAGTGTCATTGACTGATGCAAAAATAGCCATACCTTCTAGAATTGTGTAAAGCACTGTAATTGTGTAGTGTAATTGAGTATCGTAATTGTGCACAATCGTGTAAAGAGTTCTAGAATGGTATAAAGGTTTGAATGGAATGTTGTGCTGTTGTCTAAAGAGTTCTCGAATGTTGTATAAATGGTGTGACGATTTCAAAAGAAATTAGTACAATTATGTAAATAGTGTGTATGTGTAGAATGATGCACAATTGCATAAATACTTCTAGAATAAATTAGCTATGGATATATATAGCCTGTGTTTCAGTGTAAAGTACAGCTCATGCATGTGGAGAATGTATTTAGTTTTCATTATTTTGAGCACTGAAAGGAATAAATAGGCGTGTGACAAAGATGCAAGTCAGAAGTCAGAAATGTGAAGGTTCACAGACACTATGAGTGTAGTGCAGAAAATGCAGAAGAACCAGTGATGTGTGGTCAACCATATGTCAAATGCTCCTACTGCTGCACACACACACACACACACACACACACGCGCGCGCACACACAGAGAGAGCGAGAAAGAGAGAGAGCGAGAGAGAGAGAGAGACATACACTCTGACTGCATACCTGCAAATGGCTACTCTGCAGTGTTTGCAGAATATCTGCAATGATGACCAACTGAGCAACTAAACACACACACCACCACCACCACCACCACTTATATGCTTAGGTTCTGAAGATGTCATGTTGTATGTTCTTTCCACTGGTTTGCATGCATATGGAGATACAGTCAGCAGCACTGCATGAAGATGCTATCAGCTGCGTTGCTACTTTGTTTTATTGGAAGGAAACTGTTCGTGATCTCATTACACTTTAGTCTCTTACACACCAGCTGGCTATACTTAGCACAACGCTAAAAGGGCCCACTTAAATATTAGATGCTTTGACCTAAATGATGGGAACGGGTGTATGCGGTTCAGTTCTGAGAATCAGGGTGATGCATGGAGTTATTACACAAACTGTACATATGCCTGTCTGTTTGTGCATATGTATGTATCTCTTACACTGCCTCCATCTGTGTGATCCGGCATGTACGTAGTTTATGCTGTGTTTATGTTATGCGTTTGCACGTGGATATGTGTATATATATTTGCATATGTGTGTGTGTGTGTGTGTGTGTGTCGTAGTCCATCTGGGCTTTGCTTTGTAGTGTAGTATTCTTCCCACTATGGGAATGATAAATTCATAATAAAATCCTAATAAACCATGAATGATTCATGATTGTTTGATATACAGTTTACTTAGTTAATATTGATATGTAGTACAGGTGTAATATACCCAGTGAGTCATTTCCATAGCTGCCTGAGACAAAAATGCACGTTGAGGTTTGCAACAATTATGTCTGAGTGTGTTATTTTTTTTTTTATCAATGAGAGCATTGGTTAAAATGCAGTGTTTATAGTATATATACATAATATATACATATCCAGTATGTATTGATATGGATACAATATTCTAGCATACTATAGTATTAAACATACACAAATAGTACATATTTAGTATGAACATATTTAGATGGTATTACCTGATATGTTCATATTATAATCAGTGTATAGGATTAATTTTATATATGCATGTGTAGTATAACTATGCTATCAACTCTACAGATATACAATAAAATCAGTTTTCAAAGTATATATATGCTACAGATATGTTATAAACCTAGTGTGGAAGGTGTACAGTTATGGTATGTATGGTTCCCTCCATCTAAGGTACCGCTGCAGTTTGTGTGAAGGTGTATATTCATCCGCATGTGTGTACATCTCTTTCATTGTCCGTCAGTGCGAGCATGCAGACATGTGGCCCTGTGTCTGTTTGTCTGTTTGTGTGGTGTCAGACAGGAGACACGAGCCACACAGGCTGAAGAGGGTGGCGTAACGGAGCGCCTCATTGCAGTAATCGATTAAAGCCAGCTCCATCTCTGTCCAGAGCGGGCAGAACAGGATTTAGAGCGCCTGGGCTGCCCGCCTCAGGGCCTGTTACACCCTCTATGCTCCAGCCTTGAACAAAAGCAGCAGCATGCCGCATTAGCAGCAGGAGAAAAGGCTCCCACCAGGGCCCTGTGAGGAAACGCACACTATTCACTTCTCCTCCAATGCGCCTTATCAGTGAATCCCAAAATCCACAGCAGCCAAGCACTTGGCTCCATCGCAATCGAGGAGTCTTGTGCCATGTGAGTTAGCGTTCTTGGACAGCAGAAGTAATTGCACATTGTTTGTATGTATGAAAGGTGATCACATCTCAAAATGGGGCATACTATACTCTGTGTTGTCAATATACCACACGCGTAGTGTTCGGACTCGTTCCCAAGGACTTTTATTGGTGTCATGCTTGCTTGATTGGGGAACTGAACCCTAGTCTGCAACAGGAAAGGCAGTGTGGTTATCCGCTAAACCAGCCAACCCATGTAAAGTGCAAGAACTCAACAACGTACATATACTTTAGATTTTACATTAGCTTCAACTTTATTGTAATTGTGCAGAGTACAGATTCAGAGCCAATGAAATGCAGTTAGCATCTAACCAGAAGTACAATAAATAGTATTATTTACACAAAGTGCAGTAGTACCCATGTAGGTGGTGCAATGATTAAGTAGGTGGTTTGAATGAAGTACATTATGATGAATAAAGTACAATAACAGTGCAGAGGGTGCAAGGATGAGATAAGTGGCAGTGCAAAGTTAATTAAAGTGGCATTGCAGTGTTCAGCAGAGTCATAGCCAGGTTGTTGTCAGTGCACCATGGAGCCAAATGCTGCACCATGTCCCTGTAGGCTGTTTTATCGTTGTCTCTGATCAGGCCTATCACCATGGTGTCATTTGCGAACTTGATTATGGTGTTGGAATCATAAACGGAACACAGGTCTGTACGCTGGTGTACAGTGTGATGGAGCAGGAGGAGAGGTTGTCTAACTTAACAGACTGGAATCTGTCAGTCAGGAAGCCCAAAATCCAGTTGCAGAGGGATGTGCTGATACCCAGGTGGCTAAGCTTGGAGATCAGCTGGGAGAGGATCCCTGTATTGAATGCTGAACAAGGAAAAGCGTTCTAATAATAATTCTGACAGTCCATACTGGTCAGTGAAATGTGGAGTGCTGTGGAAATGGCATCCTCAGTTGACCTGTTGCTGCATTAGGCAAACTGATGTGGTTCCAGTGTGGCAGGCAGGCAGGATTTCAAGTGAGAAAGAACTAGTCTTTCAAAGCACATGGAGATGATCGTGATGAGAGACAGGGTGGAAGTTGTTCAGGGCTGAAGCAGTTGAATGCTTTGGCGCTGCCACAATGGTGGCTGTCTTGAAGATGGTTGGGACAGTTGTCTGGGTCAGTGACAGGTTAAAGATGTGTCCAAAAACACCCAAGAACTCCTTAGCACAAGTTCTGAGTACCCTGCCAGGAACCCCATCAAGGCCACCTGCTTTCCATGCAGTCTCTCAGCTCAGCACGCAACAAATGTCTGTTGTGGAGAATGTGAGTGGGTGATCATGTTGAGGAGGATTGGTTTTAGAAAAGACCACCTTGTTTCTCTGGTCAAAATGAGCATTAAAGCGGTTTAGCTCATCAGGGAGAGAAGCATAGTTGGTGGAAGGTACAGTGCTAAGTGGCTTAAAGTCTGTCAGGCCTTGCCACATGTGCCTGGGGTCAGAGGAGCTGAAGTGACTTTATCCAAAATGTTATGTCCCCTTGCGGTGCAGGAGACATTTTGATGAAACTTTGGATGTCCAGATCTGAGATTGCGGTGGTTAAAATCCCCCACTTCAAGAAAGGCTCCATCCGGTTGCACAGTTTGCAGCTTGCTAATAACAGCACATAGGACTTCAATAGCTGCGTTAAGCATTACCATCCGGAGGTATGCAAACAGCAGCTACGACAATGCAAGTGAACTCACGGGCAGGACGAACGTTCTGCCCAGATCAGTTTCCACAGTGGGGTTCCAGGGTGACAGAGTCTGTGCACCATGCTTTGTTTACATAGATACAGTTTCCTTTGCCACAGGATTTTACAGTTGCCACCACTAACCTGTCGGCTCTGAATAGTACTCGTCCCTCCAGTTAAACCACACTGTTCACAACATTGCTGCTTAACCATGTTTTGGTGAAAAACATGAGATTGCAGTCATTGAACCTTCTCTGTGTGATGGTCCAGATTTCATTTAGCTTTGTTGGCAGTGAATGAACATTGGCGAGAAAGATGGTCGGTGTGGATTTTACGTTTACGTTTATACATGGATGTGTGAATTTTGATATCATATATATTTAGCGTTTATTGCATAGATGTTATATATGTTATAATCAGCTTTTATTGGAAATATTATATAAAATGTATAGTATACAAAAGAATGTATGGTATCCTGTATGTTGTAAAGGTAGTATTTACACGTTTATGTTATGTCTGTAATCCTATTTGACATATGATATTTTATGATGTAAATAACATTGAATTGAAATAAGGCAATTATGTGCATACATGTGTCTTTATATATTGTTATATATCTAGTGTTTATAGTATATAAACATTATAAACCACAGACTCTTGTGACAGTTATAAAACACCATGTCATGTTTTGATGAAGTCTGTAGAAGAGTTGTACTGAAATATGTACAGATATATATTGATCAGCAATAACATTAACATTCATAGCTGCATCAGGAGTGAAGGACAGCTTGTCCCTTTATTTAGCCAGGGGCGATGGAGGGTGGGGCAAGGAGGACCATACTGTACATACTGTACCCTGGGTGGTTGCGGGGCCTTGCAAGTGAAAAGAAGGGGGTGCACAACACCCCAGTTGAACAAAGAGATCCATTGCAGACTCCCCAAGATGGACATAAAGGGCTGTACCCAGGGCCCAGGATTTGGCGTGATGCTCCTGTCTGTAGCACAAACTACTGAAAATGTTAGAACCTCAGTGTCAGAGTTGTTTTTGTAAGATGAGGGGACCAACAAAATACAAGGCAGGTGGTTTTAATGTTAAGGCTGATCAGGGTATATTGTGATGTTTAAGATCATGTGAATCTGGCAGGTTCCTTACATAAGGGAGAATTGCATGATGAATGGACCAATAGAATGCTCCAAATTGATTTGGAATACAATCTTTTATTGCATTGACTTCCATTGAAACTTAAGGTTTTCACCTTCTGTAAATTTCCATTTTTGTGTGATAGTGATGATGTGTTGCTTCACAGTTGTGACTGTTGTGTAGACCAGGCACAAATGTCAAACTGGCTGTAGAAGATGACTGAGGAGAAACAATGCTTTCAGACTGAAAGGGAGCTGATCAATAGAGTTAGTCAATGTCATTTCATCAACCATGAAAGATGGGGTTTCATCCCTGTGCTCATCTCACACACACACACACACACACACACACACACACACACACACACACACACACACACACACACACACACACACATCCAAGCCTCCAACGTCCATGGTAGGGGCTGAGAATAGTGTGTATGAGTAAGCTGGGACCAGTCAGTTAGGAACAAAGAGCAAATAGATTCTTCAGGCAGTAGAAGTGAGTCTGACAGTATGGAGGAAAGAGGAAGTGTGGTTCCACATCCTGGCCTGGGAGCACCCCTGATTTGCACATTTTGTGATATCACACCCACTGGAACTTAGAATGGCCATGTTAATTAGCATATTAGTGGGATCAGGTGTGTGGGAGCTGGACAAACTTCAAAATACTGTAGCAAAGACTGTAAAATGATATACAAATTAGCAGGGGAGAAGCCACCTCACTGTGCAGGGCAATGACTTTTCATGTTTGGTTGGAGAATGGTTTCTTGAATATTTAGAGGCATGCTGGCCTCACCTGTGTTGTCGGCGGTGAGGACTACAAGGCCAGTCTGAGAAGTGCTGTGTAGCATTGGCTACATCCAGATGGTGAGATGCTGTTTGAAATAGGGCTGGGCAATATGAACAAAAAGTCATATCATGATATATTGTAGCCGAATAGCAATTAATGACACAATATTTTTTACTGGATTTAAATTTGCTCATCATGTCTTCTGTATACACACTAAGTCCAAAGAACTGTGTACACACTGTATATTGTATACACACCTATTTCCCCTCCATAGCTTGTAGGTGAGGGCATGATTGGGGTGGAGGGGAGCAGAGTAGTGTTGGAGGTGAGAGCAGGTCGAGGGAGCAGAAAAAACATTTTCTCCAAGATTGAAACAGTTATTTTTAAGCTTTAAAACTCCATATGAACGATATGTCCTCAGCCCATATACTGCTATGTTTATAGCCTGATATAGATATAAATAACGATATATCGCCCAGCCCTAATTTGAAGGCACTGATTGCTGACTACATCCAGCTAATTTTACATTGTTCATGTATGATCTGAGGAGGGCTGTCCTTGTGGCTAGTAAAGGTCCAGAAGATTTAGAGCAATGGTTGGCAACCCTGGTTCTGGAGCACCGACTACTGCACAGTTTTGTGCTCTTCTTGCTCAAGCACACATGATTCAACTCACCTGTTAGTTACCAGGTTTTAGTAAGATGTGGCTGAATGAGGTCCACTGTACATATGTTGAAATGTTTGTGGTCACCATTTCTAATGAACGCGTTTGGCTTCTTTTAGTTGCACCCATTGCTGACACAAATGTGCAAATGCACACCCACACACATACAGCTTGTCTAGAACATATTATGACTCTGGAGCAGATAAACATGAACCTGTTGGCATCATGCCTAATGCTAGACATGAGCTAGAGTGGTATAAAGTTCCACAGCCAGGGATGCGTTGGCCATTGGGAGAACCAGGAAAAATCTTGGTGGGCCGCTATGGGTGTGTGCCTCTGAGAGGGTGAGAGGGCTGGTTGATCTGCACCCACCCCCACCCCCCAGTCAACAAAACAAAAATGATCAGAAGGGTCTGTATAAAAATCCATGGCTGAATTAATTTGCCAGGCCAGCTCTGGCACCAGCATTGAGCTGTGGTGCAGTGGAATGGTTGCTCTATTCAGCGCTTTGGGGATAAGGGAGTTTGAATGCAATCAAATCCTAACATCAGTGCTCCAAAATCTAGTAGAAAGCCTTTCCTGAAGTAGAGAGTTTGTTACCCCCTTGCATAACATTACTATTGTGGTTATACTAACCTAACCTGAAGCTCATTTCAGTCTCTGAACGGCAGTGGTCAGCTTTATGTTGGGTTGAGGCTGAATTCAGCAGAACGACAGTCAGGGTCACCTTCTAAATTTGGTGCTGTGGGTGGGGTTATACTCAGTCAAAATATTTTCAGGAGTCACACTCTACCTCGATGAGCAAGTTTTGGGAAGCTCTGGTGGAAAGAAAAGAGTGAAAGGGTGGAGAGTGAGCGAGGGAAAGTGTGGGAGAGAAGAGTAAGGCTTGCACGGTGGTGGAGGTATAAGCCTCTCCACTGAGACCCTAATCGGCTCACAGCGACACAAATGCCCAGGCCAGCTTTTGTCACCTGTCCTCTAGTACCATGTTATTGATGAGAGCTCAGCGGAGCTCTCGCTCTCTTGTGCACTCTCACTTTCCCTCTCGGTCTCTCACTTTTCTTCACTCTCTGTTTCTGTCTCGTTACCTGTCTCCCACTCCTTATCCCTGCCTGTCCTCCTGTCCTCTCCCTCTCTCTCTCTCTCTCTCTCTCTCTCTCTCTCTCTCTCTCTCTCTCTGCTGCTTCGGCTGAAGTCATCCTCAGATTTATGTTCATCCCCCAACACTGGCTGAGCACAGAGACCGACTGCGCAACGGAGGGAGAGGACGAAAAGAACAGAAAGAAAGAGCGAGTGAAGGACGAAACAGATAGGTGGACAGAAAGAGAGAGAGAGAGAGAGAGAGAGAGAGAGAGAGAGAGAGAGAGAGAAAGAGAATTTAGGCAGCTAATTCTCCTCAGTGCAGCAGTGAACTACTTTAAATGTACGTGGTGCAATATCATCTCCTGATCTCTGAGACAAAGGAAAGAGAGAGAGGGACTCCATGCAGATATCCAGAGAGGTAATAATCTCTCTTATATTTCAGGATGATGTAATGGTTTGCGGGGGTAGATAAACAGTGATTAATAATAGCAGAGTCTAGTAGTGACTTTTAACTTTATTATGTTACAGATGTACAGCAGTTACATCTTCTCCAGAGGTCAGGGTCTGTAGAGTTATAAATTTCACACTGTGCTGTGCAACATCCTGTTCATCCTGTTGGTGTGTACCGCATTCTAATACTTACTCGGCTTTCTTCAGTCCCTGGCTATTTGAATATTGTTTGTAATACATTTACATTTACATTTGCGGCATTTAGCAGACGCTCTTACCCAGAGCGACTTACAAAAGTATATTGAGGGTATATTGGGAATATATTGAGGGTATATTAGGTATATATTGAGGGTATATTGGGTATATATTGATGGTATATTGGGTATATATTGATGGTATATTGGGAATATATTGAGGGTATATTAGGTATATATTGAGGGTATATTAGGTATATATTGAGGGTATATTGGGTATATATTGATGGTATATTGGGTATATATTGATGGTATATTGGGAATATATTGAGGGTATATTAGGTATATATTGAGGGTATATTAGGTATATATTGAGGGTATATTGGGTATATATTGATGGTATATTGGGTATATATCGATGGTATATTGGGAATATATTGAGGGTATATTAGGTATATATTGAGGGTATATTAGGTATATATTGATGGTATATTGGGTATATATTGATGGTATATTGGGTATATATTGAGGGTATATTAGGTATACCCTCAATAATATACACACCCTCAGTATACTCACTTTGTACTTGTCTGTTGGTGTTTACTGATCTCTCATTAATCTTTATTTACCTATTTTTACTTGAGCTATAGACATACATTAGCTTCTAATGATGTGTATACTCCCAGTGTACCATTTTACTGGGCTGTTGGTGTAAACCGATGTCTAATGATGGGTATACCCCACTTATAATATATACCTTTTTTACGGTGCTGTTCACATAAACTGACTTCTAGTGATGCACATACCCCCACAATACTCATTGTTTTACTGGGCTATTGGCGTATTCCAGTGTTTCTCAGTCCTGGTCCTGGAGGCACACTGCCCTCCACATTTAATTGATTCCCTGCTTTAACACACCCCTTCCATCTCTGGAAGAGCTTAAAGAACTGGTGAATTGAATCAGGCATGTTTGGAGCAGGGAAAGCACTAAAATGTACATGGCAGGGTGCCTCCAGAACCAGGGTGTTTACCCACTATACTCACTTTTTTATCTGGCTTCTAGTGATGCATATACTACCAGTATACTCATTTTTTACCTGGTTATTGGTATATAATTTTTCTAATGACGTGTATTCCTCCACTATAGTCAGTTTTAACACAGATATTGGCTACTATTTTGCACTTTGCTCACTTTTTGGTTGAAATATTGGTGTAGACTGATTCTACTGATGAGCATATCCCCACTATAGTTAATTTTTTACTGGGCTATTAGTAATAATGGTTATTTACTGGGATATTGATGTAGACTGATGTGTAATGATGGTAATGTTCCAAGTAAACTCATTTCTTACCTGACTATATCTTACCCTCACTACGCTCAAAAACTGTACTACTGCTGTGCACTGATTTGATGTGCTTAGCAACACAATGCTATCCTTTTTTAATGCTGGTTATTGTGCAAACCAAGTTTTTGTAATGGACTGTTGGTATAGACTACCAGCATAATTACATTTTTTTTTCTGAATACTTTAATGATGTATACTTTCTGTGAACTGGGCTGTTGGGTTATAATGACCTCAAATGTATATACTCCTAGTTTACTCACTTTTTATTGGGCTATTGGAGGAAACTGAGTTTTTACTCCGGGCTGTTAGTGAAACATGATCTCAAACCCGTTCATGACTGAATAGTTTTGCTACTTTAACAGTGCTGCATTTTCAAAAAGCTTGTTAAGATAATTGACTTTTATTCTAGAGAGTAGTTCACCATATAAGGGATATGAAGCTGAGGTGAGACAAGCTTGTTGCACAAGTATTGTGAGAGACCAACAATGAAAATCACTCTGCTGGGGGAAGTCCATTTTACTAAAACTGGTTTACACATTAATCCAAATTCAGGGAAGTTCTGCTCAGATACGTTGTTTACGTATTTCCTCGGTAAGCCTGTGAGTCAGACAGGTCACCCATTACTGTGACCTTCTCAACAGTAAGGCGTGTCAAGCGGGAAACATAGATGCCTTTTCATTCTCTAACAAAAGTCTGCTGGGTGAGAAGGACCCTGGGACAAAAGTTCAGCATGGCTCGGAGGACAGATGTTTTATGTCTCTCAGCATCTAGCTGTCTGCTTGCCGTCAGCCTCCAATGATCAAAAGCATCAAACCATGGTGGAAATCTGCCTACGAGAAAAGAAAGTGCTGCTTCATCAATGTTTTCATGCAGCATCGATTTCAATACACACAGGGTTTGAGAAAGTCTGGGAAGTGTTTTCACGTTAGCTCCCAGTCACTGTTCTGCAGATACTAGAGAGAGATATGGACTGCAGTTGGGTAGGGGTTCTGGTTCTGCTGGATTTTATGAAGACATATGCTGGGTTTCCATTCCAACATTTTGCAAATGTTATGTCACAGTACCATCTACCACAGTAGCTGGAAATGCAAAGAAGCTTTAGGTGGTGTAGGCTATTGTGATGTAGATGTAGAATCAAAACAAGCAACATGGAGATTGTTTACTTGTTTGATTTTAGCAGAATCATCTCTACAACCATTTTTATATGGCTGTGTTCTTTGCAGAGACTAGTCAGTCAGTCATTATCCGCTTCTTCCTGAATAAGGTCATGGTTGATCCAGACCCCACCTGGAGTCATCAGGCGGATGCAGGAATAACCCCTAGACAGGGTGCCAGTCCATTGCAGAGTTTACAGACTAATGAGGACTAAAATCTCAGTGCTGCCCCAACATCATCCAACATGTATCTGGGAGTGCAAATGCACTAGACAATTCTCAGAGGGTGCTCAGACCATTCTTCAGACCAGCTTTCAGGTTCACCATTTCAGAATGCTGTAGGCAGCCTCTGAATATCGGTGTCATGATGGACCCACTCCTAGGACACTTATGGCATGATATGGCTACCAGACGCCTGTGCTGACCAGCCGTGCATTGAGTGTGATGTGGGGAGAAAGCGACTATCTACCCACCCAGAGAGGGTCGCCAGAGCATGCTAATTTCACTCTCCCTCTGGCTGCTAAAGGCAAGCAGCATGACCTGGGATCCTCTGATCATAGTGGTAGTGCTTTAGATTGGCTCGTAGCCAATATTTACTGATATTCGGGTGGGGTTTTTTTTTTCAACAGTTCTTTTGTTACACTTTCAAAATTCACAAAGAAATTGACTACATTTTGAATATTGACTTTGCAATAGCCTTTTTGTGGCCTTGTATCCTATAGATAAAAACGTCCTGAGAAAATTCCTGAGACAGTTCTCACAGAGAGTACAGACTCAGGTTCTGTCAGATACCAACAATTAATTATTAACTGATATGACTAAAAGTCAGGGATTTAACCCATGGAAATATCAAATGCATCACATGAACATTGCTATGGGCTTTATTGAGTGTAATAAAGTGTTGTAAAAATGTGAAAAGGTCTAGTCATCTTCACCCCATATTATTAACCCAAGTTAAAATGAACATAAATTGTTGTTTGGCGTAGTGTTTAATGCAGGAGATCTCAACCTTTTCCACCTCACTGCTGACCCATTAATAAGTAGAAACACAACGCCCACAAGAGAACAAAACTCAGCTTAATGTAAAACTGCTTTCGTCTTTAACTGGCAAAGTGCTGAGGCTGAAATGTGAGAATTAGGGCCAGGAGCTTATAAAACAGCATGTCTTCATGAAAACATCTGTCCTAAATGTCCCTCAAAGAAAAGAGCAGGAAATGTGGGTTGCTAATGTCAGACAACACGTCCAGTTACAAAATGTGAACTTCTTTAATTCTGTTTAAAAGCTGTGTCTGTGTGTCAACAATCCATCTACTTACACTGTCATATCCTATATGATGTAGTCTGGTTGGTACTTGTGGATGATTTTTTTGCATTTTCTGAGAAACAGTGTCAGCAGTCTTTAAGAAACCTCTACATCTCTGGTTTGCATTGTCTGAATCAGGCATCACAGCTGTTTTGTCTCAAACTAAATTGTGTTTAATTTGCCTTTCTTTTGCAATGTGATGATTTGTGCCCATTTATTAATGCGTATGTAATGTTTATAGTTTGGACAGAGTTGAGCTCTCGATTTTTACTTATACTACATTTTTTCATGCAGGTTTTTATGATTTAAAATAGCAATGCCGGCCCACTATGGACTACTGCCTCCTCCTGAGGATGGGCCTGTGGACCACTGGGGAGTGCTTCACGGCCCACTGGTGGTCCCTGTCCCACAAGTTGAGAAACCGGGTTTAATGCGTATTTTAATACATCTGTTGCCTTAAAGCTATAAATAAGAACAGTCTCCTTTGGCTTATTCAAAAGAGGCCTGGACACGGCTCTCTGTTAAGCTGCTTCGTGACACCATTCATTGTGCAACGAAATTTGACTTCCTTTAAATTTGTGACTTTACAGAAGCCCACTTTCCCTTTGTATCATCTGGCTAAAAATGTAAATATCAACATATATAAGGGTCATGGGGCAGTGTGAGGTGACTATGCAGTTCCTCTTAGCCAACCTGGTTTGCTTGGCGTCATGGGCTGTTCCGTTGGCTGAAATGACCCACATGATTTCCTACAATTCATGAAAGTACTTCTGCACTTGTTTAAGTGTTGCTATTAATAAAACACTCGGTAGCTTGCATTTACATAGCTAGCAGGGACTATTATAGTTGTAGACGAAGACTATGACAGCCACAGGCCTAGGGCAGACAGGGAGGCTCGTCTGTGCAAAACACACATTTATATTATATTATATTACTTTATCCAGCGATATCCCATAAGACTTCAGAGTGGGACCACCACTCATTCACTCATTTAGTAAAGCACAAAAAGCTATTCATCTTTATATCCTCTTCAGAGCATTAGACAGGGCGGAAGAAGCTCAAGCAGTGAAAGAACAGACAAAGGAGTGAGAGGATGTCTGCAGTAGAGTAATTGAATCTGCTGGATGTTCCAAAGGCACTGCATGGCCTACGACCAAGTTCTGAATTCCGAAGAATATGGAGCGTTGGTTAAGTCCTAAACACAACCATGCAGTGCTCAAAGAACCACCTGAATGCTTGAAATGGTCCCTGCCATGCCGATGTGACAGAGGACCTGTTTGCTAAGAGTGCAGCTCGGCTGGCAGATGTTAAGCTCTGCTCTGTGCACTCTCAACAGGAAATATACAGAGGATATGACCTCACAGAGCAGCGGTAAGCACGTCGAGTGTGGCCTTGGCATTGGTCATGCCAGGCTGAAACCCACACACTGAGCCTTGTTTATTGCTCTTCACTACTTTAATACCTGCCAGTCCATCACTGATCCATCTTTGCACTTGAATTATTATGTTTTTTTTTGTTTTTTTTTTTAACTTATTTATATATATTTATTGGCAAAATGCCACCTGCAGGCCCAGGCCTAATTTTTTTAAGTACAGCACATCAGCAAAAGAGTGAGAAATTACTTACTGTGGCTTATTAACTCAACAGGGATTGCTTTTAGCACTGATCTGAGTATAGGTTTTCAGGTTTCTCTTACAGCATTTGTGGTTGGATCTGTTCAGGGCTGGTTTCACAGGGTCGGACATGTGCTTGTGAGAATAAGACATGTCTGTGGGCAACCATGTGGCTGAACGATTGCAATGTAGTCATATTAGGGTGGGAACCATCCTCAGTTTGAAAGTGTTCACTTCATGTAAGATGGTGTGGTCTACACGGTCAGTGTTACGTGACTGACAAAGAGCCTGCTGTTAGTGGGAATGCACTGATGTGGGAATTGTGGCCCAGTGCCAACATGTTATATTTTCCATGCATGGAGATCAAATCGGAATGTTTGTAAACAAAGGGATTAGTGGTGATTCTGGGTGGATGGTGAAAGAGAAGGTAAACAGATGGTAAAAGACAATCATTAGCTTGTAGTCTAGCGTAAACCGGTGTGCCTCTGCTGCTTTCTGGACATGGCGTGCTGTATTTGAACTCCCCTAGCAAAGGAAATGCCATGGTCACAAGGTCTGGCTCCCTCCCACAGTGACCTGTTTTCACAGAGAGTCTAGAGGTGATGGGCTGCTCTCCAGTATCAACAACAGCACATTCTCCTGAAGTGACAATTGTGTTTTGTTGTTTCACCAGCTTTAATTACGGTGTTTGCTGTTGAGCTGGGTGTACATAATTATAATGTGTTATGTAACAGTTGGGATGTTCTGGAACTGGCCTGTTTTACAGCACTGTTTTGGTTTGTCTTTGGATGACATTTTGTTGGAGAAACAGCAGTGTTTGGGATGAATGGTTTGTCAGCTTCAGCTCTCAAACAAAAGTCACAGTTCACAGTGCAATGATTGTGTTTACACTAATAGTGCATACTATGCATTTTATGTGAGGCTGCATGTGCCCAACTTTGACATCTGGATTACCACAGTTCAGTACACTTATACACTTTAGTGCATTATTTAGGCCAACGTCTGGTTCACTATCGATTTCCCTGAAAACACAACTGATCTGTTTGGTGTATTTGAGCAGGATAATCACCAAATTGTTTTATGTACTATAATCATAAAATACAATTTTACACCACTGTTCTGATCACAGGTCTTCCAGGACCAGAACTGGATGCTCCTGCGTTGTGGTATTTGATTAGTTGTAACTGCATGACTGGATACTAAGATTGTTTTGCTTGTGTTGTTGTATTGATTGTACTGTAGGGAGGTTAAAGAATTCTGAGGTGGGTTTTGATGGGAAATGATTGGAGTCGTATTTTTAAAGTTGATCACGCTTGGTCAGTTTTCGAGGGCAGCTGATCCTAAATCAGCACAGAAAAGCCTCTGCCCCACAGTGTCCTTTCCACCCCATTACTCTATGTGTACTGTATCGGAACGGCAGTGTCTACACATTACATTATCATACCTCTTAACATTGATTTAAAATGGGATCAGTGTGCTCGAGTTACATTTTTGCTCTGCGGTGGCTTCACATTGTGGCAGCTATAGAGGCAGATGACAGAGAACCCAGAGAAGAGTGTGTTTTCCTCTTTAGCAGTTCTAAATACAGACACACACACACACACACACACACACACACACTCATACACGGACACACAGAAGATGTTTGTGAACCATTTCAATTTACTTCTGTCTGCCTCCTGACAATTGCTCAGTTGTTCAAGTTCGGTTGCTCGGGCTCTGTGGTCCAGCTGGGATCTGATAAAGGTGCTTTTCAGTAGCGGACAGACAATTATATGCATGTTAAGTTGCCACCCTTGCATGGATTCACATGCAGTGCAAGGAAAATGGAAAACGCTCGCTGTGAGAACTGATGCCGGCGGTTTGAAGGGAAACGGAAGCAGCAGTGCTTGAATCTGCATTTAGGGTAGAGAGCAGGGCCGCAGTTTCACCTCTCACAGGAGCGTGGTTCCTGTTGCAGAAATGCATGTTACTGTAGCCATTCAGTACATGATTAAAGGGTGCATATCATTGAAAATCGAACTGATTAACACACTGTGCTAGTCACTTTGCAGTGCATGTGTGTGTGTGTGTGTGTGTGTGTGTGTGTGTGTGTATACATATACAGTATGTGTTCTGAAAACTTGATGAGTAGTGTACATATGTTGTTCATCTAGAGAGCACATCACAGCGTGATGACGGTCTGAAATTTGTTCTATTGGTTTACAATCAACCCCAACATTATGACCACCACCTTGTTTCTACACTCACTGTTCTTTTTTCTCAGTTTCACTGACCACACAGGAGCACTTTGTGGTTCTATAATTAGACTACTGTCCATTTGTTTCTCCGCATACCTTCTTTCACCCTGTTCTTCAATGGTCAGGACCACCACAGAGCGTATGCAGAACACACTATTTGGAACCTATTTGATGTCACCTAAACTAATGTCACAAAAATTTGCATAAATGAACTGATGCAGCTTACAGGATTAGTACAGGATTTAACCCCACCCGGCAGTATTTCAGTCTGGACTGCTCTCTGAACAAAGCACGCTACTGAGTGGCCTGTCAAAACAAGTCATTTACATACTGTATATCGGTCTTAAAGGCACAGTAGCAAAAACAACCTGTCTTAGTTTCAGGCTGTTTTTACTTTAAAGGCATAAGAAGCTGGAAAATGCTTGAAAAATGGTGGAAAAGTCCACACAAATGCTATATAATAGGGGGCTTCAGGACACAGTATACAGTACAAATACAGTATAATACATAAAAATATAGAATGAGGGCCATTTAATTCATCCAGTCAGTGCTTGTATTGTTTCTGACACTGTATGTCTCTGAATATGTAGCTGTGTTTAGTACTAGGGCTGTCGTGATAGCAGTGTTTTGATACTGACTGAGTGTCTTAAGAGAACATCCATTACCAAAAAATACTGTAACAAAAATGAAACTCACTTGCCACTGTCTGAACACCACCCGTCAGGCTTTTCAAATTACACCTAGGTTCTGGACTACACAGCCTTCTGAATGCACTGCAAAGAAAATACACTATTAGCCACAAGGGTTCTATATATTACTGAAAAAGTGGTCATTGACTCCACAAAATAGTGAAAGCATTTTTTCTGCTCTACTGAACCTTTTCATGAAGGTTTTAAACATTCAAAATGATTTGAAGGGTCAAACATTCAGACATTGAAAGGGTTCTCTGAGCCATTTTTAAGGGCGTAGTTCAGAACTAGGGCTTAATCTGTTACAAACCAACCAACCCTAAATGTTTATTGGAATTAAAGATGATACTTTTAAAAAAAATTTTTTATCATTGTGATCAAATGCAGATGGCTTCCCCCCCTCACCATAAAACCAACCCCAAATGATTATTTAAATGTAAAAATATGGTTTATTTCTAGATTTTTCTTATTTTAATAAATCTATTTGTATCAATATGATCAAACGCAGGCAAATAAGCAAAGCCCACTTGGTGCTAAACTAGTCTTGCACCAAAGCCTTATATCTCCTTCTTAGTTCTGTTCATATTGAATTATAATGTATAATAAATAGAATAATACAATAGAAATGGTCCAAAATGACTTTGTAAAAGATTCTGTACACTGACTTTCATTGAAAGTGTGGGGTGGGGGGGGGATCTCTAGCAACACTGTTTAGATCAAGTCTATAAAGTCAGAGTTTTGAATATCTTCTGGCTAATGTTTTTTTCAGGATCCACATCAGCTTTTCAGTGTGTTTACTGTTGTAGAAATCTGCTGTACCCACTATAAATCTCAACTGTCCATGTCTCACAATGGCTATACTTCATTCTTGCATGCTATCGTTCATACTTTCCAGTGGGCAGTGTGTGTGTCATTAGACAAGTATGCAGTTCACTGTCAGTAAAATGGGCTCAGTAGGAAGAGTCTTTGCAGGCATCAGTACATGAAGCAGTCTATTCATTAGATCCCCTGATTTCTGTAGCTTGCACTGCAAGATGGAACAGCTTAAAACAAGCTTAAAAATCTTTCAATGCACCCCAAATGCAGCTGACCAGTCTAAATGTCCGAGACAACCTTCTTTCCTTTGTCTTTGGAATGGAGATACAAGGTTCGTGTAGATAACAGATGAATTAAGGTTATATGTCAGCAATAAGAAATGTGAAATGAGGCCTAAGTCTTTATCGTTTTTAACCTTTACAACCCTAGATTAATGTGTTCATAGATGTATTTTAATTCACCACAAAAATAGTGTCAAACATACCAGGTATTGTTATTGTCAGGAGAGCTTAGGCTACTAATATTGTAAAACTAAGAATTGAAAAATCTATATAAATAAATTGAACCATATTTTGTTCAAAAATGTACTTGTGCAAACAAACGTTTTGTTTTTGTTTATTTGTAAGGAATAAATAGCACTTAAAATGTGATTATCCAGAGTTTATTTGATCTGAAAATGCAGTCAGTGAAGAGTTATTTGTAACGATAAACAGTAAACATTCACTGGAAACTCTGTTTGCATTTAAACTAGGATTTAATTCATTTGGAAGCAAGTGAATTTTAGCTGCTTTGCAAGATTGATTAGTGACTAATAATTCATCACATAATCTATATGTCAGGTAAGGTAAGTCCTGTAATATGTACTGATGTGTATCATGTCTGTAGGTTACTCTGTTCCTGAGTTCAGAAAATGGTATGTAGCTGCCTGTAAAGTACAGATCTTGGGTTCTAAATGTTAATGGTGAAAAACAGTGTCAGAAACCAGAAAAGTGAGTCTATTTAAGAATATTAATCGCGTCAGTGTCACTTGAGGCTTGGTCTGAAGTGTCTGTTGTGTTAACTGATATGTTTTTATTGCTGCATTACTCACACCCCCACTGCAAAACTAAAGAGCATTTACTGTTCACATCTTTTTGGGTCGGGGAAATGATGCAAATTCAGTTTTTTAGAACTATTCCTTTAGAACTAAGGATCAGTGAATCTTGAGACAACATATTGACATATGCTAAGATTATCATGCTTGTAGGTGCCGCTTTATTTTGGGAAGAAAGCCAACATGCAAATCCCTTTTTTTTTTAGCTCTTTGCTCAATGCTCAGCTCACCAGCTGCTTGTGTAACGATGAATCAATGAACCGGTGAATCAGTAGAATCAATAACTTTCCCTGAATAAAGAGCAGCTGCGTCATTTTGGGATCCGAGGAGGCCAGGACGTTATGGGCTGGTAGCAGCATAACAACTGCGGCCTTTGTTATGTGCAGCCACTAAGGAAGTGAAAAGATCTCAACCACGATGAGTCTGAAATGGAATAAGAAGATGTGAATTATTGTAACAGGAAGACTTTGTGTGTGAGATTAGCGTGAATTTGGAAATGAGTCTACTGCCAACTGTTGATGAGTATCGTTTGTATTGTGTAGCCATTCTGTTTAATCAGAAAGGGGAGCAGTTTGCAAAGGTCGCAATATTTCATGACACGCCTCAAAACTTATCTAAAGGAGGGTTGATAAGGGGGAGAGTGAGAGGCCGACTGCACTGTTGTCATTTTCAGGAAATCGGTTATTTTTCTGTCTGGCTTTGAAGCTGCTGTTTCAGACGTATCATGCTGGGAAGCAGTGGTCCGTGGTCATCGGTCAGAGTCAGAATTTTATATTGCAGAATATATGATGCGCACGACACTCCTCTTGGGATATAAAGTCTAATAGCATATATTACATTTTCTATAAAATGCACAAAATATAAAATAATCTAAAAAAATAGCATAAAGAATGTACGGCGCGTCCATTATATTAAGTATCATTATTAATTAAGGACAAAATCCTTTGCTCCTGTTTTCTGTCATTTTTTTTCTGCACCATTTTACACCAATATATGAACAATTCATGATGAATGAAAGGATAGAAATGGTCCAAATGTACTTAAATAAAATCTCTTAAAATAAAATGAAATATTATTAATCCTAATTAAAAAAAGGACAATAAAATTTTAAACTAAGAATGAAATCTTTTAAACAGTAGTGATATGATCTTTGTATTTTCATAGATAATACAGCAGCACAAATAAGGTCACATATTCCAGGTCAAGGAAAAATCACTTCATTTTTATGATGTGAACAGTGTGAACCTCATAGTCCATTTTAATATTGATCATGAGTTTGAATGACAGTTAAACCGTATAAAATGCTGTTGTAAAGTCACTTCATTGTCTATATGCGTATCAATCTGTCAGTCAACCTTTATGTAAACTGATTCAGGGTGACCTTCATTTACAGTGTAGCCGGGCCACTACATAAAACATAGATTGAGAAAGATTGAGATTGAGAATTTATATAATATAAATATAAGAATTATAACAAGTATGATGTAAAACCTATAGTAAAATCTAATTTTAACCATCATTTAAACCAGAACAAGCCAAACGATTCATCATTCTGCTTACAGTGATTTAAAATCAAAAGGCATGGGCTGCAACCCAGAACCATCTATGGACACTTTAGTCCTGCAGTTGTGACATGAGAGGTAAAATATGATGGGATTGCGTTTTTTCGCTCCGTACATCTGCTGGAAATGTCACAACATTCAAAAAGCACTGACATTTGGTGTCAACACACAGTGTTGCTTGGTGACTTCCAGCACTCTTCATTTGATGATTTGGTTGGTGTAGCAGCTCAGTGGCTAACAACACTGCCTTCCCTGTGGCAGACAAGGTTTTGATTGGCCAGCTGCATTCTGGTAGGTGCTCTGAAGTGCAGTAGCTGCTCCTTTCTCTCAGCATTGAATGCGTTCATTCTGCTAACAGTGCTTTAAAACCAAAAGGCATTGGCGGTAACGCAGAACGTTTCCATCACACTTTCATTCTTCATCAGCTGTGACAAGAGACGTGATGGGGTTGTAGTATTTTGCTCCATACTTCTGGAAATGGCACAACTTGGAATGAAGACACAGTGGTGTTTGGTGTACCATAGTGGATATCAATACCACAGTCACACTTGTAGACTGGGGTTTGATTCCCAGACTTGGCAAGCACATCACTACCTCTCTCTCTCTCTCTCTCTCTCTCTCTTTCTCTCTCTCTCTCTCTCTCTCTCTCTCTCTCTCTCTCTCTCTCTCTCTCTCTCTCTCTCTCTATCTATCTGTCTACTGTAGTTTGCTAAACTCCCCTTTAAAGTGAATATGTGTGGGTGTGTAGGTGGGTGTGTATTGTCTAACAGGGGTCAGTAGGTGTAGAACCATGGCCAGGGAATACAATGGTGGTGTAGGTGGTGTAGAACGGAAATTAGGGCGGCCAGTGTCTTCCTTTTAGGTGGATATGAGAGAGAGAGTAAGGGAATAGGAATGAGGGGGGTGAGCTTGGGGGTTCAGGGAGTCTCACTCTTTCAGGCCCAGCTGCAGAAGCATTGGGTTAGTGTGACTGGGCATAATGGTCCCACTGACGGAATGAAGGATTCTCTTTTCTCTCTCTCTCTCTCTCTCTCTCTCTCTCTCTCTCTCTCTCTCTCTCTCTCTCTCTCATTGGGACAGCTGTTCTTCCTGCCCCCGTGGGCGACAGGCCACATGTCTGCAGGGGTCTAAGAGACACACATATACACACACACTCGGTGCACAGGAACTTGCACACGCATGCACATGCATACAGAGGAAACACACAGTCACAATCGGACACAAGAGGAAGTGACAGAAACTCACACAGACACAAAGCACTCCTCACATTATATTTTGAGATGCGCTTGCTTATTTATTTATTTATTTATTTATTTATTTATTTATTTATTTATTCTTTATTACTTGGAATCAGCTGAACTCTGCTGATTTTAATGCCGATGACATGAGTCTTGACAGAGAGGCTAACCCCAGCTCTCGTGTGTTTGCCTCTATATGGGGCTGCTAGACTGACATAGCCAGAGACGCATCATCATCTGCTTCTCTGCCTAGTGATACACTCTTAAAGAGAAAGTGTAGCTTTGGTGCTGGGATCACACAGATCCACAGAGACAGCATTTAGTCTTGTACATAAACACATGAACACACATACACACACATGCACGCACACACAGATACGCAGACGTGTGGTACAGTGGTACATCCGCACACACCTATGCATGCAAGGACACAGAGACAGACAGAGACACACACACACACACACACACACACACAGATATAAAGACATGTGGTACAGTGGTACATTGCACACACCTATGCAAGAACACAGAGACGGACAGGCACACACACACACACACACACACACACACACACACACACACACACACACACACACACACACACACACACACACACACACACACATTCACAGCTATTCTTCCTTCTGTTAAACCAACATCCAATAGACATTAAAAGCCTTAACAGTTAATCTGTATTTTCCCGCTCAGCCATTGAGAGGCTTCTGCTGGTTATGGGCTTTTTTGCCAGAGGAAAGTACGTTAGATGGGTAGATGAATAGATGGATGAAGAGATGCATTGTCAGACTTTGTGCTACTCATTATTATTTCCTTTGTGACAAAAAACATTGAGGAACTTGATGGTTGAACTCCTTACGACCTGTAAGATGATGATTTTGCTTAAGTGTAATGTTAAGAAAAACGTTTTACATAAAGTTCATAGTAACTTTACTTGCAAGGTTCATTATGACCTATCAACACGAGGGTTATAGTATGAAAGGTTTATAACAACTTCATACATGAAGGGCATACCAATCATATTTAATAAGGATTCTAATAACTATGTTTAAGGTTTACATATGTTATGTTTAAAGTAAATCTATATATAAGGGAATAGTAATAGATAGATGTGGTTTATAGTAACCGTATATTAAAATCTTTGAAATATTTAAGATCTTATACATAATGGTTACTGTCATCACATACATTAGGGTTACAGTAGCCTTAAACATAATGGTTAGAGTAACCTTTTACGTAAGGCTTACAGAAATCAAATATGTAAGGGTTATGGTAACCTTATACATAAAGAGTGCAGTAATAATATGTGCAAATAGTCATCTGATACTCACAGTTTACAGTAACCTTATGTGTAAGGTACAGTAACCTAATATGTAAAGGTTATTATACATTTTAAGTCATGTTTAATGTGTAGGGGTATAGTAATCTTATACATGAGGCATCCCCTTATTTGCAAGGTTTATAATAACCTTATAAATAAAGATTATTGTACATTATTACGTAACATTTAATGTGTAGGGGTATAGTAATCCTATACATACGGGGTACCCTTATTCATAAGGTTTATAATAACCTTATACATAAGGGTTCAATTAACTTTACATGTAATATTTAAAATAACCTTATATATAGGGTATCGTAAGCTTACTCATTAAGGTTGTAATAACTATGAACATAAGGGTTGCAGTAATTGTATACCTAAGGGTTATAGTTATCTTATATATGAGTAACCTTATGCATAAAGGTTAAAGTGACCTCATATATAAAGGTTATAGTAAATTATTTGATGAGATTTTTGTACTATCTGTGTAATAGTACAGTAACCATATACATAAGGGTTATGCGTGTATATATAAGGACTACAGTTATAAAAGAGTATGTTTAACCAAAGCATGGTAACATCTAATGAAAGCATTGTACTGTATACTACATACTAACTGAACAACATTATCTTTTTGGACTGATCATCTTCTTTTTGAGGCCTGTTTTCCATCAGAAAAGAAAGCCAGTTAATCTACACTGACAGAAGTCTGATTCATTCAGTAAAAACAGCAAAACTGGTCTCAGATCAGCACAAAAACATACCAGTCATGGCCACATGGTGAGGGTATGGTCTTGAATTATTGTGTAGAGATTCGGGCAGCAGCAGGAGAAAGCTGAATCTCAGTGTTATCTAAGCTAACCAAATCCTGCACCTGGTCCAGTGAATGGGGACTTGGCTAGTCTCGCCATGAATAATTGAGAAATGTCTAACCAACATCCCAACTACGCTTATTAATTATTAATCCCCACCAGATGCATGTCCAGTTCTTTCCTGAAGGACAGATTTTTGGTCAATCCTTGCAACAAAATTAGTGGGTTTTGTTCATATCATCAGCAGATGCTAAAAACAGCAGGGCCCGAAGGTGGTTTTGACCTCACTATTCTAACAGAGCCCAAGAGGTTGTGTTAGTGCAGTGGTACACGTGAAGGTGCTTCCATTAAGGTCATGTCCTGCACCGTCTGGAATAGAGTGCAGGTTTTGTTAGGGTGTTGACTGTAAATTTTGAATAGTAGCGTTGGGACATGTCAGAGAATGAGAATATGTTGGTAGGAGTTTGTACATATGCATCGTGGGAATACTTTAAATCATGACTTTGAATGCAATAAAGGACAGATACAAAGGTTTGTGTGTGTGTGTGTGTGAGTGTGAGTTCATTTTGGACTCACCCTTAGAGGCAAGAAAAAAAAGCCCAGAAAACAAATTGATGCCCTTCTTGCTGCTGCGCTATGTAGTCAATTATCACGGAGATCAGCTGAGTAAGAACGTTACAGGTCCTGATTACTGACCTTCATGGACATAATCACAGCTATGGGACCGGCCAGCATCCTTACAGTCATTTATAGACATTGGTCATCATTAAAACACAAGCAATAGCCTCTATTAGTCTATGAATTTCCTAGACGCAGGAACTATGAATTGGAATTAACCTAAGGCCAGAAACCACGTTCCAATGCTCTGTTCAACCATAGGTGGGTAATCCACGCCCAGAAAGTAACAATCCACTCCAGAACTTTGTTTTGTAGTAAGGTTGTATAGTAGAGTTGGTGTTACTGGTGTTTAATATGTTGTTTAATAGTGAGTTCAGGGTTCATCTTGCATGGATGCAGCATAGAGAATGTTTGTATTTGAACTCCTTAAGGAGTAATTCAGATGATGTAGTGACATTTGAGGGGAACAAAATAAAATTAAATAAATAAAATTGTCTGTTGCCATATTTTTCACTGGACAGTCCTCTCCTGGTGTGTCTGACTGGTTATAGCTGTAACATTTAAAAAACATCTAAAAAAATCTAAAAAAAAAAAAAAGAATATTGTGAAAAAATTCATTTGTGTTCATAATTTCATTCAAATGAATTGTATGTTCATTGTTATTACTGCTGATGAGTATGGCTCATAGATTATAACGACACTCCACTACTTGTGCTTGAGTCATTATTTCATTAAAGCAACCGTACTTTTACTTGAGGATGGGATTACTCTGCCCTACACAGCATGAATCCAGGCAAGATTACAAAGAAAGCTGCTGCAAGCAATGTTAATTGCCAAGACAGGAGAGCAGTCCCAGGACAAAGTCACCTCTAGCTGGACAGCTAGCCTCTTTTCCCAGCCAGTCTGCAGAGGAACAGCAGCAGAGTGGTGTGGGGGGAGCAATAAGTCAGCCAGACGGCTGCCACTTGGAATATGAAATAAAAACGAGGCATATCAAATGAATGACGAAGAGAGCGTACCAGCCAGGGCCAATTACTTAACAGTCTTTCAGGACTGGCTGCAGTCCGAGAGAGAGGGAGAAAGAGAGAGTCACACTGAGTGAATAACGCAGAGAGAAATGGCAAGGAGACTGTTATTCGTTAATTTGCATAATGCTACTCAGTGTGATATTTGGTGTTGCCTTCTTTTTCATCTTTGTAACTCTGGCCAGGGAGCATTTCAACAAAGCCAAAGCTCAAAGAGGCAGAAAAATGTAATGAAGACTCGAGTCAATAGCAGGCCCTGCCACTGGCTTCCGGAAATGATTAGAATCAGGGGTTAATTGGCTCAATTACCCCAAATCAATGCTCTGATAAAGAAATACATCAGACTCCAGTAAGCACCAACAATGCTATTGGCTGTATCTGAAGATTTTAAAGGTGTTCAGCCCCCAAATGAAACATGAACAAATGTCATTAAACTTGATGATGTACTTTTATTTTGGGATTTCACCAACTTTTGTTTTAACCCTTAGAACTGAGAAGGTCTAATACTGATGCATAACAAAAAAAAAGAATAAGGGACAAGTATTTTCATTATAAATATTCTTGTTCATTATGTTCATTATATTCATTGCAACACATTTTAAGCTCAAAACACTCTGGATGATCAATTTCCAAAAGGATGTCTACGATATAAAATGTTTTTAGACCTTATAAGCAAAACAAATACAAAGAATTGTAGGCACATGTACATTTTATATCAAAACATAGTCAAATTCATACAAATCTTTAAATTCTGTTAATATTTACATCTCAAATGAAGATAAATTTGAGTACTCTATCATCTGAACATAACAATATCTGGTATTTTGGATCTGTCATCTGTTAATACTGCCTGGCGATTTAAAGTACATCAAACTACAAAACATTCCGAACATTTGGCTTAGGGGTCAAAGATTATAAAGATTTCTGCTGCGTTAAATCTACCTTGGAGCTGAATGTCAGGGCTGGGAAGGACTTTACACCTGAGTTGACCTCATTCCAGTAAACGTTCAGAAAATTTTGTTAGCATTGCTATCGATACCAGATCATAACACATAACGCAGTATTTTGCATCTCCAAACTCCATAGAAATGGTGTTCTCTGGCAGACATGGGACAGTACTGAGTGTATGACTGATTTAATGAGACACAAATCCATAGAAGAACTGTATAATGCTGTTGCTTTAACTGCAGTTTGCGTGTGCTGCAGCCATCTTGGATTTTGAACTCATGGTCAGTGAGGCTATCCCAACTTCCTGAGTAGGAAATCCAATTTGTAGGGGAACTGTAGTTCAAATTTCCTACAAAGTACTTGGAAATTCTGACATGTCAGTTCAAATGGAATGGACTCGCCATTTTAACTTGCCATTCTGACCTTCAAGCAGCATATGTTCTTTAGTTCAGCCACCCTCAGCTTTATCAGTTTGACAGAATTCCCAATATTTATATCAATTTCATGTTTTTGATCATCCGTGTTCCTTCACTACAGTATCTAGCATGCTTTAGGCGAATATTCCTTACAGCCACAAGGAATCTCTGTGGTGCTCATCGGTCTTGACTACCATCTTATCCACTTTAATCCTCTACAGGCTAGTAAATCACCCCAAGATAGCTTTGTCATTGATCAACAGGTTCGCCTAAGGAATCCATCTTATAGCCATCTTTCAAAAGTTCCATCTTCAGCATGTGTCATCAGAAGAGGGCTTTCCTCATCTTTAAAACAGGATTTCTCACTCCAGAAACCACATGACTGCTGTAGGATGCCAGTAGGCATCTTTAAAGCATATGAAGTGATTCATGTTTAAAGCATCTCCCCTTAAAGCATTTTGCTAGTTCCAGACATCTGCATGGGCTGGAGTTCAGGTGGCTTCTGCTGTGAGCTGGAAGGCCTGACCCCCCTCTGATAAGTAGAACCAGGATGGAGAGATATTAGGGAGTTCAAGGAAGGTAACATAGTGAAGACCTCATTATGATGAAGGGCTTCAAATACGTCAAGTACATTTCTCCTCCTAAACCTCTGGGATGGTTTGGCCATTAGGAGAACCATGAAAATTCCTGGTGGGCCGCTACGGGTGTGGCCCACTGAGACAGTGAAAGGGCCATTGTTTTTTTTTTTGCTTTATAGTAAGCACACAAAATGAGTTAATATGAAGAAGTTTACAATATCACATAAACAAACAAGGTCTAGGCTTTGGATTTCTGTTTTCGATGTTACACCAGCTTTAATCAGACACAAGACTCCACTTTTCTATCATCATTATTGTTATTACTGGACATTTGAAGGCTGAAATTGCCCAGTTTAAACTGTTTCCTTTTTTACACAGCTGCCTCAAGGCTCTGAATCTACTGTGTGATTTTTTTTTTAGTTGTCATGGTAATCTACCCCACTCCCCCATCTTAATGTGTGTGTGTGTTTGTGTGAGAGAGAGAGAGAGAGAGAGAGAGAGACAGAGAGAGCGAGAGATTCGTTTTAATCCCGACTATACACGAGAGAGAACACGCAGTGCAGTAAACAGGGCAAATGCCATTTGGAATGGCAGGATGAAGCTCGGGTCATTGAATGCCCCTCTGCCTCGTCTCACTTTACCCTTTTCACCGCAGCCCCTGGAGATTCCCAAGCCCTTCGTAACTGAGTAGAGGTCTGTGTTTATGAGCGAAAGAAATAACAACAATGAACTGATGAAAGTGGAGCTGATACAAATACATAGAAATAACCAATCAGTGATCTTACCCAGTGTTACACTTTATTCTGAGAGCATCTGAAAATGTTCAAAGCATTCTAACATTAGAATATTTATAGGAATACATTAATTATAAAAAATCAAATGTGAATGATTTATCTCTATCTCACACTGTTTGTCTCTCAGCTTGCACAGAACACACCCAGACATTCATTTTATTCAGACACCTTACTACTTCACCAAGTTATGCAAATGCTATAAACAAATATTATAAAATGAATACAATACACTTTCAATTCTTGCTGAGCCCTTCTTGGCTTGTGGAGTCCCTGTGCCAAGAAACAGCCCAACATATTCACTAAATCTAGTTATTTTTGTTTTGCTATGAAAGTGTTAGACATTAAACAAAACATTAAAATTAGAACAATAGAGTTACACATACTTATATGACTTGACATATAAAACTTGTCATCTGCATACTGTTTGTACAATAACTTACAGGTTAATTATAATCTATAAATTAATTTGAGCGTCTCATCCCCTTTGACCTATAAGGTTCTGTCAGATTTTTTATCAAAAGTGAGTTATTTACATATTCTTATTCTGTGAAAACTCCTTAAGACTATGCAAATGGTTTTGTTCTTTTTTAAAGACTCTATATCTAGAAAACAGAACATTTCCATCTCCATTTTTGTCAATGGCACTCTAAATACTTAAAAGCTCAATATTTCAGAACTGCTCAGAATGCAGGTAGAACCTTATAGTTCCAAGGGGACGATGTTACAGTTGATTTTATTAAAACAAATGGCTGTTTTTTTATTCCATTTTATTCCATTCATGTGCACTGTTATCTAAAAAACTCACTTTTCATATGTTCAATGAAATACAGCACTAGCTATTCATCTCTACACTCAAACCTCTGACCCAAAGCTGGATAAATGATTGGGCCAGAAATAGAGTTCCTAACTGCACTTGGATAAGTCCGATAAGTCCTGAGTCATACCAGTAGTGATGCATTTTCTGCTGCCAAAAACTTTTATAGAGTATGAGGTATTTCTGTTTAACCTTGTTTTTACACAATTTACACTTCATATAGTAATTGATATGAAGGCTTAGGGGAGTCTGCATGAGTAGCCGGTCATTAAAATCGATGCTTGGCCAGCGGTGAGCTCGGCTTTCTTGGCAGGGATCCAGATTACTCTGGCTTAAGGATTCATATTTTGGACATTTCAATCATGATTATCCAAAAAGCTATCATTAATTTGGAGCTTTCCCAGGGAGGAAAACAAGTGCAGCTGCACTTTAGACGTGAGCGAGCTTTAAAAGCATCTGATTTAGGCCTAGTGGAAGAGAGAGAGAGAGAGAGAGAGAGAGAGAGAGAGAGAGAGAGAGAGGGAGACAGAGAGGGTCTGGCTCAGATCTGACTGGTTGAGTCATTCCCTTTGTTGGTGAAGGATTTGCATTTTCATACATGACGCAACTTTTAAAATTCTATGAGAGAAAAGTGAATATTTTACTCTTTTCTGATGACTGATAAACTGGGGCTCTCACACTGCACAAAGATACATGTATTTCAGTATTTTTATTTTACAAGTCATTTCCAATTCCCATCCAATAAATAGGTCTCCACATCGCATGATGCAACCAACACTGGGACGTTAACATGTACACGTGCACTTCTTGTCTAACTGTTGTTAACACACCATCATTAGACAACATCTGGGGTAAATATCACCCTTTTTGCTAACTATCACTTCAAAAAGTGCTAAATTGTTGTTAGGTTATAGATGGTCTGTATTGGTTACCATTGCAGCAAAGGAAAAGTCATCCAACCCAATCATCACTATGATTACCCTCCTTAATGAACCTATGCCAGCACCAGTCAAACCTCTGTGAACAACACCAATCAAACCTACACCAAAACCAGTCAAACCTATTCCAACACCAGTCAAACCTACACCAACATTAGTGAAACAAATGCTAACACCAGTTGAACCTAACCTAATTCCAGTCAAACCTAACTGTGCTAACTGTGAAACCCAGTATAACCTATGCATGTCATTAACCATGGTAAAAACAAACAAACACACTGTAATGCACGACCCGTCAGGACTTACTGATTGAAGGTATCACTAAACCTTAAAAAGGACATGATGACAATATTCATCTGGGAGCGCTTCGGGTCATCCTATGCCTGACGTCCTTTCCTGGACAGGAAGCTGAATCAGAGTGGGTGGGGATAAAGGGGTGCAGGAAGTCCAGCTTCCCTGAGATGAGCCGTCTATCTTTATGGCATGGCCGTGGTGCCCCATGACCCCGATTTTCCATTGTTACATCCTCCCAGAACAAATGTAGTACACATCGACCTTGTAACCGCCTTCATGAGTGTGCCAAACAGGAAAGTGGCTGAAATCTTGCCCCCAGAAGACACATTATGGCAACTTTCACACATCTGGGGTTACACCGTCACCAACATTTGTGTGTATGTGAATGTCAGTCAGTACGTCTGTGTGTGTGGAGTATGGCAAGAGAGTATGGGGTCACTATGAACCGTTTAAAGGAAGGGGAGGGGAAAGAGGTTGGCAAACTGGGAGGTCATTCACTGAAGATACAGATTTAGAACAAATGCTCTCCAATTTCTGTCAAAATTAGGGTGACTGAAGGGTTATTTGGAATGAAGCTCTGTGCTACCTTTATTTTTGGGTGAGCAGCAACAGTGTGACCCAGAACATTTTTGATCCAGATCTTCAGACTTCTTAGTTAATTCTAATCCAAATTAATAGCTGTGAAATGTACTTCTGATAATGGTGCTGAAAGGATCAACATTTGATCAAACTCATCCATGGTCCAGTGCGTTTGGAATGTGAAAAACATGGTTCAGACTTTTAAGTATCATGTAGGTCTATCATGCAAAGGGTCTAAATTCCACTTGCTGAACTGCAATGTGAGCCCAAAACTAACCCGAATGTACAGATTTCACTCATTCAGGTGTGAAAACACCCTCAGAGAGCAGTTTGGATAATCTGTAAGTGCAGAGTCCAAATCTATTTACTAAATATGTGGACTGAGTTTGACCAAGGAGCAATCTCCTTGGTGATGAAGGGACAGGCAAACCCACACACCATACATGCAGGCCAAACAGGACCTTGCCAAAAAATTATTACCCACCCTAATAGGCTGATCATTCTGTCTTGGACTCCAAGCCACAGATGGCAGCAGCATCGCCAGGATTTGAACTCGCAACCTTCTGATGACAGAGCCAATGCACAGATAGTTGCTCCAATTGGGCCCCTGGTTTAATTTGCACTCTTATCCAGACTGACTTACATTTAAATCATACCAGACAGGGGGATGAATGTAGTGTTGAATGTAGTATGGAATCTTGCCCTAGGACTATATTTGTGCAATATGGTGCTCTTCCCCCCCCCTAATTGGCCACAGGGAAGCTGGTGAATTAAGGGTGATTGGGACAATTTCTGTAAGCGTTTTTGCCATAAATTAAAAAATAAAAATAACCCAACACATGATCCATTTCTCTGAAGATATGAGACGGAAATGAGATGCAGCCTTCAGGCAAGAAAATACATTTGTATTGCTACACTGTACCAATTGACCTTATGTCCCAATCACCCTTACTTCACCCTATTAACCATTTCATTTGCATGGCTATAAAATTGTGTATAATGAAATGGACAGTTCTCGTTCTCGAATCTGATTGTCTGAGCCATGTTTGCATGCCATACATACAGGCAAAACAGGAACTCAGCAAAAGTGCTGAGATAAATGTATAAAACCCTTACCACACTTTGCAATATCAGCTTTTTTGTATAGATTTTGGTCAGCATTTTTGCACTTCTTAGATTTTTTGGTAAAGCATACCAACAACATACCACAGCATACTTATTACACTATCACCAGCATTAATGATGCTACTATTATATTATGTCTGACTGATGATACATAATATTCTAACATATATCTCAGTTGAAGAGTAGAAAAGCATTGAAAGTACAATTTGCATTTGAAGGGACGTCTATTGCCGCAGAAATCAGAACCAGCATTTCTGCCATTTTAAAATCAGTCTTTGCCACAAAAATTAAAACCCTATTAATACAGAATGTAAATAAAATGTAATGCAAATCATTATTTATTAATTATCCTTGCATCTAAAGTGACCCTACACTTTGGAGGATTGTGAACCAATTCCTGAAACCACCATGTTACAAAGGACTTGCTAATCATCTAAAAATCTGTTAATGACAGCAAAGCCAAGCAACCCTTCAACTGTCCACTACATGCAAATACAATGCATTAAGCTCGTTGACCCCGTTCCTAGGAGGAGGTGAGCAATGTAAAGCGGTGAACTGGTAAACTGTTGCCCAGTAACAGCTTGTGTGTGGCAGTAGGAAGCACAGCCCAGCGAGCTCATTAATAACCCTCCCAATCTTCAACCAGTCCTGGAGAGCAGTTTAAGCCTCTGCCTGCCTGTCCAGCATAATCCGTCTTCCCTTAATCTCCTGATGGAGTCAACAGAAATGCTGCAGTTTGGGTCCTGCTGGTCCTGCTAGCACAAGCCTGCAGCATCTATTAACAAAAGGACTGTTGGGTGCAAGGCCATATTAGTAGGTATGTCCAAAAATGGATGCTGAAATACACTGACTTCATTAGAAGCCTCTACAATGTACACAATTTACTGCCCCTTTATACCTACATTCACATGCATATAAGTGCTCTTCATAAGTTTAGCCTGATCTGATCTGCTGCTGCACATTTTCCTAGTCCTACTCTGCCCTTCCCTGGAAAGGTAGAGCTGCCATTGGCCTGAAAGTAGCTGGGTGCATGACCATTTTTATCACGATGTGCCACATGTTGCACACAGGGGATTTTGTCCTCCATACAATGAAACACACACATACATACTAGTGAATTTACACTGTAGTTGGCAGTGAGCACACTTGCCCGGAGCAGTGGGCATCCTTATCCACGACGGGAGTTAAGTGCCTTGCTCACGGCACTTCAGTCCTGTCTTTCCAGTCACAGGGCTGGTTCCCTAACCACCAGTCCACAGCCAGGCACTGTTCTGGAGCTTACAAAATGGGATGTCAGTGGTTAGGTTTAGGGTTAGGGTAAGGATTAGGTTTAGGTTAGGTTTAGGTGGCGGCTCAGGTTACATGATTATACTGCTTACATACATTCTGCATGCGGGCATTTGCAATTTCTGCAAACACACAACATTCAGTTGCATGGCAGACAAAGCACTCAGTGAGGAGTGAATTTAAAGTGCTGCATTTATAGGATATATTCATATGAAATTAGCTACTCCTTTAGCTGGTGGATGCAGTTGTGAGCTGCTTACCAGTAGCCAGATAACTCAACATTAGTGGCTGTTAGGCAGTAAGAGATATCACAAGATAATTCATGCAGTAAACAGACACCAGTGCAGCAGAAATGGGTTAATCTGGTGTTGTTAATACTATAAAATGTAGTCATGCAGTCTAATTTCTGCTCAACGTCAGGATAGTCAGTCTGTTTTGTGATGGTGATGTGCTATTGTTTACTTAAATATGGTTTAGATGATGTATCTGGATTAATTTAGGAATATTTCAGTACCATCATCATTGTCCTTCAATTAAGATATTAGTAAGAAATACAGATTTGTAATGTGTTTTTAATGTCTTGCTTTAATTGAAGGGCAATTTAACTTCTGTTGAAATAGAAACAACGTCACCACCCAATGAAATGTCTATGGGCTTTATAGCCTAGTTTCAGAACTCTTCGCTGAGACACACTCATTCTGTAACCGGGATAGTTGGTAATATCCGAGTTTGAGGTCGGATGCAGCAGTGATAGCATTCCAGCTTCCTGCAGACAGGTTGTTTGGACCAGTGCCGTTAATAGACGATCGTTTATCCAAAGATCAGTATCTGGCATCCTTGCCAAGTTTGTCTCTGCATCATTTTATCATTTTCCAGTTGAATTGATTTAAATGGTAACAAAGTATGTTCATTTCTACTACTTCCATTGCACAGATCACTGATAGGTTAGCATAAAAGCACTGCAGTGATGTTACATAGAATGAACACGTGAATGACAAAGACCGATTGGCCTGCTTGCTGAATCATGCACTTTTACACACCTCGTAGGGGAGACTGGTGTGGGTACTATAATTAGAATTTATGTAGTAATAAATAGCTAGAATTGTAAACGTACTCCTGCAGATATGTACTGTATGCAGTATATATTATACATCTACAAGTTAAGTCTTAAATGGGATGTGGGCGTATGATTGTAGATTCACATCCCCGGATGGCCTGGATACTCCTAGCTGTGCCTTTGGGTATAGTAATTACCCTACAAGAGCTTCAGGTAGAAATAATGATCCATAATTGGCCCTTTGCTTCCACATGTTCACAACTCACACTACAGAAAAAAAATCTAGTCTGAATATTTAATTCTGGAGGAATGGAGAACAAAAATCTCTTATTTCACTGACAGATAAAATGACTTTATTCCAAGAATCCAGGCTTCAAAACAAATAATTATCTGCCAACAAAATATGACATACAATCAAATATATCTTAAACTGATGCCTGCAGACATATTGTCAATGTTTAAAATGACTTGCCTTGTCACTGTAAAGCTTCACAGCAAGCAATTTAGTTGTACTGATTAAAAGTTCTTAAGAATTATCCAGGAGTTTCACGCAACCAACCGGAGTAGTAACATGGGAAGTCTAATTCAGACTTCAGAACACCAGATCACACACGAAAGAGGATATGGCAAAAAAAAAAAAAAGAAACACATATGTATTTCTGGTTCCGATAGTCATGCTAATGTTTACCACATTAGGCCGAGTCTCACAGGAAGGACTGTGAGAAGTGACTCTGAAGTCTGCACAGAGGAACTTGTGGTTATTGTGAGCAGACCTGAAAAATTCCCGATCACCTCGTATACAGCAGGAGAAGTGCATTTCCAAACGATACTGGTGAAGATGTCACACTATAGTCAGGAGAATGTGCATTATTATTTTATGCTTTGGGCTTGAACTTGTGGTTAAGGTCTTCTAAACTCCAGGTTTGAGCCTTTTTCTAGCTCATCTTAGTAAGACTTGTAGCCACAAGCTTCATATACTCTTCTGCTAGATACCTCTGGGTGTGAGAGGTGTGTGTATGTGTGGTTCAGTAGCTGTCAGAGTAACTTCTTAAGGCCAAGAATGCTTTAGAAGAAAGAAACCTGCAGATTTTTTTATTTACTTTACTTTATTTACTGATGTTGTTCTTCATAATGCTAACATCACAACAGTAAACTGATTTGTTGCAGTGTTCATATTTGTTCAAGCATTCAAGGTTATACCCGTACAGTAGAGGAGGGTGAAGACAAGCACATGCTTCTGGGAAGTCACTTACCAGCTCTTTTCGAACTGTTGCCATGGCATCATTGCTCGGCATCCAACAAACTTGGAGGAAAGAGCCAGATCCCCAGTTGGCCAGCATCACACTGGGTCTGATGTGGGGAGAGAGCACCATGTACCCACCCAGAGAGATCATAGCCAATTGTGCTCTCTCAGACTCTGCCTGCTGGGATTCGAACCTGTAATCCCCGGCTCCCCACTTGGAGACCACTATAGTGTTTCTACATGTACTAAGTTTAAATGGTACCACTCTTCACTGTTCCTAATAACTGACTGGAACCTGGTTACTGTGTTGGCAGGTCCAGCAAAGTTTGCTTAGAACCTACCCCACCATTGCAGATAGTAAGAGGATAGTGACCATTTTTGAACCACTGGCAAAAACTCTCAGCCCATCGGTCCACTTCGTATTTGCCTTTAGAGATCAAGGTCACACAGGCAGTCCAAACAAAATCCTGGGGCCTATTTTGACTTTCGAGACCTATATCTTCCACCTCTAGTTGCGACCAGCATCAGGCCTTTTGCTCATTGCTTTGCAGGCAGTCCTTTTGCCGTGGAGTTTGACAAAAATGAACAAAAAATAAAAACAATTTTCACAGGGTGATTTTTAGGGTGGAGTGATGGTGTGAGAGCGGCTGACCCAAGGCAGTGATTTCCCAAAAAATTACCAGTTAAAGTCAACATTTTGTCAAAAATCAAAATGCTGCTGCTAGTCCGCGAAGTGTGTCTAAACACATAAGGAGACAGACTGTATCATTAGACCTTTCATGAAGGCCCTGAGGGTTCTTCATTGGTGTGTGCACGTGCTTTATCTTCTGTTTGAAGTAATGTTAAACTTTGATGTCCTTTCTCTTCGTCCTCACATGCTAAATTGCGAACGGCTGAGTGTTTCCACATCTTGGCGACTGGAGATGAATCAAGGGAATTACAATTGCAAATCTCAAGCCTGAAAGCTGTCATTTGTCTCATTTACACGGCAGTGCGTCAAGTCAAGTCATGTCAAGTCAAGAGGCTTTTATTGTCATTCCATCTGTGTACAAATACACACACGTTCCGCCGGGACCGTGGTGCTACATGGAAGAAAACAAAACTGCTTCTTGTGCTGTTAATACCACAAAACCATGTTTTAGTAGCAGAGTTTCCAGATAAAGTGTGGAAAGAAGTACAGGGTTGGAGAATTGAATATGTGTGTGGGTTTGTGTGGGTGAGTGTTTGTGGGTGCTTGTGAGATTTATGTGTGTGAGGATGTTTGAAGTGTGAGGGGTTTTAGTTTAGTGTGTGTTGAAGAGTACAATGGCCCGGGGCAGAAGCTGTGGCAGAGACTCGCAGTGATGCTCTGGTACCTTCTGCCAGATGACAGCAATGAAAAAGCATCCGTGTAAGGGATGGGTGTGGTCATCAACAGTGCTGGTGGCTTTGCAGATGCAGTGTGTGGTGTAAATATCCATTAGGTGAAAGAGACTCCAGTGTTCTTCTAATTGGTCCTCTAACCTGTGTCTTGCGGCCAGAGATATTGCAATTCCCAAACTAAGGAATGATTCCCAAACTGCTGAAAGTGTAGGTGCTGCTCTCTCGGTTTTGGAGCTGGTGTTAAGGGATCAGGTATGGTTCTCTGCAATGTGAACACAGAGGAACTGGATGTTCCTGATCTTTTTCACAGCAGAGCTGTTGATGTTCACCAGGTGTTGGTCCTCCTTTCCTTGGGCTGTCTTGAAGTCAACACCCATCTTCAGGTTCAGAGAGAGGTTATTGGATCTGCACCAGTCTGTTATCATGAAACTCGACGATGTGGGTTGAGTTGTACAGTCACGAGTCAGCAGAGTGAACAGCAGTGGACCGAGCACTCACCCCTGGGGGGCACCAGTGCTGAAAATGGTGGTACTGCAGATGCTGTTTCTGTTGTTGACTGATGAGGTCTATCAGTGAGGAAATCCAATATCCAGTTACGGGGGTGGGGGGGTATTCAGACCCAACAGACTCACGGTCTCCATCACCTGCTGAGGGATGATGGGGTTGAAGGATGAAGTCCATGTTGAAGTCACGCAAACTGTGATGAATCCAGGTGAGGAGAAGCTGGTTTCTGATGTGCCTCATGACAAGTGTCTGGAAGCACTTGATGATGGGGTTAAGTACATTGGGATGGTCATTGTGACAGCACTCCCAGACTTCTTTGGCACGGGGATGATGGTGGTGGACTGTGGTACTCGGAGAGATGTTGAAGATGAGAATGAGAACATCTGCCATGTTGTCTGGTCTTGGAGCAGGTCTGTGTAGAGTTCTCCACTCCTGGTCATTAGGAGGAGGTGTGGTTGTTCACATCCTTTCTGTGCTGCACACCAAGCATCAACGTTTTCCAGCACATCTGGAAAAAAGACATCACTATCATAAAGAGGTGAAGGTCTCTGGTGGTCTAGGCTCTCGATGTTTCCGAGGCCTGTCTTATCTCCTGACTTCAAGACATTATCACAAGTTCTCAGTAGAGGCTGAGAATGCCGTTAATGAGGACACCCAGTTAAGACAAGCAGTGGTCTACTCTGTTAAAGACAAGCGGAAACACACACCCAGTATATCCTTTATATGTGAACTAATCAGCTCAAATGATTCTTAATACAAAGACACAGTATTAGTGTGTAGCTGCAAGTGATTCATACAACCCCTGTTTGTGTTTTTACACCAGTGTGACCTTTTGATCAGACAACCACATTAAGATTCAAGACCTTTTACACGAAGCCATTATAATGAAGGAGTTCAAGATAATGTACTTCTTCTCTTTGTGTGTGTTTGTTCTTTCTCATGATGTGAACCGGTGACATTACCAGAGTCTCGGAAGACCTTTCTCAGGAAGAACACCTTTTAAAAGCTCATTTCTGGTGACTTTTTTGAAAAGGAAACATACAAATTGAATCTGTAATAGCCTATAAGTGAGTTACGAGGCTGGAATCAACATCATGTTACTATTAAGTGGAGGGACACACCACAAAAGGCCTTTAAATTATGCTAGTCTCTAAAAGCATCACGGTAGACTGGCCCTAGGGGCACGCTGCTGGAGAATGTGATTTGCCGTGGGCTACAGGTGAACGTTTGGCACTGACCGGCAGATGACCAAAGCCCAGTTTTTGGGAGTGACTCAGACGGATGCTAGCTGCTAGCTTGCTACTGATACACTACATGGACAAAGTTATGGGGACACCTGCTGATGCCTCCATTGCTACTTCTAAAATCAAGGATATCAAGGATTTCTGTTGGAAATATTATTTTTTTTTTTTTTGTTTTTTTGGAGTGTCCACATCTAGGCTAAATGACGAACCTTGTTCATTTGAGATCAGTTCATTTCCACTGAACTAGTCCTTTAATGTGGTTGTGTCCACATATATTAATAATTGTGTTATTATTTTTGTGACACATTCTAAACTGCAGGACCCTTCAGATACCAAACATGTCATGGGTTATGGACTGCTGGGGCCACAAATCACATTCATATGATTTTCTACTGGACTGTCCCTTTAATGCTGGTGTATTCAACAGGGGACGTGTAATAGATCTGAACTCTGGATCTGATGAAAGATGGAATTTACCAAGGAAATTAAAGTTTATCTACCTCTAACAAAGATGCAGGGGTTTTCAGCTACACTTCCCAGTGGTTTCCTTTCCTCAGAAACCAGTCACATTGAAATAGGAAGTGAGATATATATATATATATATATATATATATATATATATATATATACACTAAGAGTGGTGTAACTGGTAAGAGTGTCTATCAGATGAAAGGAAGATGTTATTATTGAGTTTTTGATAGTTGTTTTACACTCATGGGGTACACACTGCCCTGAGTACACAGAGTGTATTAAAAAAGTGTGGTCCTCTGCTACATGCAAGCACTCTGAAACTAATATCATGCGTCAGTACCTTAAGCCCTGCAGAGGATTCTCACAGCCACAGGGATAGATTTCTAATTGCATGCCATCAAATTAACTTCCCAATGCAGGCTTGTTATAAGCAGTTTTAACACTTCTGGCAAGAATGCCTTCCTGGGAATTTTTATGCCAGAGATTTTATTGTGTTTCCTGTGAGATGCCTGCTGGGTGCTCTAATGGTAAGCTGTTTAAAATTGACGGAGATACTCCAGGAAAGGCTAATGCGATTCTGCACAAGCAATATAAGGCAGCCGAGGCTGAAATCAATATGAGATGCGTCAAACTGGGACACACAACATTCAGAGGGGGACTTTGGGTTCCTGAGTGTGACTTGTGTGTCCTGTTTGGTGGATTGGTATCTGTGTGTGTGTGTGTGTGTGTGTGTGTGTGTGTGTGTGTGTGTTGAAAATTAGACATGATCTGATTGTATCACTCGCCCGCTGTCTCTCTAAAGGTTAGAGAGACAATGGAGTGTTTTTATCATTAACACCAAACCATCTACACCCCCTACCACAACCCCAACCACTGCAGTTTCACAGAGGGAGGGTGCGAGTTGGAGAGAGAGAGAGAGAAGAAGAAGAAGAAGAAGAAGAAAGTGATGTGAAAGATGAAGATCGAATGATTGAAGGAAAAAGTCTCTCTCTCTCTCTTTTTCTCTCTCTTTTTCTCTCTCTCTCCCCATGTAGTGTGTTGCTGCACCTGCTACTTGCAAGGGCTGCGTCTCTTCTCAGTGATAGACAGGAAACTGCTGAGAGCAAACACACACACACACACACACACACACACACACACACACACACACACACACACACAGACACATCCTTCATCTCTGACATCACATGCATTGAACCGCATGCAGATGGGCATTGCTGAGTTGGGCACAAGGCTGAGGAGCTGTTTCAGATGAATTTCTCCAGACAAACTGTTGCTGAAATAGTCTGTGTTGTCTTCTGTTGGTTCTGTGTGGTTCTGAAGAGTTCTGGGTCCTGCTTATTGGACGGGAATCCCGTGGTGAGTCTGCTCACTTCTTCCCTGGGGTGAAGGGGATCTCTCAGACTAAGACACTGATCAGTAGAGCTGAGGACAGAAGCATGGTGTGGGTTTAGAGCCACTGCTAGGAGTAAGTGAACTTTGTCAATGTAAAATTATTTTATTACAAGTAATTTTGGAGCATTTCTATTGGTCCATTCATTACTGACTCAGTATTGGAAACCAAAATGAGGTCTCTGGAGGATGATGTGTGAATTGTGGGCCAGTTTGATCCAGTACTTTATATCACGTCTGAAAATAGAGGTGTTACAAATGGTTCTTTGAGTGATTAGAGTGAAGAGCCAGATTTGGTTCCATAAAGATCTGTGTGTGTAAAAGAGGTTTGTATCATTTTAAAGCTCCACCGTCACTTGATGTAAATTGAAATAATAACATATCAAATCATAACAGTTATAGACCAACCTTGTATCTCCAAAATTCCAGCTTTAGAGGAGATTGAAAATAAATTGGAAGATGGTGCAAAGTTTTTATTCCATGTCATTCTGGAACATTTCTCGTCCATTCATCACACAGTGCAAATACGTTTTGTCTACATACTATTTGTTTATGTATATTTTATATATTTTTAAGTCCTTTTATGGTGGATTTATGGAACAATAATGGCTCAGCTCTGATTGGCTGGTTTACAAGGAGATAGTAGCACTGTGTTCTGAGTATCTCAGGTTCAAATCCTGGGTCATGCAGCTTCCCATTTCCATGAGAGCAAATTTGCTCCCTCCAAACTGCAATGGCTTGGAGCATTTTTTTTTACACCCCTAAGTGTTCTTTTTCAGGATTGATTATTTTCCCTGCAGTATTCCAAACTGTGTTTTCCATCAGTGCCATAAATGTGCCAGTAATGTTCTCAAGACATGGAAGTGACCTACACAAATGTGGTCAGTAGCTACTGGTCAAATCCGTATCAACACACCATTATAAAAGACATACACATACACATTTGCATATTACTACTAAGGTTTGTTAATTTACTACTTGGTTTATGTCAGTTGTGCTTCTTTAATGTGTGCAAATATGATGCTCAGTTTGTAGAATCTCAACAGAAAAGCACTGTCAATAGAATGGGCTACACATGAACTATGTCCGTTGCCAAGCAGCAGCTAGAAACATATAGAACCCATCAGCACTGGACTAAAGAGCAGTGGGTTCCCTGAAATGAAGCTTCACCAGGTACCTTTGGGACAACCCGGAGGCTTATAATTGATAATCCAGCATCGGTACATGACCTTTCTAATGCTCTCATGGGTGATTGCAATCAATCCCTCACAGCAATGTTTAAGAACTGTGTGAAAAATCTTTCCAGAAGAGTAGAGGTTGTTACTGCAGCCACATGGACAAGCAGGGATTTATTCATCTTTGGACAGTGTTCTTAGCATATGCAGCAAATCCCTGGTCTTTGCTTTCATTTCAGACATTTGAGTCTCAAGATGATTCAAATGACATTATGACTAAGTGTGTGTGTGTGAGACGGAGAGAGAGAGAGAGAGAGAGAGAGAGAGAGAGAGAGAGAGAGAGAGAGAGCATAAACACAGTTCATTGCGAATTTACTGTTTATGTTGTATTAATGAAAAGTTTCCCCTGTTTTTCCACTTCCATGGTAATTTTGCCTTTGACCTTTGGCAAGTGAACAAGAGAGAGAAAGAGAGAGAGAGAGAGAGAGAGAGAGAGAGAGAGGCAGACTCAGGCCTTGTAAAGTTTGGCGGGCCCTCCAACATTGTATTTTTTATTACAATCTCACCCCTGCTGCCATTGCGGTGCTCAGGAAGCCCCCTCCACCACGTGTGCAGAGCTGCCATTGTGCGGGCCGGCTGGGTGGATGTGGCCCGCCATACGGCCACGGCCAGCGCCGGCTATTTTTGGCAGGGGGGATAAATAATAATAGTGAAAGAGGTAGCAAAGCGAAGTGGAACAATGCACCTCACGTCAGACAAGCGTACTCGCCTGCATACATGCAGATGAAGTTGTTATGAAACACATTGACCTTATTTGTGTGGGAGTGCTCGTCTCGGTTGGGGGCGCTTACGCTGTGGACTGATATTTTGTGTTTTCCTTGGACGTGTTATCTTGTTTGTGCAACAGAATTCCTCTGTTACCAGCACTCGCTTGATGTTGAGTGTAGGCTACAGCAGGTTGGGGTCGAGACATACACTGATGTTCAAATAAAACTGCACACTGCTCTGTCCAACACATGCACAATGTTGTTATCAAGGACACTATAATGCAGCCAACGGATTTCAGTCTGAGTTTTAGAGACGCTCTGGTGATCCCATGCTTTATTTGATGTTAGTACAGCTGTTTCGGTGTGGGTTGGTCTGCGCACATTTACATAGCACGGTCTGATACTCAGCTGCAGAATGACAGATATCTCCATTGTTTTACTGCTAAACAATTCATCAGTGTCAGAGCGTAGAGATGGTGAGCCTGGTTACAGGTTGGCCTAGACGTGCTTGTTTTGGTGGTCCCACTTTGCAGTATTGGAGATCTTGTGGAGTTCATGCCTCGATGAGTCAGAATGTACATCAGTGGCAAACTGTAACTGTTAGAACAAGACTTCCCGTTTAGGGCACAAATATCTCAACTCAGAAAAGAGCTCACCCCCATCTGTAGGATAATGCTCATTTCTGCTAGACATTGAATGGGATTCCATGTTAGCATCAGGCTAACACTGCACTTGAACATATTCTTCGGCTATTCTAAAATAAACCTATGCATATGAGAGGTCTTGTTTTTAAGCTTGTTGTTAGGGATGCATTAGAGAATGGCCTTTTGCAGACTTGATTCAGTGGAATTGTCAAGACAAGGTAAAATCTGCAGTTTGTACATTGCAAGTCATAATGTGGTGTATCACCAATCACCAATGTCACCAAAACGAACAGGAAGAAATAATGTATTAGCCTGAGGCAAAGCATGGAGCAATCGTCTTTCCTCACTGAACCCCCGTGAGTTTGCAAGTTTCAGAATTAAAAAGTGCTGCAGATTACTGTCCTCTCCCTCTCGTCATTATGGAAGTATTGCACAGCTCATAGTTCGTCTCAGACCAATGACATCTCACTCTTTGTGTCCACAGGTTGTTGACCAAGCTGTGATGACCAAGAGTTCATTACTGACGACACTGATGACAAGGTGGTCCCGGCTCAACTTGAAGCTGGGTCCCAGTAGAAATCAAGCGCCCCTTCTGCTTTGACGGGAAGCAGACTCGTATGTGCATCTACTTGGATTCTGCAATCGCGAGTAATGAGGATGAGGCAGATGTCTCCTGTTCAAGCTTGTTCAAAGTGATGAGAGACAGCTCTCATGTTGTGACATGCCCATGATGACTTCCTGAGTGTGTTTCGCCGTTGTGCATGTGCTGGCTGCGAGGGACTGTCTTTCCTGTGAGTAGGGGAGAGGTCTGTAGGCAACAGAGGTATGACCTCTGCTTCATACCTTGTGCACATGTATCAGTCAGCCAGTACCTCACCAGCTACTTACCAGTCGGCCCACGCCAAGAGAGAGGGGTAGCGAGGGGGCAGGAGAGAAGAGAGAGACCTAAAAAAGGGAGTTTGGAGACTGAGGTGTCTTGAATGGACAAGTGCACCATGCAGTCGGACGACCTCTTCATCCGCAAGTTCCGTCGGCAGAATGCACGCCCACCCCCGGCAACCGTGAGCTTCGACCCCAAGCGGGATGCTGGAGTGCGTGCACGGGTAGTGGCTGAATGGCCCCCTAAGAGAGAGGGTGAGGGGACAGAGGGTGAGAGCGTGATGCCCAGTAGGGTGGGGCTAAACTTGCGCTCAGTTGGCCGGGGCCACATCATGCAGCGCAGCAACAGTGATGTAACCCTTGGAGACCTAGACTCTGCCGGAAAGGTTGGTGTGAAAGTAGCTCGGACGGTGGGTGAGAACACAGTGCCAGGGGGTCAAGGAGAATCTGGGATAGTCCTCCATAGAGAGTATGGGAGCCTCTCATCTTTAGAGAGGCAAAGTCGATGTGTAGAGCCAAGCTCAGAAGATCAGGGAGCCCTAAGCCCCAACGCCATGCGATTCAAGGACCCATTCCTTTTGTTAGGCCTTCAGGAGACCCCACCTGAACCAGATGGCTATTTCCGGGCCCTCTCTGCACCTGCCGGGGACAGTCCAAAACCAGCCAAGCCTCCAAAGCCTGAGTCTCTGGGAAAGAAGACAAAACCTTCTGCTCCACAGATCCCTCCCGAGCAGCCAGTGGGTGGAGCCTGGGTACGCAACGTTGCCCACTACGACACACAGAGCATCCTCTTTGATTTGTCTGAAGCAGCTTCGAACAGGGACAGTGTCGGACGTAAGAAGAACATCACATCAGGGGCATCGGCTGCATCACAACTCCGCCCCTTGGCACAGGCAACGCCCTCCTCTCCCTCTCAGAGTGGTGGAGGTGGAAGTGGGACAGGAGGTGGGTCCAGCACAGAGGAGCCTGAGCAAGCCCTGCTGGATGAAGGGGATGGCAACGACAATGACATGCTGCTGAGCTGCCCGCACTTCCGCAACGAGATGGGTGGAGAGGAGAGGGCTGGACTGGGCGGGGCACGGAGTGGCAGCAACCGATGGAGGAGCTTACAGAGCCCCAATGACGCTGTGTCTGTGCTGGAAGAGCCCCGTGAGAGCCACGTACAGCAGCAGGGGAAAAGCAACTACTTCATAGAGCACGCAGATCTGGGAGCCCGTTACTATCACAAATACTTCTACATGAAAGGTGAGTCTGCAGTTTGACAAAATTAGATTGATAAAGAGATCCTCCAAATTGTGTGACAACTATTATACAATTGTTATATCAAATGTTGATTGATGTGTTTGAAGTACATTATTCTTCAAACTTTTTTGTAATCGTCAGTTATATGAACCATGTTTGGTTGCAGACTCATGTGTACACTTAGGCTAATCTGATCCAAGTACTCTAGACTCTGGACAACACATTTGACCATATTTTTTAATTATCTGTAGCAAGAAACACGTCTGAAGCTATAAAATGAATGTGTCCAGATTACTGAACAGAACTGTAGATGGTTCTGTAAGAAATTGCTGAAAACAAATGACTTAAAAGTTACTTTAAGTTACTTAAAAAACTTTGAGAATGAAGTTACATTGCCGCTCAAAACCAGTGTTGAAACCAGTCTCTTCTGTAACATGAAAGAAGCCCGATATCAAATATATATAAAAAACATTTTTATTAATATAAATATTCAGCGTGTTCCAATTTACAAATATCAAGTGTATATCATTTTACATAATTCATCCAAAGCTGTTACACAAATAAATAATTAAAAATGCATATATATATATATACATACACGGGGAGCTTTATTTGGTTAACTACATGAAATTGTTATAAAAATAATATCTATACTGCAAATGTAATATTCATTACATCTCAAGTCAGATATCAACAAAAATGCATTCTATGTGTAGAATGTTATCATAAAAACTGTAAAGGTTACACACACTAGCACACATTTTAGAATCAGAATTACTTTATTAATCCCAGAGGAAAATTGCAAACCAGAGGGAAATTATTATGGAGTTATAGAGTTAGATATCTTTTTGCTATCTTTTAAAAAGAAAAAAGAAAAACCCTGTCTGGCCATTTTGGTGTCTTGTGGTCACGTACTGGACATGTATGTCACCTACGACGTATGGAAAATACTGAAGTCTGATTGTGGTTGTTCACACTGGTCTGAGAAATGAGATCTGTGTAACCTGTACACAGAATTCTCTTTGTGTGTGTGTGTGTGTGTGTGTGTGTGTATGTGTGTGTGTGTAGCTGTCTGGTAGTTGCCCTTAGATTCACTGAACGGTATCTGTCATCTCAAAATGGGGATGCTGTGAGGGTGCGAAAGTGGGACAGAGTGTGATGAGAAGTCTGCTTAGATTAGTGTGTGTGTGTGTGTGTGTGTGTGTGTGTGTGTGTGTGTGTGTGTGTGTGTGTGTGTGTGTCTGTTTTGTTCATGACGCACTGCATTCGCAACTCCGTCACAAATGTTTTCCCATGACAGCGAGTGTGTTTAAAGTGTTTCTTCCTCCTGCTTGCTCTGTCACAGTCTGTCTCTTTCTGAATGATATGAGTGAATGATAAGAGGAACTGTGTACTACTGTCACACTAGGGGTTTAAGAAAATGTCAGTGTGTCACAGTATCATGATATTATGTTTTGTAGTAGTGTATCCATTTTTTAAACAGTGTTGCCTTTTTAAGTAGTTTACATGTAAAGACCGGTGGCAGACAGTGGCTACTCAGGTTCATCTTCATTTGAGATGTACAAATGTACAGCATTTAAATATATGTATGATTTTGTTTGCATGAATGAATGTTTATATAAAAAAAATACCTTCATCTACGAGGGCTACAAACACTTCACATTGGAAAATGATCCTTCAGAGTGTTTTTGAGCCGAAAACACTCTGAGATATTTGTAATGATTAGATTGTCCAGGATATTTACACTACTTTCTTTTAATTCCAGATAAAATAGAAAAAGAAGAACAACACAAATGTCCTTTATTATTTTTTTTTATTTATGAATGCATGAGTGTTCATATGTATTAGCCCTTCTCAGGAATTTTATTCTGAAATTTGAACACAGTGCCAATATCTGGGTCAGTGACATTATCAGGCCCACCTCCTCTAGCTGATCATTCAGAGTCTGAATGTTTATTCGCTAATTATGCAGGTCGTGCTTGTAAACATCCACTAGAAGGCTCCTCTGGAATGGAAACAAGTGAATTTTAGTTGTTTCTGAAGTGGATTATTCATTGGTAATTGATCACACAATGACGAGACGACCGTAGTTAGATGACTACTGTTATACTGGCTTATTTCAGCTGTGTACTGCTGTCAAACTGTCATTCAACACGGTGTACTACTATCATACTCCTTATTTCAGCTGTGTACTGCTGTCAAACTGTCATTCATAACAGTGTACTACTATCATACTCCTCATTACAGCTGTGTACTGCTGTCAAACTGTCATTCATAACGGTGTACTACTATCATACTCCTTATTTCAGCTGTGTACTGCTGTCAAACTGTCATTCATAACAGTGTACTACTATCATACTCCTTATTTCAGCTGTGTACTGCTGTCAAACTCATTCATAACGGTGTAGTACTATCATACTCCTTATTTCAGCTGTGTACTGCTGTCAAACTGTAATTTTCAGTAGTGTATCACTATCATCCTCTTTATTACATCTGTTTAGTTATGTCAGACTGTCTATTACACCTGTTTACTATTGTCATGCTGTCACTTACAGTTGTGTCTTACTGTCTTACTGCTTGTTATGGCTGTGTACTCCTGTCATGTAGCATATCACCGCTGTTTATTACCGTCAAACCGTTATTTATAACTGTGTACTATTATCATAGTCCTTACTACAGCTGTGTACTGTCGTCAAGCAGTCATTTACAGTTGTGTACTTCTGTCAAACTGTAATTTACATGGGTATATTACTATCATACTCCTTATTACATCTGTTCAGTTATGTCATCTATCACAGCTGTTTACAACTGTGTGCTACTATCATAACCCATTCACAGCTGTATGATACTGCTTGTTACAGTTGCGTACCACTGTCTTACTACTCTTATACAGCTGGATACAGCTGTGGACTACTATCACACTCCATATCACAGCTGTTTTCTGCACTCTGGTTATGACAGCTGTGTGATATTATGATACTGCTCATGGAAACTTTGTATTATTATGATACTACGTACTACAATCGAATTTGCACTGACTTGCTCTTGGTTGTAATGCTGTTTTTGGACTCATGCAGACCATCAGAATTTCTTTGGCATGGATGATCGTCTGGGACCAGTGGCCATCAGTTTCCGACGTGAGGAGAAGGAAGCATCCAGTGGAGCTCAGTACAACTACAGGATCATCTTCAGGACCACAGAGGTGAACAATTCACGCTCGTGCATGCACTAAACTGTATGCATGTGCACATTTATAACTGTGAACTCACCTACGACTGACGTTCTTTGGCTTACTCAAAGTCAAGCTGATGTAACAGCACCTAAACAGAAGTTAAGCAAGGCTGAGTTGTAGAACATTCACAAACGTTGAGTACGGCTTTCTTTATCACCTTGCATTGCTTTTTCTTCCTCTTTCAGTGGGTTTCCTTCCCTCTTCACCAACCATGTCTTGTCTTCTTCTTTTGTATTCTGCTATATATGCTATATCAACTCATACTCTTTCTTTGTTCCATTCTCTTTCATCGGTTTCTCAGCATTAAAGCAAATGAATAGTCAAATGAGGAGCGCCGACCGAAAGCTACAATACGGAATATAAATGAAAAGCATTGTCACTAAATTCATAGCTGTGTAATCATTTAATTAGATTTAAATAATATGGCACTGCAAGAGTACAATATAATAATAATAATCATCATAGAGAGAAAGTTTAGCATAGTTGTAAAACTTCAGGCAGCATTATGTGATAAATAGCATCTCTTGCCCCTGGGAAGGTGTATTATGTGCTGTACCCCTAAAGGACATACTTTATGCCTTTTTTGAGAAAGTAAGAGATAGAAAATAGACACAGAAAATGAGAGAATCCCATGAACTGAGATGATAGACTTACAATATTTTACACACATATTGGGAGCATTACCCAGTTCGTGGCCTGCTTCACCAGAGTTACATTGTGCAGTTAGCAGCCACTGAGCCCAGAGTAGCAACAATGGAGATACTATCATGGTCAGTGGAGCGTCAATATCATTCAGAAGCTGTTATTTGAACTCAGGGCAGTTGTTAGGCTGTTGCTACATGTTTCTTAAATTAAAATAGCATTTTCACTGGGTGGTTGCTAGTGTATGTCAGGGGGTTGCTAGAGTTTTGCTTAGTGGTAACTGAGCAGTTGCTGTGGTTTGTCCTTTGATCATTGCAATGATCCTCAACTGTACTCAGACAGAAATGCTTATTTCAAACGCTGTTATCGACAGATAATGGCATTTTTATTCAATATTTGCCCCACAACTTACCCAGAATGCTAACTACTGTACTATTTATTATTTTATCTCCAAACTCTGAAATAACTTTCCAAATCTAGGGTTTAATTCCAATTGAAAATCAATTAAAATCATGGAAGTTTTCTGCTGATTGATCTGATTTTAATGACATGATTCTTCAAAGCTGGTTTGGCATTTGCCATGTCAAAATGTATTTAGCATACAAACTCATTTCAAACAGGCGAACCTTATATCTCTAAACCTATGTTTTAAGGGAAGTCAGTGTAAAACGGTACCATGGACCATTATTATTGGTCCATTCATCATCAGATGCTGACCCACTCTAAATATTAACTGTCAGATTCACATTATGTCAAAAAGTGAAAGATGGCTTTTATTGTTACTGAAATAAAAAAAAAAATCATAGGTTTCATTGTTGTTTCATTCTGAATGAGTCTGCTCACTCCTACATGCATCCTGTTTATCCTACACTGTACAATAAAGGCAGCATGGAGCTTGATAATACAGTAGTAAAAACACAGTAGCACACAGAGAGCTTCAAATGGAGTAGAATCTCATGCCTCTCTTTCTTTTCCTCACATTAGTACTATTATATCCCTCCCTGGAGAGAATCTATTTCCTATCTCCCTCCATGCACATCTGGAGCGCCGCATCTCTCCATATACACTTTCCGCCTTTCTTCTGGCTTGCTATCTCTCTAAGGGTTGGCGATATGGTTGGCCAGACATCTGAAGAGATTAATGCTTCTAAAAGCTCCCTTCACAGACAGCTGTTATATGAAATGGTTATGAATACATAATGACTGATACAATATTGTATAATAATTCTGAGATCACAATTCTAACATATTTTTCTAATGCCGATGTCTTGACTCATACACTCATATCCTAAAGGCTTTCTGTTAGAGTCAGTGACTCAGAAGACCACTAAAGACCACTGAACTCATTGTCATGAAACCAGTTTGAGACGACAACAAACAAAGAAAAAGTTCTTCATGTAAAGGTTCTTCACATCTACTCAAAGAACCCTTTTTGTACGTTTATAGTTAAGTGTGTTCCTACCTCAGAACGGACTCGGGAACATTTTCCAGCCTTTATCTATTCAGTCAGTGAGTCTGTGCTCACTGCGGCCTCAGCTTTCTGTTCTTGGCTGAGAGAACTGGAACCCAAACCTGAATTATTGCAGCCTTTCTGTCACATTGAACCAGTCTGACCATTCTCTGGTGACCTCTCTCATTAACAAGGCATTGACTGCTGCTCACTGGATGTGTTTTCTTTATTAGATCAGTACTTCCCAACCGTGAGCCTGGAGGAGCCCCTGTCCTACACATTTTATTAACATCTTTCTTTTTCTCACCACCTTCAACTTAGGAAGAGCTTATTCATGAACTGATTATCTAGGTACGATGTGGTTTTAGGAGCAGGGAAACACTACATGTAGGTCATGGGGGCCTCTAGGACCAGGGTTGGCAATTGCTGCTTTAGGGACTGAGATCAGGAGTGCTAGAAACACTCAAAACAGCCCAAAACCATGCCATAGTTTAAATCACTGTAAGATATTTTTCTCCATCCTGATGGCTGATGTGGAAATTACCTGAAGCTGCCAGTCAGCATTTGCATAATTATATGCACTCCACTGCTGCCACGTGATTGGCTGATTAGGTAATTGCATAAATGTGTACAGATCCCTCTAATAAAGTGCTCAGTGAGTATATAACATTATTAAACAGCTAAGCTGACATTTTACAGTTACATTTAACTAGCACAGCAATATGACACTAATAACTCCTACTAAGGCTGGGTGATGCGGGCAAAACCATCATATCCTGATATATTTTAGCTGAATGACAAAATATGATACACAATATATGATGCAGTGTGAAAAATATGAAAAACTTGGACACCCCATGAAATCCTTCTGTTTTTATACACACAAAGTCTCATGGGAATAGTGATGGAGGGGAGCAGAGTAGAGGGGGAGCTGAGAGCAGGGGGTGGAGCAGAGCGAGGAGGCAGGAAAAAGGTTTCTGCAAGACTGAAACAAAACTTTGTTTACCAACTTTTAAAGCTGATATAAATGACAGCACCTCAGCCCACGTCTCGCTCTGTTAATATCCTGATGTCGATATAAATATCAACATAAATATCTATATATATCGCCCAGCCCTAACCCCTTCTACTGATAACAACAACAGCAGAGCAGGGAATTACTAGTCTGACGTCTGCTCTTAAATAGGGCTCTAAAAATAAATATATCAGAGTATCACAATATTGTGCTTTACAATGCTGTATTGATTTCCAAACACACGAAAGTGATTATTAATTAATAGTTACCATGTAAAGATTGGCGGCAGTGGTGTGGTGGCGATAGATAGGTTTTAAAGATGCCGCTGTTTTGATTGCATAATCAAAAAAAAAAAAAGGAAGAGTTGACTTTTCAAATGTTATGCATATGACAGTGGTTTCACTGAATCATAAGCCCTGTAATGTGATGTGTATTGTATCACCGCACTCTCGTCGATAAACAGCCCTACTCTTAAACAAAGCTGCCAATTGTGTACTTAAGTGGTCACCTTTAAGTACTGCTCAATATTTGATGGTGGTGTAATGAATATGTGTGGATGTCTTAATAAAAAGCACTGTAAGTGCTCCTACTGTGCTTAACTGGTCAGGCTGATATACTGAGGGAGTACAAACACATCATCACCTCACCCACTCCTGCGTCTCTCTCTCTCCATGTTCACTCTCCGTTTCCTCTCTTGACTGTAGCTGAAGACCCTTCGCGGCTCCATCCTGGAGGAGTCGGTGCCGTCAGCAGCGCGACACACAACCCCTCGAGGGCTCTCTCCAAAGAGACTGCTGGAGTTCATCCTGCCTGACCTGAACCTGCACTGTCTGAGGCTGGCCTCCACCTCGCCCAAAGTCCGGGACACACTGCTTAAGTTGGATGAGCAAGGGGTGAGCTCAGCACCTCTGCACCACGTTTGGGACACTGGTGGGAAATGATTATGGGTAGGGGTGGCTGGTCTGATCTGTACTTAAATGTGGACAGGTCACATGAGCAACACATTTGTTCTCGTGAGAATCCCTGCCAAAAGGTCTATGTCGGGTTCGTGTAGAAAACACTGGAGAATGTCCGAATCTTTGTGAAAGTGGGTAAACGTAGCTGTCGGAAGCTGTTGATATAGAATTTAATGAAATGTCTTCTCACTGAATACTGTTTAATCATATAAAAGTGTCATAAGAAGAAATATAATTAAATTCTGTATCAACAGCTTCGGATCTTGAGTGTTCAAAGTGTCTCTCCTGCTGTAAACGTGGAATGATAGCTCAGCATAAGTGGTCCCCACTTACAGGCAGTTGCTAAACAGTGGTCAGCAGGGTGAAGCTGTTTCTGCTGGCTGGTTGGTATGGTATCTCCAGTGGTTGCTAAGGTGTTCCTTACTGGTTGCTAAGCAGTTGTTATGGTATCACAAATAGTTGTTATGTGCTGTGACCCGAAATCACTATTTACATTTTTGGGCACTAACGTATGTCAGATTGTCAGCAATCTTGAGGGCACTATAATCTCCCATAATCCACTGGTCATTTATTGTAAACATTGTAGTTCACTACATGAGCTGAATATGGGTCAGAATGCAATTATGCATCTCATTACTAATCAATCCAGTGGAATGAATGGAGCTGACCATGTTTGCTCATATGGCTGCTAAGCCAGTGATGATTACGAGCCACTGGATGCTGTGAAGTTCAGATGGTTTCCCATGTGATGTGAGTTCATTAATGGGAGGATTATGCTTGTAGGCAACAGAATCAAGGATTATTCCATGAACATCACTGAGCTTTACTATCTTTAATTCGGAATTCAGTGTGTGTGTGAGTGTGTGTGTGTGTGTGTGTGTGTGTGTGTGTGTGTGTGTGTGTGTGTGTGTGTGTGTGTGTGTGTGGGCGGAGCTTCAAGAAGGCGGAGCTGACACACATTGCTGATTAAGAAGTGTCTGCAATCATCTGTGTTTGTACACTACTCAGTAAAATAGTCTCCAGATGTAGTGGAATAGTAATGAGGGAACAGGGGTCAGTTTATGTCACAGTCATGGTGTTCTAGGTGAACGATAGGGTGTTGTTAAATGGTTGGTTGGGCGTTTGTATAAATATATTTGTACCGTTTGTATCAGTGTGCGCTTTTGTAGAACATTTATGGCTATGGGAGAAATCTGTAAGATCTGTAACATGGAAACCATTTGAACGATCAATAATTTGTTTCCAAACCTGAATCACATGATCAGACCCAACAATCTGGAGTTTGGAACAGTCTTGATATTTCAAAAACCAATATCCACCAGAAACATAAGAATAAAAATAGGAAGAGGAGGAAAATAGACTCCTTTGCCATACACAACCACAATAACAAGGTTAATATGTGTGAGACCTGTTTAATAGAGCTGTGTTGTGTCTACCTCTGTGACCATCTTTCACGTGTTCAATATGTGATGGTAGCAAAATATATCCACTTCGAAGCCATAATAAAGAGCCTTATGACCGTGTTCTGAGGGACTAAAGGTTCAGGTACTTAAGGAGTGTATCTGAGATGTATCTAAATTACCTTGTTTTAGACTTTGTTGGATTTTTTTAGTTACATTTTTTATTTTTTACATTTTCATATTTTTAAAACTCATTCAGGGCGAAGGGGCACATTGGCTATTTTGTAGTAAATTAGTCCTAAAAAGAAAACTTACATTTTTATTACATTTCTTGTTGTAATACATTTTACACAATTAAAAATTCCAGTTTGCCCCGTTACGTAGTGTAAACATGTATTAATTTTGAATGGATGAATACAGACATTCCAGAATTAAAGACTTTACTTCAGTTTTGCTGGATAAACAAACATCATTTTAAACTTTTTTTAAAAATTTTACTTTCTATAAAGTTTCCATTGTGGAGATGCAATGACAGGGGCATTCCGTTTTTGGAAATCTGATGTATCTGTGCTGTTCATGCAGTTATCAGTAAAACTGTTTCTAGCTCTTCCTTTGTTCATTTATATTAACAACAGTGTGATATACATTGTCTTAAGCTACAAAAGCAGAAGCTACATAAGCTCCTATAATCTATGTTGTATATGTTCTTGTGTTTGCGCAGCTGAATTTCCAACGCAAAGTTGGAGTGATGTACTGTCGGGCAGGGCAGAGCACGGAGGAGGATATGTATAACAACGAGAGTGCTGGAAAGGCCTTTGATGAGTTCCTGGACTTGCTTGGAGAAAGAGTGCGGCTAAAAGGCTGGGAGAAATACAGAGCACAACTTGACACCAAGAGTGAGAGAACACACTTCACTACACACAGTCGCTACTATGAAGTGGTGGGAACATCTCCACCATCATTTTGAACATCTCACTCGAGCTCCACAGTGCCGGGCTGGTGGCATCCAATGTTTCTTCTGAAATCAATAGTTAATAGAGGGTGTTTTCACCTGTTGTAGTGGGAAAGCCTTACACTAGATTTCACAACATTGCTGTAAGGGTTTGATTGCATTCTGTTGTAAGAGAATTAATGAGGTCGGGTATTGATGTTGGATGATCAGTTTTGGTGCTCTAACTTATCCATACAGTTTTGGATGAAGCTCTGCCACTGCAGATACCCGATCTACTGCTCTATAGCCTAATATAGTGGCTCCATACCCACGCCATGACTTCATACTGGGTTTGGTGACCCTATTAGCAGCTGCTTCAGAACAACCCATTCTATAGGTGATACTTTTATATATAGAGCAGTGGTGAACCCCTTTATTAAAGGTTGTGCAATTCTCAAAACCATCATTTGTGAAGAAAGTCACGGCTGAAGTGCTTCTGTCTTTAGATCTAACACACAAACCTCTCTTTCTGTTCTACCTTTATTCATCAAGGCAGTTCTCACCCCTCGTGTAGTAATGTAGATCTTCATACTTAATGCATAGGTGATTTGATACTGGTCCACCCCCTCTACTCATCCCCTTCTTAGAAGAAACTGCTAGATTAGACTACGCAACCTCCACGGACTTCAATACCAACACCAGCTTGCATCCAACTTAAATTTCCACTGCCATTACTCATTCTTCCTTATATCACAGCTACTGCGGGCAAAATTTAATTTGCCCTTTATTTTATTTCAGTTATTTTCTATTTTACATTCTACGCCCATGTATTGTGCCTTTGTTTATGCTCTCTGGTTTCGAGCAGAGGAAGATGGTTCCTCTCTTGAGCCTTGGTTCCTCTCAAGGTTTCTTCCTCCTAGCCTGAGGGACTTTTTCCTTGTCACTGTTTTGCTCACTGGCTGCTCATTTGAGGCTTGGAGCTGGAGTTTTGTAAAGCTGCTTTGTGACAACTCCTTGTTGTGAAAAGTGCTATATAAATAAGCTTTGATTGATTGATTGATTGATTGATTTAACGATCTCCTGTTTCTTGACGATGATAGATGATAAACCATGTACATTTCTGTGTCCAAACACATTCTGTTATGTAGTGTAATTTCACAGCGGTAGAGTGACTCTACGGTCTAGCTGCTGCTCATCAAGGGTGAGGAGATCATACGTTCAAATCTGAGCAAGGGCTCTTTCAGTCTTCCAAGTCTGGAGATGTCATGGGGGAGGGGGATATTCTAAGCTGCATGGGATGGGAATAAACAGTGAACCACGTGAGGTGGAGGAACGTCGACAAAAGCTGCATTCCAAAGCTGAGGTACAGGAGACAGGAGGAGCAGGAGGTTGTTCTAAAGTGGAGGATCCTTTGTATACATCTGAGAAATGCAGCTGATGGAGAGATTTGGAGGATGATAGAAGCTTTGTGGTCCACCATTACTCATAGTTTTCTGCACATGTGAAACAGAACTACAAAAATGTCATTAAAGAGAAAAAGTATGTTTTGAAATTTCATGCACTAGATTTTAAGGATGAAATATGAGTTAGCTCGCAGGTTTTGTGCTGCTATTGTTAGAGGAGGGACCTTTCAGATGACCATACACCCTCATGAGCCTCACCACAAGCATTTTATCAGATGATTGGTGTGCAAATGGCAAATAAACCTTAAACCTTAAACCTTGAATTGACTTTAAAAGCAGCTTTTAAGAATGTAAAACATCAGAAAAGGCTATCATATGATTAGTATTGAGTACGTTTTCCAAAAAATTGAAATATGCATGGAATGACTTACTGTTTTGTGTGTTTCTGTGCTCTACAGCTGATTCCACGGGTACACACTCCCTGTACACTCGCTATCAGGACTATGAGATCATGTTCCATGTTTCCACCATGCTCCCCTACACATCCAACAACACACAGCAGGTAAACAACGCAACAAGTAAAGAACCAGGAGCAATTCATTAACACACTTAAAGCAACAGAAGCACAACAGACGATGTCCGCCCACAGATAAACAGGAGCAACCTGATAATAATCATAATAGGTACTTACAGGCTGAATGATTGAGAAGATGATTAGAAGAGCATTAGATCTATCTTCTGTTTGGCATTATTTAATGGTCTCAGACATCAGATAGCATTTAAGAAGGCACCAACATTGACCTGGGCTGTGCTGACAGGATGTCAGCATCATTAGTACTGGTCTTTGGCAGCTTTCCAAAAAAAAAGAAGGAGCGATAAACTCTTTCAGTCAGGATAAGGGCTTCTTTAACAGACACTTCAAGCTGATCAGGAGTGGGCCTTTGACCTGAAACCCCTTTGAAGTACTTTCACGGTCCAATGTTTTATGTCTTAGTAAGGTGCTGTAAGGTGAGGTGCAGAAGAATGTTGATACCAGGGTGAACATGGGCCACATCCAGCATTTCTTTAATGTCACACATAAAAGGGTTACACTGTTTATGATTATTATTAGAAATATAAAGTTGGGTTCTGTACAGTACTGAATATTCATTACTCATTATTCATTACTCTTAACACAGCAGTTGAACCACATCTAGTGTTATATAGAACCCATTTTAGAAGGTTCTTTAAAGAAAGTTCTATAAAAACTATAAACAGATGGTTTGGGAGGTTATAGCGGGAAGAGGCCCAGTTTTATCTCTCAGCTGGCCTGGGAATGCTTTGGAATCCTCCCAGAAGTGGTGGAAGAGGTGGCTGCTGCCCCCGTGACCAAGACCCTAGATAAGCAGTGGATGGATGGATGGATGGATGGATGGAAAATATAATGAATATTATAATAAATAAATATTTCAATATATATATTGACAAACTGAAAGATGTTTAAATACCCTAAATTAGTCATTAAACACTTGTGATGTTTAATCACGTGTAAATAAGCTTGAAAGTAAACACAGAGGGCATTATCGAGGTCAGCAAAAATAATGTTAATTTGTTAATAACATAAGTTAATAATGTATTATGATGACAGGCCTAATATAAATGATTCAAGCATCTATATATAAATTCTGAAAATTGTGTAAAAATAAACGGCATATTTTCATCTAACAAAGCCATCTTTCCTTTCTTCTTTGTTTTGTCCATTTTTCACAGCTACTGAGAAAGAGACACATAGGAAATGACATAGTGACGATAGTCTTCCAGGAGCCTGGCGCACTGCCTTTCACACCGAAAGCCATCCGTTCCCACTTCCAACACGTCTTCATTATCGTCCGGGTTCATGAGCCCTGCACTGAAAACACCTATTACAGGTAAGAGCAGACCTCTGTTCTGGATCTAACAGAGATCGATAAAGTAGCCAATAGCAAAACTCGTTCATTCATCAGCATCTTCCCGGGAAGGAGTTAGCAGAACTCAAGAGAAAAAGTCAAAAAAATGTGACCAGTCACACATGCAGTACATAGAGTGTCACCAGGGTAAGAGAGTGAACGGAACAGATGTGTCAGGAGAGTGATTGCTTTGGGCTGTGTGAATTTTCAATAACCCGAGAAGTATTTGTATGCGTTTGACTAATTAACTCAACATCCACAAAAAAGTGAATTAGGGGAAGTGAAATGACCCAAAGCTGTTATTTTCTTTGACCAATTTGCCTTGGATTTTGTACCCTCATACAAGTCATGGTTGCCAGTTTGCTCGTACGGTATTGAAAAATCAGGCAAACTGTGCATCATTCGAGACACTAATATTGGGGTGAGGATTATGAGAATATGATGGTATGTTATTTGTGAATTTTATGTTTATTTTCTCCACAAATGTTTGGATAAAGAGGACAAGTGAATTCATAGATGAAGGAAAATTTGGAAAGTGATGACGTGTTTAAGTGGGAGCGTGTTTGGCTTTATGTCAATCACTGAACTTCAGTGCTCATCAAATGAGAGCCTGGCTCTTCAGCCTGCTGTTTCTGAACTATTAGATCTGTTGGAGCCTGTCATCTTCAGAAATGAGCACAAATGCAAATGGTGTTTCTTGTTTTTGTAGCTTGATGTATTTTTATTTACCAAAAAATAGAAAAGTATTTATAGGACACAGTCACACAGGACAGATGTTTATGTTTTTGAGGATTTTTCATTTTAGATGTAAATATTAGCAGAATTTAAATATTTGAATGAATATTCTGAATTTGTACTTACAGCTACATTTATTTGTTTGTTTGTTTCTTTCTTTCTTTCTTTCTTTCTTTGTTTATTATACTTACAGTGACACATATTTTATTTATTTCAGGTGAACCTAAGCTACTCAAATTTGTCTTTGTTTTATATGTAAAAAGTAACTTAATTTAACCATGTTTTGATCAAAAATTGCTCTGACTTTTATTTATTTATTTATTTTTGATCTCAGAAATCCTGTAGGGAAATGGTCATCCCGGGTCTTTCTGAGCTGAAAATGCAGTACTTTGATTAACAGGTTGGAGTTAATCAACAGTAAACAACAGATTGATATTTCGAGGGATATTTATAATAAATATAAAGATATTTGTAAGTTCTTGGCCTAAATAAAACAACCTGAATGTCCAACAACCTGAATGTATGTATCTGTCAGTATTGTCCCTGCCCCTGCTTTTTATTCTGAAATATTAATACTGTGTGAGCAATAAATAGGGCAAACAGTCCATCCCGTGTACACGTGCACGGAGCAATAAACACGCTCACACATGTCTCTGCTTTCAAAATTGGTGCATATTTAAGGTTGTGCTCTTTTCAACCCGACTACATGAGCACTGTCTAATGCCAGTATGTCTAACCTTCTCTATTGTGTCTCCTTCTCTCTTTCTTTTAGAGTTGCTGTAACTCGCTCTAAGGATATCCCTCTTTTTGGACCCCTGTTCCCCAAGGGTGCCCGCTTCCCTCGCTCGTCAGCCTTCCGGGACTTCCTGTTAGCCAAGGCCATCAATGCTGAGAACGCAGCTGAGAAGTCAGAAAAGTTTCGCTCCATGGCCACACGTACGCGGCAGGAGTACCTGAAGGACCTGGCGGAGAATTATGTCACAACCACACCCATTGACTCCTCCACCAAGTTCCCCCTGCTGTCACTGGGTGGCAAGCGCAAGGACAAGCTGAAGGGGGCCAAAGGGGCAGAGCTCCACAGTGCGGGGGCCCTGGTGTGGGCTGTCTGTGCCACTCAGGAAAACAGTGGGCCAAAGCTGCCGTGTCTGCTGGGTGTTTCTGCCGAATCGGTAGTGCTGATTGAGCGCTCCACCAAAAGGGTGGTCTTCAACTGCTCCTGTCGTGACGTGATTGGCTGGAAGGCAGTGACTGAAGCAGGGGCTAAGGGTGGGCCATGCCTGGATATCTTTTATGAGAGGGGGGATGCGGTGTCCTTCGTATTATCGGAGAGTCAGGCAGAGGATATAAAAGAGGTGGTGCAGAGGCTTGAGGTGAGAGTTAATGGCCGTTTTATTCTGTAATGCAAAAACCTCGTATATTCATTTTGGATATTCAGGATCACGGAGATCTAATGTCTTGCAGGGTTAGAAAGCACTGCTTATTGGAGATGCTGTGATGTAAAAATCATGTCAGTATTAGCATATACTTAGTTAAAAAATTCAAGGATTCAAGTGTGGTGCATCCATCTAAGCTCTGGTCCTCTCCTCGGGATTTTGTTCATTCTGTTCTCACTGACGGAACAGACATCATGGCCGGGACTCCCAGAGGGAGTCTGTAATTGGTCTCACTCTCTCTCTTAGGATGGCCCTCTTTCTCCCCTATCAGTCAGTGTGATGCAAGTCATTGGCTATGTTTCTTCCATCCAATTGAATTCTTTCCAATTACAAACGAAGACTGAGGGTTAGGGTTATCTAATCTGATCCAAAATGAGATTTCAGTGTGTGTGTGTGTGTGTGTGTGTTTGGTTTTTTTTTAATTGCATTAAAATGATTGCGGATTGGGGAAGATGTGCTGCATATTCACTTATTAAAGAGGAGGCAACACAAATTCCTGCAATGTTACAAGGCGTGTGAGCTAAATGCCAGTCCCACCACTGATTACACTGTATGAAACCTCTGGTACACAGCTTTATAGATTTTGAGTGGGAGCAACATTTTCACGACATGGTAGGCATTCGTGAGTTTATGACACTTGATGAAAGGCTCTCTCTTCCCGCAAAACATGCTGGCTGTCCGGAATTCCAGTACTAATGTGTTGCTGTTGCCTCGCACAAGCCAGGCTCTTGTTGCGGACAGTATGTCCAACCAGAACATTTCCAATGAGAATGTGATTAGATATAGTTTATTTATTTGACCTCATTTAATCAGATCACCTCATTTGGGCCAGTATATTCTGGTTGACATATTCAAATCTGACTAAGCTGTCAGTTGGATTATTAAAAGGCTAACAGGCTGTGTTTTATAGTGTCGGTATATCAGCATTGACATCCGCAGATGCTGCTTACCAAAAAAGTGTAGACTCCTCCTCATCTAACGTTTCTTTCAAAGTAAAGATTATTAATTATCGTGTCTTTGTTTCCAGAACAGCCACGTGTTCATTAGTGAGGTGAGGTGCCGATGTGCAATGATTCATTCTGGCACAACTTATCACTAATGTACTCAATGGTGCTCCATCACTCCAGAGCATGCATGGTGGGCTGCTGGTGGGCTTTATATATGTCTAGTCTATAGTGGGCACAGTTACCTTAGTTTTTGTGTGGCTGTTCCAAAATGCCCTGTTGTACATAACATGTTTCTATGCAGATTATATAAAGTGTGTGTGTGTGTGTGTGTGTGTGCTTTTGAATTCCTGTGTCAGCAGGTTGCTGCACCTTAATGCAGTTGCATTTAGTAATAATAAGAATTGCTCACAGATTTTTTGAAGTGTATGTGCATGAAAATACTGAATATTGCATTGGCTCGCAATTCCAGTGCGTCTCTTGGTCTAAGACATCAGTTCTAAACAAAGATCAAAGGTAAATTAACAACAACAACAACACAAAAACATTTAGTTTTACATTTAGATTGTTTTAGATTAGTCTTAGATTTCATTAGTACCTGAGAATAAAATGAAATTAGTTTAAACAAATAGAAATTTAGTCATAAATAAAATGAGAATAAAATGTAAAATAAAAATGTTTGAAGAATTAAAAAATAACTTAAAAAATAAGTAGGTCAAAAAAAGACTTAAAAGTCTTAAACAAAAGAAAAGTTAGATCAAACTAAAAGTAAAATATAACTAAAGGGTAAATTAAATAAAAGACCAAAATAGTAATAAAATAATCATAATAAATATAGAAAATGCAATTAAAAGAAAAATATTATAAAAAAATTAAATAGAACACTTACAGGCAGAGTGGACTTTTTAAAAATTAAGTTTATAATGATTGTGTGGAAACGAAACCTCCATTGAAGCAGTGATTGAAGCAAACACATCACATTTGTTACCTGGGTGTGAGTATGTCATAGAATCTGAGCACATGTACTATAACAGCTCTGTCCTGTGTTGCAGCTGGTGACGAGGGGCTGTGAGGCACGAGAGGTGACCCCTCTCCGGGACAGCGTGGGTCAGCCAGGCTTCCTGATGAGTGAGGAGGGATTTGTGACAGATCTGCAGCGGTTTGGCTATGCAGAAAGTGGTGGTCTGCAGCTGGGAGCTCGCGTGGTACGACTCTGTGGTCAGCCATTGGTCCACCTCAGCCTGGAGGAAAGGAGCAGGCTGCTGCGCACTGCCCCCAAAATCCACATCACAGTCATTCCTCCTGACGAAAACGGCAAACCACGCAGGTGAGAGGAAACAGCTGTTGTCTGACTGTGATATAATCACTGTATTAATCCCTTGTTCTGTACTGTTCAGTACAGGCACATGTTCAACAGCATTAACCCAGAGAAGAGCCTGATTTTCTCACAATGCAGGAACATCCTCGGCAAAATGCAAAAGAATTTTCTGTTCATTACTGAATTCAATATTGAATTTACACTGTTATATTTTATATTCATTACATTTAAAATGATTTCAGGTGTTGTTTTGTTTTAATATTGATACTGTTCAGTCATTTATTCAAACTTGCAGTTAAATAGTTTAATAATTTGATATTGTGAATATCTGATTTCATGAGCTGTAAGCCAAACTGATCAACAGACAATGGATTTTTAAACTACACTGAGTGATGACGTGATATAACCAAACACATGAAACTGAAGAAATGTCTTATAAAATAATTTGTAAAACATAATTATTACAAATGCAATTGTCCTGTGAAGCAAAATTTAGAACAAATATACAAATCTGACCAATCGAATCCTAAAATTTCCCATAAAGTGCAACATCTACCATCAGACAACCAGACAACTTCGATTGTTATGATGGTATGCAAGGAGGAAACCATTACTGTAAAGGATTCTTCAGTTATTTGTTTACTGTTGTGTTTATTTATGTTTGTATGTTATAAAATTTATTCATGAAGTGTTTATTCATCCGTCTATTATATTACGTTATATACAGATCCTGATAATAACAGAGCCTGAAAAATCAAGAACTTCAGTATTAATTGGCAACACATTTAAAGTAACACAAAGACCTGATTGAACTGGTATCAGACAATACACAGCATTAAAGGGCACTCAACACAAGTCTTGAATTCACTGATGAACCATGAAAACCAAATACCGTATTTTCCGGAATATAAGCCACACCGGAATATAAGCCGCATCCGCAAAGTTTAAAAAGAAACCTGGAAAATAACATATATAAGAAGAAATACCTGCACCTCATTATAAGCACATGGTTTAAAGCATGGAAAAAACATATCTCCACCTGTTCAGCATACCACAATAGCCCCGCCCATTCATACTACAGCAGTGTTTCAGCTCTGACTGCTGTTTAAATCGGAACAGTACAGGGCAGCCAATCAGAACAGACCTGTCTTAAAGGCACATTAACAGAGGTTAGAATGCAAACTGCATGTCTGTTGTGGATCATAAAACCAGATAAGTGGAAAGATGAGTCTGTAAAACACACTAAAAATAAATTCTAATTCTAATTCTAATAATGAAATCTATACAAACTGCATCAGAGATTCTACTGACAAGCCTGCCTACGTACAGGGCTGCTGGAACCCATAAGGTAACCTGAGAACAACAGAGTTTTAGAAGCTGTGAAGGAGAGGAGAAAACAGGCAGGAGAAAGAGTGGAATAGAAAGACTCTGCGCTTGGTGGAGAGGATGGAGTGATGGATGTCTCAGTGAAAGTAGAAAAGTGGTTTTGGGGGGACTGAGATGTGATTGATGTCAGTAGGGGGCCCTGAGGCAAAAAAATGCACAGATAAGAGGTGAAGGGAGAGAGAGAGTGAGAGAGAGAGTTTGGGAAAGAGATCGAGAGAGAGAGAGAGAGAGAGAGAGAGAGAGAGAGAGAGAGAGAGAGAGTGAGTTTGGGAAAGAGATCAAGAGAGAGAGAGAGAGAGAGAGAGAGAGAGAGAGAAAAAGAGAGAGAGACCATGTACCATGTGAAGTGAGTGATGGAGTGGATCAGACTGGGGAATAGATGGACGACTGGATGGATGAGAGAGGAGGAGGGGGTCGGTGGAAGGCATATTAATTTTGCGGTGGAAGAATGATTTGGGCGTGATGACAGATGAGAGAAAGAAAGACTGGAAACAGACAGTGAAAATTCTGTGTATGGATTGTTTATAAGAGTGGAGTTGAAGGTGGTTAGGAGGCAGAATGTGAGACTTTCAGTGTGATACTGTAAGAGTAATGACTTTCACTCTGAACGGTCATTAAAAACACAAAAACATAGCAAATACATCTAAATACAGTATATTTATACAGTGCGTCCTGAAAGTATTCATAGCGCTTCACTTTTTGCACATTTTGTTATGTTACAGAATTATTCCAAAATGCTTGGGGAGGCTTTTCTTCATCAGGAACAGAGAAGCTCATCAGAGATAATGGGAAGATGGATATCACATAAAATCCCAGTAAAATACATTCATGTTTGTGGGTGTGACGTGAACAAATGTGGAAAAGTTCAAGGGGTATGAATACATTCGTACTTCTGTGCTGTAGGTTTTGTTTTGGGGTAACTAAAGAAATTACAGCTGATTGCCACTCACTGGTATTTGACTGACACCAGTGGATCAATTCTTAGGTATGAATACTTTTGCAAGGCATTGTATGTTAATCAATGTAAATATTTGTTAAATTAGCAAAAAAAAAAAAAAGTTTTGTCATTTGGCCTCTTAGAACCATTTTGTTACATCACTGCAGTATACAGCACCCTCCACAATTATTGGCACCCCTCATTAAGATGTGTTCAAAGGCGTCTAATAAATTCATTTTTAAATGCAATAAACGACCTCCAGGATTTCATTCTCGTGCATCTGTGATCATTCCTGTTTCCACAATCTCTCTAAACCAGTACTGGATCCTCTCTTATGCGCTCTCCTCTTCAGCTCACCTTTAGGTCCAGGGACTGAAATGGCCATGGGAGGAGCTCGATGTTGTGCCTGGTGAACCATTTTTGTCTATATTTCACCACATGTTTTGGGTCAAAATATGAGCCAATGATGACCCATCTTCAGCTTACGGGCAGAGGCCACCAGATTTTAATTTAAAATGTCTTGGTATTTCAAAGAGTCCATGATGCCATGCACCCCTGCAAGTTTCCTGGGGCCTTTGGAAGAGAAACAGGCCCACAGCATCACCGATCCTCCCCCAAACTTCACAGTGGGCCTGAGGTGCTTTTCGCATACTCATCTTTTGTGTTATGCCAGACCCATTTAGAGTGTTTGTTGCCAAAAAAGCTATATCTTGGTCTCATCTGACCAAAGCACACGGTCCCAGTTGAAATCCAAGTATTGCTTAGTGAACTCCAGATGTTTACGTTTATGCTTGTAAGTGAGAAAAGGCTTTTCCGTGCATGCCTCCCAAACAGCTTGTTGGCATGTAGATAGTGCCTGATGTTTTTTATATAGACTTTGTGACCCCAAGATGCCACTCTTTGATGCAGTTCTCTTAACAGTGAGCTCCATCTTCCTCGCTGCGCATGGTATCAAGATAAACTCGCGTCCTTCTCCAGGCTTGTTTGCCGCTGTTCCAGTTGTATTAAACTTCTTGATGATTTCTTGGACTGCAGATATGTGCAGGTGTAGGCAAGCGGCTATTTTAATGTAGCCATTGTCTGACCTATGAAGGTCGAAACACATCTGCCTTACTTGAATGAACTGTATATACTACAGTAGAAATGACAGAAATAGGAATTGTTAGGGGTGCCAATAATTGTGGAACAGGGGATTTTAGGAAAAATAATTATTTCTTAGTCATATATATTTTTTAAGGTGTGAGTGAGAGATTTTGCTTCTGCAATAAAATATTTTAAGGCTTTAAACACATCTTAAGCCAGTTATTGAGGAAATTCATGTTTACTGCGTTTACAGAGAGCTGGTTGAAAAAAATCATCATTGTTCAGTATAAATTTGAGGTCTTTTCATTCAAAGTGAGGGCGTTTTGGGCCAAATAATGTTGGTTGCTCAATATTCAGTGCATCCCTATCATATGCTAAACATACACAAGAAACATCTGCAGGCAGCCTATGTTCAGCACAGCTCCAGGCCTCTGAGGTTTGATTTCAATCCACACTGTGGTCAGTGCTTGGGGAGTTTGTTGTGGCTTTGTGGGTTTCCTCCCATCTCCCAAAAACATGAAATTAACCGAACATGCTAAATTGTCCTGAGGTGTTTGTGTGGAACACTACAAAGGACTCATGTCCTGTCCAGGAGCAATTTGTGCCTTGAGGCCTATGATTTCTGGGTAGTTTCTGGACCCACCATGAACCTGGCCCTGACCCCGGATGAAGCAGAAAAAAAAGATTGCTATCATCATGGAAAATCTTTCAACTGTTCTCTACAAAGTCATTGAGGAGGCCAGGTTTAATGAATTGTTTATTTTTGTGTGAAGCGCTGCAGCGTCTGCATGACGTTCACGACAAAAGGCAAGGTTTTGTACAGCGTGGTGGAGTGAGACATGGCTGGGGAGTAGGGGGAGTGGGGGTGCTGAGTGAGAAGATGGACAGATAGAGTGAGAGAGGAAGGAGGGAGAGGTGGGGAGCAGATGGAGAGAGAGAGAGAGAAGCGTTTACGGAGGAGGAGGACAGAAGAGCCAGAGGTCATTTTGCATTGTATAGTTAATGACGTTGTTTCAACCGGCCATTCCACCAGCTGGACGACCACTAATCAATTCTGCTAATGATGCCTAACAGTGCACATGGAGGCTCACCCTACACAGAGAAAGAGAGATGGACAGAAAGTGAGAGAGAGAGAGAGAGAGAGAGGATGGAGTAAAATTGTGCCGTTGTTCGGCAGATGGACAGGCCTAATGCAGCCTAGTGCAGCATTTGTGAATTACTAAACCTGACGATACAGTGACAGTCAGGATAAAAATAGCCACACGCTGCCAGCAGCGCGAGCACGAGCGTGACTATCTTTCAGAGTAATGCCTCATTAGGGTGGAAAATGTTGAAATATCTGCCAATCGGATTGATTGTGCAGAGACAGAAACATCCGTTACTGTTTCAGCAGCAGTAAACACTCTTGTTCTCTTTTGTTCTCTCATTTTTTCTGACCTTTCTCATAATCTACATTCAGAATTGGTACCAAACAGGACATGCGGTTCTGTCACGGGCAGATACATAAATGATTGCAGATGCGGTCTGATTACACACTGGGTTATGGCACAAGAGGATATAAAACGAGTCCCCTGCTGCCCTATTAAAAGGCTTCTTTTGGGTAGTGTACCTCTTGGGGAGATATTTTCGACCGCTAGACATACTGCCCAATTGACCGACAGAGAGACGGACTGAGTCATTGGACTGAGAGACGCAGGATGATCATTGTGACAAAGGAAATTTGGTGACACTGCACCCATCAGGTGTCCTCCCATTGACAGCCAGCTGCCGTCGTCGTGCGAGCCATCACTTTGCAGTAGTATTGTGAATAAGAAACCTCGACTTCTATAGTCTGGAATAATATCGTCATTAGCAACAAGTCCAGGCTCTGTTTAGGATCAGAAGATGGTTGGGTTCAAGTATGGAGGCCTCATAATGAGAGCTTGAATCCTACGTTTGCTGTGGAGGGACACACTGCCCCAACTGACCGACACTGCTCTAGTAGTGATAAAAACGATATGTGCTGGACATCTTGCAGTCACGTTATCACTTATGACAGGGCTTCTTACTGGAAATGATCAGCTCACCCATACACAGCAAGGGTTTCCCAGGAATGTCTTTACCAGGTTGCAACACTTCCTTGGCCTGCCTGCTCACTAGATTTGTTGTCAGTCAAGCATTTATGAGACAGGATATGCAGAAACCTGTGAGTGTGCAGGATCGAAAGGCTCATCTGCAACATCTGTGGGCAAATATTCTGCAGTGCCAAATAATGTCTCACCTTGTACCTTGGCTAGAGGTGACCGAAGAGTTGTACAGTTTTCCCCAAATTGATGCCCACTAATTCAGCTTGTATAATCTCTAAAATAAAGAATCACCGAAAGAACAGGTTGCTATGAAGGTCGCCCTTGAGCCTAAGGTCATCATCTCCAAACCTGGCCATTGCTTAGTGGACATCATTGCACTGTGAGGCGGCGGAACTAAGATCTCTGTAGTACTGCAGCTCCATCCGTTACTTTTAGGATGAGATGGAGTGGTGGAAATAAACCCCTAGCAACAGTACCTCTGTAATCTTGTGGCTGAATGCAATCAAATCCTCACAGTAGTCTTTCAACAGCTAGTTAAACGTGCTGGAAAACCAGTTACTGCAGCAAGCAGTTGAACTAAGGCTTACAGAGAAAATCGACAAATGAGTGCACGTACCATTGCACCCTCAGGCGGACGTGCTACCCATGACTTCAAACGTGCACTAGGGAACCGGCATGAAATAATATGCTGAAGGTTCTGCAAAGATCTGTTGAGTCTTTAGATTCAAAGAACCTTGGTCTGAAGCGATGTTGCCATGGTGTGCAAAACAGGTGTAAGCTTTGATAAAGTGAAGTTTGTTTTGCACTAGACACTGACTAGACCTCAGCCCTGGACTGGTCACATTTTTTATTGAACTCAATGTCATTGTCCAGATTAGGAGCATGCCAGCTGCCAGTTCTGTTGCATCACCTTATAGATGCATGTGTGGATCAGCATGGCATTGGGAGATGGAGGAGTAGAAGGGTAGAAGAGTCATAGTTAGCACAACTCTGGGACTTTTAGAGTTTTATTAACTGTACTTTTTACTGCGTGTCCATCTTACCTTGATTTTGAATAACTCTTTTGTTAATGAACGCATACTGCTGGTCATCTTTCTGGTATTTGGCCACTGAATGTTCTAAACAATAAGGCTGGACATGTACTTCTGTAACCTCAGACCAGCTTTTCCTTACTTTTTTTTTTTTTTTTTTTTTTGCTTGTGTGTGTATGTGCTTTAACAGGAGTTTCTCTGAGCTCTACCAGAAGTCCATCCAGGATGCAGAGAGCAAGTCTGGTGAGGGCCAGTCAGGTGAGGCTTGGGTGCTAGATGAGCAAGAGCAGGAAGAGGAGGAGAATGAGTTGCAAACGGAATCACAAGAAATTGAGGAGCAGGAGCGGGAGCAGGGGGAGGGAGAGGAGTCAGTCAATGTGACCCAGCCAGACGGCAGGGAAGCTGAGGACCAGAAGGAGGAGAACGGAGAGACTGGACAGGGGGGTTCCACCTTCCTCCTATCTCCTAGCCTGCCTTTGCTGAGGGCTGCCTCACTGCAGGACAGTCCTCTGCCCCAGAACCTGGAGGTCACACCCTCAGCCCTGACACGCAGCTACTCACTGGAGAGACACCCACCCCTTCAGGACATCTGCGATGGGTATGCACACGCACGAGCACACACACACACACACACACCATGTTCTTTACCTACCAAAAATAAATGTAACAGCAATGAGAAATCACGTTACTAATGCAGAAGAGCAGCATAAATATCAGAAATAGAATTGTTTGCAAACTTTCAACCAATCACTGCTGTCGCTGGCAGTAGCATAGAGATGATTAACCCGATGATGTACTTGTTGCTATTGATTGGTTTTAATGTCTCAGCAGCCCATTTTTTTCCTAGTTGGGGTGTAGACTGGACATTTTTGATTTTTGAAAAATTCTTGATTATGCAGAATAAAATTTATGTTAGGAAATGGAGAAGAGCAGCTTAATTAGTACAAAAACAATGACCTTATAACACTGAATAAAAATAGAAAATAGGAAGCATGCGATAATAAGCCAACGCTGCTAGGGTTAAACATTTTCCACTGAAAGTCATTTGCAGCACAGCAGCCAGCTTCAACTAAACTAGGTCTTAGAAACCAATCCTCTGCACAAAAATAGCCAATTCCCCACATATAGAAAGTGTTACAGTGTGCATGCTCCTTCTGACTCCAACAACCCACAGTAAAGGCATAGTGAAACATCACAAAGCATAGGGAAATAGCCTCCATCCTACACAGGAGGCAAGCGTTAGACCCTTCCATCCAGCAGATTATACCATCGTGTAGCTCTTTCAGATGCAAGCTTCTCTTCCAAACCCCCAGCTCTCACTTTAGCACCAAAGCAAAGGAAACTCACACGTTAAATCATCAGTGTGAGGTCTTCAGTGGGAGTTTTGTATGTGTCATTCTGGGGTTGCACAACTGTTCTGCTCAGCCCTGCTCTTCCTGTATTGTAATGAGGGTTTGCGTAGATATGATCACCAGTTATATCATAGTCAGCATGTTAAACCAATCATAGGCCATCAGAATTTCTGATTCACACAGATTTGGCCTTACATCTGACACAGTCAGTCAGGCAATACACGGGGTTGATGTTCAAAGTCTGCTTCTTTAGAATTGGCACCCACATACAGCATCAATTCAGAGTCAGCGGTGGCTCAGACTGCTGAAAAAACCAACCTGCCATCACGGACTATGTAGAAGTTGACATGGACCCTAATTATGGCCACCATCAAACCAGAGCATTACAGCAGAAATGTGGGGGAGCAAGTGTCTCCTTATCAATAATGTATGAGTAGTGTGATCAGAGGAGGATGGGTCCTCGCTCATGAGGCTGGTTCCAAGGTTTCTTCCTCCAGCTCTGAGGGACTTTTTCATCGCCACTCTTGCGATGAGTTTGTGTGTTGATTTTTTTTATTTCTGTAAAGCTAATGGTTGATTAGAATGACCAGAACGCAAGGAACAATGGCATGACCAAGCTACTTGACCAGCATATCTAGCCTGATTACACTCTTTTGACAAATTTGACCAAACTGGTCCATCATCATAACCATAGTTATCAAATAGCTTGACCAGTTGACTAACTTGATCATGCTGATAAGACCATCTTAATGGGGGGTTGGGCTCTGTGTCTGGAGGTCTCTCTCTGAAATGAAATACCTCTGATCTAGTCCCTCAAACTCAAATGGAAGCACCTTTGCTGCTCAAGAGCGAAGTGGATCCTCCAGCTTAACCAGCTGATGTGCATGATAAGAGTTTTAAACTCCTCATGCATTAAATACCAGCTTACGAACATCTCGAAACAGCAACTGAAATCAACAAGTGAAATCATTTTCTCTTCTGATTTACATATTTTAAGATTAACTAGAATAAAATTCACTAGAAATACTATTTAGTCCTATTTTCTTTAGAATATTCTTATAAATATATCAAATGAGAAATATTAGATGGTTCATTTAAGATGATTTCACTATATGATTGTTTTGCATTGTGCAGAAATGAATTACAAGTACTAGTAACTTATGTCCACTGATTCTCCCCTGATTACCTGAGCCTGTTTACATTTGTTCTTAATCTCAATTACAGTCTGTGTGGTTTGTGACTTGAGACGACACACTGAAGAATAAAAATGACCAAACTGCACAGATAAATAGGATATAGCACATTCGCATCTTGAAGCTTTTGGCCTCTTGTAGTAGATAACAGCGAGTGGGAAGAAAACAGTTCGAGATTAATAACTAACTCGACACAGTTTGAGACAAGTGTGTGATTTAATCTTGCAGTCACACAGTTGGCACAGAGCGAAACTGATTCAGTTTAGGCTTCATTAACTAGCTTAAACAAAAGAACACAAAACACTACTCGGCTGGTCGACTGCTGGTCGTTTTTTCAGTTTTGCTAATGGCTGTAACAGGTCTATGTTAAACTGTATTTATGTATTTATATATGAATTGTTTCTGCAATTATGAAAAGGAATCTGTTAAATATATTTTAAATATATTGAATTGACCAGTTAATACATATTTTAAAGTGCACTTGTTTTAGTTTTAGGAGTCCATTTTCATATGTATCAGTGTGTAAAACGTCCTCAGTGATGTATTTTTTATAGTTCTGAAATGTATTTGACGTGTATAAAATGTGTCCATATATTTTTTTTTCTATATGAGTTTTTTTTTTTTTTGGTTTGCAGTTCATTCTGAATACTTCTAGCTTCTGGAGAGCAGAAACCTGCCTGACCCTAATCATACAGTAATGCTCTCTCTGGGCTTGAAACATCCACAGCTCCAAAGACCATATAATCGTTTTAGATCCTGTGTGAGTTCTAGACTAGGATTCAAACAGACTCAAAGTGAAACAGCAACCTAATTTATACATTAATGTGTGTGTGTGTGTGTGTGTGTGTGTGTGTGTGTGTGTGTGTGTGTGTGGATCAGACATTTGTATGATAATGTCATGCTGAAGGCAAAAAGGCACATCTACGAGAACCCCGGAGAGCTGAGAGATGCGACCCCTGACCTTATACTGGCAGTCAAGCCTAAAGTGCCTCTGGAAGAGGAGGGACAGGTCAGAACACACAGCACATACACACACTGTTTTTGGGGAAGGGGTTGTCTCATTCTGATCAGTTGGATTGATGTAGCACTTAGCAACAAAGGGTTCTGCATAGCACTATTAGAAGGTTCTTTGATTTCTCACAGTAGCAGAACCCTTTTGAGAATCATTTTTTAAGAACCATGTACAACAGGATCTAAACACTTTATGACGAACACTGGTGATACTGGGTAGATCCTCCCTTTGAGGCAAATAGCCTCAGTTCATGGATTCCACAAGGAACATTCCTCTGAGATTCCTCTATGTTGAGTCCACCAATTCTGGCAGATTTTTCAGGAGCACCTTCATGTGCCTCTCATTCACCCAATCCCAATGGTTGGATTCAGGTCTTGTGACTGGAGAGAACACAGACCCAGATAACAAAAATCTCTTGGGCCAATTTTGGGCCAGATATGCAATGCCAAACCTGAGTTTTATGGGCCCAGCTTTGGTTTGAATCTACGTCCAGTTCTGGCACAAATTCTCAGCTGGGCCATGTGCCACATGCTGGTTGCTGAGTATAATATGGGAATCAACCCGAGCTGCTTGTGCCAACACCCCGGATAATAAGGGAATCTGCCCAAACTGCTTTTGCAAACTCTTCAGTTGCTGAGTACAGTATGGGAATCTGTCAAAGCTGCTTTTGTCAATTCTCAGGTTGCCGAGTTTAATCCACGTTCAGCTCAGTGCCGATGCCGATGACAAGTCTCATCCTATGCTGCCATAGATCAGCCAAGCTTTATGCTATCTGGGGAAGAGCACTGAATTCAGTGTCATGTTCCTGAAACCAGTTGGAGATGACTTTTGCTTTGCTGGGTAAAGTGTGGTCATGAAGGGATACACATGTCCAGTAACAATACTCATATAGACTGTGGCATTCTACTGATGATTGACTAGCAGCATCAGGCTCAAAGTGTGGTGAGAAAACATTCCCCACACCTTTACACCACATCAATCAACCTGGATCGGCAGGTTGGATCCATGGATTCATGCTGTTGGCACCAAATCCAGACCCTACCGTCTGTCAGCTTCAGCAGAAATCAAGATTCATCAGACCAGGCTGTGTTTTTCCAGTCTTCAGTGGTCCAGTTTGGATGAATGTGTGTCCACTGCTCTCTGTTCGTGGCTGACAGAAGTGCAAACCAACGTGGTCTTCTGCTGTTGCAGCCAATCCTTCTCAGTGTTGGATTTGTTCTGCATCCGGAGATGCTTTTCTGCTCACCACAATTGTACAAAGTGATTGTCTGAGTTACTGTAGCTTTTCTGTAGCTCAGCTCTGGTCACTTTCCATTGACCACTGTCCTCCCTTTCTCACTGTGGTTTAATTATTTTTTTTTTTTCATTAGAAAATATACCATCATTGGAGTCCTTAGTGTTTAAACCCATGCCTAGTTTTATTTGCCTCATTTCTAATGATGGTAGACCTACCTGCAGTGTTTAGTCCTCCCACACAAGGGCCATAGCATAGCTCGGTTCAGGTAAATAGTCTATATTTGGGAGGTGATTCAGGCAGGACTGCAAAGTTTGCAAAGCTGTTTTAACCTTTCAGACACACTCACAGGCTCTCCTACTCTCTTCCACTCATCCTCGCACGCTCACCATGTCACTCCATCCCTCCCACCCCCACTCCGGCTACTGCTTTCACTCCTCAACCTGTACCATTCGAGCCCTCTCACTTTTTCTCTCTTTCTCTCTCTTGTTTGCTCTCACCCTCTTTCCTGTTTTCTCCCACCTTCCTATCCCTCCTATCTCACACTATCTCTCACTTATGCCCCCCCCCCCCGAAAGAGTTACTCACCAGAGTAGTCAATGTTTAGAATCCTCAGCTCAGTATGAATTGTATGTGCATTGCTAATTCTCTCTCTCTCTCTCTCTCTCTCTCTCTCTCTCTCTCTCTCTCTCTTTTTAGGTTGGAGTAGGTGAGGGGGGTGAAGAAAGGCCATCGGGAAGTGACATACCTCTCCGCTCAGACTGTATGGAGAGAGCTGAGCGGAACTCCAGAGCACTGAGTCTTCATAACTCCATCACCAAGAGTGAGTGCTTTGGTAGCCTGAATTTGGATTCCGGAGGAACGGCCACAGGTTGTGGTCGACAATGAAACATTGCTGCAGCCCTTGTGCAAAATTGCTTATGCAGCATCAGCATGCTGGCTCTCCCAACATCACCAGTACCACGATAGCATGCTTGCCACTATAGCTTGCTCAGTCATTAATGTCGTTAACAGGGCGTGAGTGTGCTGGCTATAACACTCCTTCAAAAAAAAGAGGTGGAAGATGTGCCCGTCCTCACTCTCCTAGTGTCAGGAGCATCATATGTGATAGGGGGAGAGTAGTTGTGGGGTTGGGGAATTGGTACTTCCAAATCTCTAGTGTGGCATTTGCATGCTGGCGATATCCGTCATTCCACATCGAAGTGTTGGTCTGCAGCTACTGGCCTCATCCAAAATTGCTAGCTCAGTTTAAACAAGATGGATACAGGCCTCATTGTCTTTGTTTTTAAGTTGGCCCCCTGTCCCAACTAACATCACATCTAATGAATTAAACCTAACACTATCCTGAGAATAATTTGGAGCTAAAATGTCAGGCAGACGTTTTTTTTTGTGTGTAGTCTATACATTATCAGAACACACACACATAACTCCCCCAAATTTTTAATTACGTTTTTAAGTCATTTCACTGGTGTTTCTCTTTAAAGTTTAATATCACACACATTGCATGTCAGTGTGTGAACAAGTAAAATTAAGCGGAACAGCTGATGGATAAATCTAAATGTCAGCTATTCATTAGCCAACGCATGATCCTCTTTAGACAGGCTGTTTGCACAGTGTCCCATTTTTCTCCCACTCCAAAGAGGCATTATAAACCATGATGATATCCAGCTTTGGTAGCTTTGGTATCATGACCAATACTAAACTTACGGCATTATGGTTTTCACTAGAGCTCTTTGTGGGAGCAAATATAATCTGCTAAGGGCCCTTGGGCCATTTTTGAGAACAATCTTCTCACACAAAAGGCTTAACAAAGTGTTTATGTAGTATTTTATATTGGTAAAGTTTCTTAATGTTCATTCACAAATCCATACAGTGCATATATGTCAACCCAAATTTGACTTATCATTCTTTCATTGTAGCTTTAAAGCATTTCTCAGTCTAGACTGAGTCTGGACAGAGCAGCCAATCAGAACAGTGCTCATTTATATTACATTGTGTCACATGGTGTTATATATAAAATGTGCAAAAATGTCACATAACCAAAATGAGTGGAGGCCTTAGATAGTTGTGGCATAAAGGTTAGAGAAGCAGACGTGGGACTGAAAGGTTTCTGGTTCAATCCCCTGCTCTGGCAGGAAGTAAGGGAGGGGGGAGGGGGTGATATTGCTTAGTTCTCCCTCAACCTTCATGGCTGAGGTGCCTTTGAGCAATACACCTAACCCCTAATTGCTCCCTGAATATTGAGATGTCTGCCTCGGGGGTGTTTTTTTCACTGCCACAGATGGGTTAAATGATATTGTTTAGCTGTAAAATGTTTTTTTTTTTATTCTGTAACTGAAGAAACAAAATTCACGGAAAACATGTCTTGGCTGATCAACTCCATTTGGGTTAATTAAGAAGTGCAATTAAGAAGTGCAAAAATATATATGAAATAAGTGATGCTGATGGATAAAACCTAAATGTCAAAGCTTCATCAGCCCAACCATGATCCTCTTTAGACAGGCTGCTTTGCGCTGTCCCATTTTCCTCCCACTCCAATGAGCCATTATAAAACATGATGATATCCAGCTTTGGCCTGTAAGCCCAGGATTGAGTTCCATAGAAGCATAGCAGGAGTACTGGTGGAAGTGGAAGTGTGTGCGGCATGCTGTAAATGCCCGAGGCCGGCATGTGCAGAAGTGTGGCTGGGGAGAATAGCACTAGTCGTTGTTAATTGCTGTAAATGGAGCCTCATTCTCTCTGTGGAGTGTGTCTCTTTTTAAGCCCGAATAGCAGCCTGTGGCCGGAACGGAACAAAGCTGGTAGCTCCCCGAAACCAACACTGCTATAATTAAGCTCAAATCTTTTTTTCCTTTTCTTGCCCCCCTTTGTTCCTTCAGGAGCTGTTCTCTGCCTAAAAACCCTCTACGTTATCCTCTCTTTATCCCTCCCTTACTCCATCTCTCTCCGTCCCTCCCTCTTTGTCTTCCCCCTCTTTCATCTCCATCCCTTTTTTCCATTTACACACAGTTGTCCCCTGCCCCTCCTTCCCTTCGCCCCCTCCTCTTCCACTGTCCAAAAATGAAGGGAGGACAGATGGGGGTTGGGTCAGAGCCAGGTGGGGGTAAAGTGGGGGGAACAGAGGGTGTTATCCTGCCTGAAATCAAGAGACTCTCTCTCTGGGCCATCTGGTCCATCCCTGGCCCTCATCTTATGGGGTGAATGCTCCTCGTTTCAGGCTCTTTATAGTACATTACTTGTATAACGATTGTGATTCACGTCATAATATGTTAGAGTGGACCGGTGAGTCAGTGATGTGGCACTGGCCTACTTTTTAATCACTGAACTTCTCCAGTTTGGCCAGATTGAATGAGAACTTTGATTCATTAAAAAACTTAAAGAAATGTTCATGTGGAGCTTTGGGTGGTCAGAACGCTCAAAGCATACGGTATGAAACATTCTGATTGGTTAGAAGGCTCATTTGCATATTGCAGCACATTGCGCAATACATCAAAAATGAAATGGATAATCAGTGAAGCGACCTTGGCTTGCACTGATTTGACTGAAATAATCCAGTTTTGCTGGCTCACATGAATAAATTGATGCATTCACTATCCATAGAAACACTCATTTGGATTCGTGATTGGCCACGACACTCACAGTGCACCGGAAATAATGGGTTGAAAAATTATTCGAAAATTTCCATTGCTTTGTATCACGGACACATTAGAGCAGTGGTTCTCAACCCTGGACCTGGAAACCCGGCTCTGCTTGTTTTAGGGTTTTTCTGCTGGAACACATTTAATTTGGTGCAGCAAGAGCTGGTCACTTAGATCAGGTGTGTTAGAATTAGGGGCAATTCTAAAACCTGTGGTGTAGTGGTACATCAGGACCAGGACTGAGAACCACTGCATTAGAGAGTCAGTACAAAACACATACAAACACTCTCCTGGACTTGTGATTGGTCAGGTTGTTCACTGCATATTATAAAAAGCATTTGTATTGGTTTAAAGACTCATTTGCACATTGTCATTACAATGCATTTGAGATGCTTATCTGAACCTGTGAGTGGTCGTGATGCTGACAGCACTCAGTTAAATAATTTTGATTGGTTAGATGTTGGTGCATCGCAGAGTATCCAAAATGCTTAAGACTTGTGAAGTTGGCATTTTTTTGACCAAAGCTACTGCACTTCTGTTGGATTTTGTGAATATTCCTCAGCACACCCCCAGACCTGATCAGTCACAATGCTCACAGCATACTGTAAACTGTATTCTTATGGGTTAGAAGGTTTGTTTGAACATTATCATGGCAATGTATCAAAAATGTTATGTTTTAACTGAAAGAATCTAGTTTTGTTGGATTATATGAATACTAAAATTCATTACACACCTGCAAAAATACAGAAGGCTCTTATTGGTTATAAGGAAGATTGCAGATTGTCATTGCAGTGTATTAAAAATGCATGTTTACATTATGTTTACATTATTTGTTGTGTTAAATGAATACTTTTCACCTGACAAAATACTCATCTGGGCCAGTGATTGAGCAGGATGCTGACAGCATGCAGTAAAAAGCACTGATTTCAGCCTGACAAAGGCCAGAATAGCAATAAAAATGAATAGTACGATTCTTAGCTTTGGTATGTGCTCAGGACTTTTGTTGGGGGGACATCAGACTGTCTGCAGCTACCCTCTGAGCACTGTACCTAATTTCTGAGACAGCTGGTAGACACAAAAATGTGTAGGTGCCCCCTGGTGCATATACTGGGTATTGACTAGAAGAGCTTCTGTGTCGAAACACTGTTAAGACAGGGATCAAGAACCCTGCTTCTGGAGAGCTACCTTCCTGCAGACTTTAGATTCAATCCTAATCCACCCACCTGATCCAATTAATTACTGCCTTCTGAAGTTCTTGATTGGCTGAATGAGTGTTAAATTTAGGTAGCTCCAGGAACAGGGATGGTGACCCCTGCTCTAAGCTATGCTCCACTTACATGATTTTACTGACCGTGTATATGAATGTTACTGTTTTTTGCCTTCCAGTTCTTTCAGAAACTGCCGATACATCAGAGGAAGAGTGGCAGTCCATTTCTGACCTGGCCACAGCCTGCAGGAGCATCCTAGAAGCATTGTCTCGAGAAGGTGAGAACATGTACCAGGCTTTTTGTGATACTTGTCTCCAAAAGTATCCAGACACTCCTTCCTATCAGTAATGCAACTCTTTTATGTGGCAATAGAATTAAATGCTCCGTAGCAGCCATGGTCACCAGGCTGAGAGTTGAATAAACAGCCAGCTGTGGCTTCTTTGGAGTGATGGAGTTCCATCCAATACCTTTGGAAGAGCTGGCATGCCAGAACTGATCATCCAGTATTTATACCTGACCTCACTAATGCTCTTGTGTCTGAATGCAATCAAATTCTCACAGCAACATCCAAAACATCTAGTGCAGGTGTCAGCAACCCAAATTTGACAATTTGTCCTATTTCAACCAAAATCAAACCACCTTCGGAGGCATTGAAGATTGGCTTGCAGACTGATGGTCACCAATTAACACCTGAAAGTAATGAAGCCCAGGAAACTGAAGATTAAATATTCAGACTGTTTCAAAAACATATTCAATGATAAAATCAGTAAAAAAAAAACAAAACATGAAGAGTTTGTAGCATTTGGCTCAATAATGCACCAAAATGTTTATTTTTCTGCTTGTTCTGACTGCTGTGCTTGGAATTTATTGGTAAACAGAAAGTTGATTGGTTCATTTTGCTGAAGAGCAGGACCCTGATCTAGTGTAAAGCCTTTGCTTTAAAGGATAGTAGGATAGTAGCTGTGAATACAGCAAAGATACCCTTTATTTGAGAAGAAACATTTGTTGAGCTAGTGTCTGTAAACATTTGGACATACTAATAAAGTATTTTAGAATCCTGCTAAGCTCACATAATCATAATCATCATAATGGCAGATTCCAGTTTAGTTTTATTGACCAAGCATTCCAGCTTTGTTTAAGATATTATCAAGAAAAAAAATAGTATCTCCATTTTTGACATCATGTCACTCTGTTAGTTGTTGTTTACATTGTGTCATTTTTTTGTGATGAATGGAGCAACAAAAATTTTACAAAATAACTTGGAACAAAGTAATTTTATAATGACATCCATTGAAAGAAGGATTCGAGAAGTTACATTTTTGGAGTTATTTTTTGCCTGAAAGTGAGAATGTCAGTAATCAGTGTCGGTCATATTATTATTAATAAACATCATCAGATTAAAAGGATATCATTACTATCATAAAAACGCTGAAACATAAATCAATGTCTTCTCTTCTGAAATGTCACCTTTTCAGAGCTCTACAGCTATGAGTATGTGTGAGAGACTACGGTGGTTTACTGGTGAAAGACAAGCGTGTCACTTGTTGAATGTGTTCAGGAGTGAGTGAAGGTGTCTGTTGCATTGTTAGCGGCGGGTAGCTGTGGAGGTGACTAACCTGAGTTAGTGTGACTAAGACGAGTGAGTAATGGAGTGGAATGCTGTGTTTCAGACCGGAAGGCTGGAGATGGCAGCCAGGCAGCAGCCGACACAGTGACCTTGGGTCAGACAGACGCCAAGCTCAAAGATATTAAAGACAGGTGAGCATGACCTGCATACTTTACTGTGGACTAGAGTACGGTGTGGAAGTGGACACTATTATAAACGGTGTGACGATTAACCGTGCAGTATCTGTACTGGATAGCAATGGAATAAATGAACATAATCAAAATGTCAGTTCATACAGCCACCTAGAATAATAATCATTATTCCTATCATATTCCTATCCTGGATTATATCACAGATTTGTACATTTTTAATACAGACTATTTATTGTCCAGACTTACAAAATGTGTTTATCAGTATTGATTATCAGGTAACAATGGCAGCTGACAAGCCAAGGGTTATCACTCTTGGAAGCGCGACACTGCTGCATGACCCTGGGAGCTTGGGGCTAGTTCTTTGTTTGATGTGTCGTGTCTGGTTCTACTGTTATTGAGGGAGAAATTGATTTTATCCAAGCATGGATCCATTGAAGGTTCTGTTTTTCTGATATTAATGGACAACGTTAAAACTTATGGATCTACAACTATGGGACGGATCATATATATATATATATATACGCAGGAACAACTGCTTTCCCTCCACCCTGCAAGGACCTCTGGCTCAAGACGAATGGATCAGAACATCTCCAAATCATCAGGCAGGTCTTTTGGGTGGATAAAGGACAGCCAGTGAAGCAGTAACGGTGTTATAGGCCCCATGGCTCACTGATGCTCCTGTAGGCACAACATAAGGGATCTTCTGGCAGAGATGTTTACAGGTCGCAAAATACAAGTCCAAATAAAGTGTTAAGTCAATATTCACAAAACACACACACACACACACACATACACACACACACACACACGGCATACACATTAGACAATAGGTTTGTGTTTATCTGCCCCAGAGAGTCTTTTGGCAATACTTATCTACAAGGACTAGACAAGCTGTGTATTAGCAATGGGCACAACTTAAAAGTAGCCGAATACATTCATTAGAAGTCCATAAGTATTTGGACATAGCTATAATGTATATATGTAGTACGTGTAAGCTGTGCTTGCTGGAATGACGGGGTCACTGATTTCACGCCTGCATGAAGTACAGTCACATTCTGTAACTTTCACTCACCATGAATGGAACAACTCATTGCTCTTATAGAGTTGAGTTGTCAGTCATTAGCGACAAGTTGCCAGTCAAGTCTGAAGTCTATTTGTCTGTGACTTAAGGACTTAACTTGAGGACCAATGTCTGTCTTCTGCTAATGTCTTGGTACTACAGGATGTTTTCGAAGGCCTTGTTGAGTCCATGACTCAGCAGGTCATAGATGTTTGTCGGCATGAGGGGGACCTAAACAATATTATTAGGCATGTGGTTTTAATGTTGTGCCTGAAATGGTGTATGTTTGACCTATATATTGATAATATTTCGATTATATTATATGATATATTGATAATATTTGCCTGTTCTATACTGAGGCTGTTGTGTACTGCAGCAGGTCAGTGCAGTGCTCTCAGTTAATGGAGTTAATTTACTCTCTTCAGCTGAAAATGTATCAAGTGTAGAGGCAAGTATTATTGTTTTGTCTTATGCATGATGCTCAAAAGCAAGCCAGAGAGAACGATTGCAGAGGTGTCATTTGTCTGCATCGACCTTGAAACTGACTTAATTTGCCAGGCATTTCTATTAGGGGGTCCAGCATGTCTCTTAGTCATAATGCTGCTTTTTCTGTAGGCATGTCCCTCTCAGTGCTCTGACTCACACATTATCTCTCTCTCACTCTATTCTCTAACCTCATCTATACAGACGATACATGTACAGTAAACGATCTGTTTGATACAAGAGGCCCTGATTAATGCACAGTCTGACTTGAGTAGTCTAGTCCATTCTCATCTTCTGGGTGGGTTAAAAAGAACAGCTGCACAGATGAATACACAGGCCACCAAGATGGAGAAAAGCATGACGGCTGCAACACAGTGCTAGTTTATATAAACAGGTATTAAGTGTATTCTAATAGAGCACCTAACTGCATTGCTTTTGTAGTCCACAAGATGGCACTTTTCCTGTTTGCTTAGGACAAGCCTCTCAGCAGCCCTTTATGGAATGTTTATCACCGAAGCTCATCTTTATCTTTATTCATCTTTATATTAATTAATCATGGAGCCCTATGCTGCTACATCTTATGTATTACATTATTAATAATGATGTTGCCCTTGACATCTGGTGTTCAATACTAGCTTTCTTGTTTCTACAAAAAGGAGTGTGTTTTCAGGACAGTGCTATGAAATGTTCCCACAATAGCACATAAAAATGGTGCACAAATGGCTGAGGCAAATGTGAATTAGTGTTTGTATATAGGGTTTTCAAAAACCCATGCATCAAGGCGCTTACATAGAACAACAATGAATTTGTTCCATTTAATGATACACAAAAAAATAGTAGCACTGTTGCCTCACAGCAAGAAGGACCTGGGTTCAATCCCCGGGTGGGGCGACCTGGGAAATTTCTGTGTGGAGTTTGTATGTTCTCCCCGTGTTCGCGTGGGTTTCCTCCGGGTACTCCGGTTTCCCCCACAGTCCAAAGACATGCATGGTAGGTGTATTGGTGAGGTATTTGTGTGTGTGTGCCCTACGATGGATTAGCGCCCTGTCTAGGGTTGTTTCCCGCCCTTGCGCTCAGACTTGCCGGCTGGGCACCGGCTCACCCGTGACCCTATTCAGGAATAAGCGGTTCAGAAAATGGATGGATGGATGGATGGAAAAAAAAATAGTTTGTACTCACCCAAACAACCAAGGCTGTCTCTGATGTTGGCATGAACATGTCTCCGAAGATGGGATGCTCTGGAGGCATACTGACCCAAAACCTTTTTTCCTGCCTGCTTTGCTTGACTGTGCCTGACCTGTAACTCATGGACTCAGTAAATGTACTGGCAGGGCTGTAGCATGTGAATCCACATGGTGACCAGTTCAAGTGAAGTTTATAGGTTTCGTTCAACAGTTCAGATGCATTTGGTATGAACATCAGCAGTTCCAGGTCTGAGGCCATGGAAGAATCCCAGAACAGCATGGTATTCTCCTTATCCTTATGGTCAGGAACTCTGGGTAATGACCAAAACAACAAAGCTGTTTTCTCATTTGAGTGTCTGGGCACACTCTTTATGATAGAATGAGGAGCTCAGTTATCCCTGAGAGGCTGGGAGTAGAGCCACTGCTCCTTTGTGATGAGATGAGCCATCTGAGGTGGTTCAGGCCTCTGATAAGGATGCCCCCTGGTTGTTTCCCATTGGAGATGTACCAGGCAGAACTAACTGAGAGGAAACCCTGAGGAAATTCCAGGAGCAGTGAAGGGATTATATCTCCTGACTGGCCTGGGATGGCCTGGGGATACCTCAGGAGGAGACGCTGGAACATTGCTTGCCCTATTGTCATATATTATGGTACTGAAATTGACTAAAAGATATGATGATGATGAAGATGATGAGTATATAGCTATTGTTCCACAAGGTGATATCTGGCACCAAGAGCATATTTAACCAGGGTACCGGTTGCCTTTCCTTGGACCACTATTGTTACTTACTGACCACTGCTACTGGAAAGACCCCACAAGACCTGCCTGTGTTTTGCAGATGCTCTGACCCAGTTGTCTAGCCATCACAATTTGGCTCTTGTCAAAGTGGTTCAGACTCTTACAACTGACCATTGTTCTTGCTATCAGCACATTGTCTTATAAGACTTGTCTGTTCTCTTAGTTCCTCATATGTAGATCCTTCAATTGACAGGTGCCATTGAAACCAGAAAATGAGTGGTAATCACTTTACTTTCAATGTTATGGCTGATGGTGTACTCATCTTGACATGTCTCTCTCTTTCTCACAGTGACTCTCCCAGTCACCTGGAGGAGAAAGTGTCCCAGTTGGAGGCCATGCTGAAACGACTGCAGGATGACCTCCAAAAGGTACTTATCCTTTCCCCTTAGCAAGTCTCAGCGGAGCTCCTGAGCCCCCTCCCATCCCAACCCCCCCTTTCCCCCAAATAATTCCCCCTCTTCCCCTTCACCCTGTTCACCTGATTGTCCAAACTTAGGTCCCCTTCCCAACCCTCAACCACCCCAAATCCCAAAAATTGACTTCACAGAGACAATCAGCCAGAGGGTTGTAGAGGTAGGGCGGGACAAGCAAAAGAAACCTGTCTTGTCATTGGGCAGGGCGAACAGAGGAGATGAGAAGATGGCTGGAGGGACATTGGGCAGTCATGCTCACTCTCTCAACACTAAGCGACCAGTGGCAGTCGAGGCAAGTACAGCATGAGATTTTTCCTCCATTGCGCCAAAACCGAATTAAAAACAACCAAAACCAAACCCAAATAACACATTTTCAATTCTCAACTCTGTCGAAATTGACCCAGGGAGGTGTCCTAACATGCACTGAGACAAAGTGTGTGGTGTGTAAATTATCCAGAGCTACACAACATCTGAAAAGCAGATTAATTCAAGGTCAGATAACGATTGGCAAGTAGCAGAAAGGCTTTTTTTCCTGCTGATGAAAAAGAACAGAGAAGTGAAACAGTCATTATTTTTTGCAAGGAGAGTTAAAGAAAAGAAGAAGGATGAAGGAGAGAAACAAACCATGCCTTGAGCCTCATAGATCAAGTAAAATGGGAAAAAAATCAAAGAAAGAGTTAAGACGTACTAGATGCCGCACACTCAGTTGACCTTAGAGGTCAGAGAAATTGCAGGCTTCTCCAGGGACACTTTCACACATGAGGATGGACATCTAACCCAGCAAAATATACTGTAGCATCTCCAAGGACTGGAGCGCAAATGATGTCCTCTCAACTGAAAATGTGTGACATCCTCCATAAAGCAGCGAGACAGGGTTCGATCGGGGTCGCCACGCTAACATGATGATCTTATGGCTTTACCCACATAAGCAAATCTCCTTTTGTTTTTTTTTTTGTTGTTTTTTTTTTTTTATCTGTGCCTTTGTAACCCCCTCCTCCACTATCTGTCACACTCACCATTAACCACAGCTGTATTATCATCAATCCAGAGAAATGCATATCCTCTAAAGTAAGATATGCAACAAGGGATCATCAATAGCATAACAGTACTAAAGTGTCAGAGTGAGCATGGTTAACTCTGTGATGTCCCATCGTTCTCCATTTGGGCTGCACGATATGCCGCATTATCATCATCGTCATTACAGCAGAGTGGATCAGACATTTGTTGGACAACTTCATATAAGCTGTGAATGTTGTAATGTTCCCGCATGAATCCAGCAAACCCAGAGTCTCCGTGAAGTTTAGACTAGAGCAATGCTGCGGATGAAGGTGAAATACAGCTATTTGCAGTGTTGATTAAGGTTTATTCACTAGCAAAATACGCATAATAACACTAATATTATTTACTTGTGGGTATAAAGAAAGAAAGAAGCACTTAATCAGTCTTCAGTGCAGTGAGCACAAACATATACACACACACTGCATTGTACATGGAGTGTCGGGGTGTTAGGTCCCTTGCTCACCAGCACTTCAGGTGTGTCCTGCCCATTCAGGGGATCTGCAGTTGTGCTGAAGTGGCCATAAATATTCTGTTATTTCATCTTTCTTGTGCGTATCGCGTATGCATAATATGGTCCTTACTGTTAGCTATTACTGCAGATGCCTAAAATAAGACCTAAAATAATACACCCAGTGCTAACAAATGACATGAAAATGTATGACATGGCTTATGGCACAGTTACCTCTGTACATCGTCCAAAATGTAGTGTGACAGGCCTGAACCTGTCATGAAGTTTCATCCTTGATGCTACCACAGCCATCTGTAGCCAGCAGTTTCAGATAACATGAACTGCCTTGCTGTCTCTGGATAGGTAGGATGGCCCTCCCTCTCCCCCATCACCTAGTGTAATGATGTGTATTCACCTATTCACTGATGTTGCATTGGTTGTATTGCTTCTGATATCATCCCAGTGTGCAGCAGCCTTATTATACATCCCCATTTATGTGCATATCGTGCAGCCCTGTCCTCTAGCAATGTCATGTAGCTATTACATAGTTTATTAATGTTATTAGTCCGTTGATCTCCAGTAGGCTCCCTAGTTTTTTACTGGCAAAATATGATTTTCCTGATTGTATGGATTGTTTTAGTAATGTCTTTGCCCGAGCCCAGGTATGTTACACGTCTATATACAGAATAACCAATGGAGGCTTTCCATGTGATTGATGATAATGCTAAATAAAGCAGCCATCCAGCACGATAAGTATGACAACATGTGCGCACATGTGCATAAACACACACTGACAGCTTTGAAAGGCGTCCATACAGCACACATACACAGCGGAGTCTAAACTGACTTCATTACTCTGGTTTGTTAAAGCATTAAATTGCTGTGGTTTCGGTGGGGATGGGCTCCTAGAGGCATCGTCTGTCGCAGTGCATCTTGATCGGGGCATTAAGAATGCAGGCATAGACTATTTTTATCCCATTTCTTTCCGATATGGCGCCTCATGAATGCTTAATGTAGCTGTCATAAACTGTTTATGTATGTCTGATGTTGTTGCACTTAGCGTGCTTTGTGACAAGCTACCCTTATCTCTCCTCATCTATTAATCATGGCTAACTGAAAAATAAGCTCTTCATTTTCCTGACAGCAGAGCTACTGCGATTGCAGAAAAGAGTTTGTTAAAACCCCATGCAAATTGTTACATGCTGTTGAACTCTTTTCCATGTTCCTCCTTGTAGCTCTGTTTTGTCATTTCCACTTCTGCCTCCTCCTTTCCTCGGATATTTTCTGCCCTTAGCAGCTCATTCGTGGAGGACACTCCAGCTTCAGTGGCTAAAATAAAACAAGTCCTGCTTTAGAATTGAGACATAAAACACTGATACTAATCTGAAGTTATGAAGTGCATGAAATACTGTTTGGCTTCTGTTAAAGTTGGCAAGAAGAATCTGAGAGCCATGTAATTAGAAAATAAAAAAGGAGATTTTTCCTTCACTGAGTGAAGAATGAGGTTTGGCAAAAATTCAGTAAGGATTTATCACATAACAGGAGATGATGGGCTAACACTGATAATGAACACTGGACTTGGATCGTCACCAATCTCATTTAAGTGGATTCATTACAGAATCATAATGTATTTGCTTCACAAATCTGACAAAAGCTTTGTAATCAATATAAATAAGCTATGATTTAGCTTATTTTATGATTTTTTTTTTTGTATCTATGCTGCTGTGTATTTTTCCCCCTTATTCACATCCTACAAGTCCTGCTTTTAGTACGACTTCAGCTTCAACTAGACAGCATAGTGCAAAATGATGCCACCTCCTGTGCTGAGGTAACGAGGGTCTGGTTACTCAATATGACCATGAGCATTACTGTCTTCTAAACTGGGGGGTTTCAAACTTTAGTCCAGGGACCACCAGTGGGCCATGAAGCACTCTCTAGTGGCCAGTCCATTCTCAGGGGGAGTCAGTAGTCCATACAAGGCTGGTAACAACACTTTGCATAAATAATATCACAGACGCTTTGCAAGGCAAATTAAACAGGATCAGTTTGAGACAGTTTTGACACATAGAACGTTTTGGTTTTTTTTATGCCCCATAATTCTTTCTAGTAATAAGCAGGTAATAAGCTTATTCTATTCTTATCCTATTCTATGAGTTGCAAGTGGTTGAGAACCCCTGTTCTAAACCACATAGATTTGGAAATAAATTAGGATCTGAATGCTTGTTGAGGTGGTTAAGAGATATTTTAAGGTGTGTATTTATGGAGATGAGATTGGTGACAGTCTGTGTCTAGTGTTTTTTAGGAACATTAGCCTAGTTCTTCTGTTCTGCACTAAAAAATGGCATAAAACAGCTGGAGAGTCAACCATGATTAACTTTCCTATCCATCTCTACCACTTCATTCTTATGGGAGTCTGTCTGTGCGAAACATTTCTTAAAGTATGTATCTTCTCTGTGGACCCTGAACTGTATGTGTTTCTGCTGTAGTTTTGTGTGATGGTTCATCTGCAGTCATGTTCAGGTTGCAGTTTTGAATCTCTGTGGCGATGGGAGTTTTAGATTCTCACTCATCTGAAAAAAAACAGTCATTCAAAGGTTTACGTGTGAAAAGATTTCAATGATGGAAGTTCTGTTGAGGAACATGATGATTATTACATAATGAATCTTCTGTGGAATCAGGATTTAACACCCACAGCAAATCTGACCGTGTTTATTGTTAAATCACCAAACCTCAGTGTATTGTATTGTAAGTCAAAGTATGAAAGTGTGTTCACCTTTGAATCAGATAAATTCAGTGCTTCATTCCTATAAGGGTAAGGTGAGGTTAGAGTTCTTAGATGAACAGGGTTACAAAGAGAACTGGATTCTAAAGCATGTAATGAAACATTGCCTCTAAGGCTACATGTAGGCAGAAACGGTAATGTTGTGTGATTATACAAATGACCGGCTTTTAACAAATGTGATTCAGGACCGAAGTAAAGACATCAAATTACTAATCAGATGTGCATTGGCTTTAGGGCCACAGCAGCATTCAGCAAGCTTTGAATAATTGTTCGTATTTACAATCACCCTTAAATTATATTGTGTGCATTTCACAATTAGCCATACTTTGTATATGTTAATTAATTTATATATGTAATTCATTCATAGTTATTTAATTCATTATTTATTACAGATAATCAGTTTCAGGTTCTGATTTGTAGTAAATACGTTTACTGATTTATACTCAATTTTATGAGTTGGGGAGAGACAGATGTACTGTAACTTTAGACAGGCAGATCAATCCACCTGGATCTTTGCTCAAAAAAGTAAATGTAAAAAATACTACAGTTTATCTACTTTACTAAAATAACCTTAAAATGCTTCACTTAATACATTTAGTTCATCTACTTTATTGCAGTAACTTTAAAATCACTTCACTTTGATAGCTATAGTGTATCTTCTTTTTTTGACGTAATTTTAATATCTACATTTTATCTACTTTATTAAAGTAACTTTATTGGTACTTTATTTTTATAGCCATAGTTTAGCTGTAAAGAAGTGGAGGTAAAGATTCTTATGGAGGCCCTTCACACTCTCATCTCATTTCCAAATGGTTTTTTAATGGAACCAAAAATGGTCTTTCTGTGGCGTTGCTCAGAAAACCTTTTGTGTCACCTTTATTTTACGAGTTTATAGCAACAAGTAATTTACTTTTATATCCACATTTATATGTTTGTAAATTTTAAAGTATGTTACTTTAAAAGTACATTTACTGAAGAAATGAAAATGTGCTTTTAGGTCCATATAAAGCTACAGTTTCACTACTATTATAGCAACAGTTTAGCTCCTTTACTGAATGTATAGCTAAGCTCATATTCCATTACTAACGTGAGTTTTGAGGGTTTTGTTTTATTCTAAATTCATATCTGCTAATGCTGTTCATGTCTTATAGGAATCAATTGATTTGCTAGACTCAGGGGTGATTGAGCATGTGCTCAGATTCTTCACCCGAATAATATTCAACAATCAAAACTAGAGTCAAACCACTGAATGGTGCTCTTTATTTAATCCTCGTTTGCTCATCTTCCTTCAGTCTTTTATAGAAAATGGGTGAGTGTGAGCAGGAGCAGTGCGGCTGTGTTTAGCATGTTTAAAATATTTAAGAATTGTTTTGATTTCTTTTGGGTTGTGAAATGTTTACAAAAGTTTACAATTTACCCAAATACTAAATAATTAAAACCAGGACCTACATTGCAAACAAGCACTCACGCATTCTGATGACTCAGTCCAGCCCTAACTTTATTCATTATTAAAGAATTTAGTGAAGTTTAGTTGCCTGCTTAAATATGGCCTTGTTTTATTCTAACCTTACTCCCAACCATCTAGCCCCTAGCTTTCTTCACCTACCCCAGCGATCCCACCCAGTGCCCCAAGGGGGTGCTCTGATGGTCAGTTGTGTTGTGTGTGCCACTCCCTCGGCAGGAGAAAGAGGACAAGGCGGTGCTCCAGGCAGAAGTGCAGAGTCTGAGGCAGAACAACCAGCGGCTGCAGGAGGAGTCGCAGACCACAGTGGCGCGCCTCATCAAAGTCACCGAGCTGCTGTGCAACGTCAACAAGCCCTGCTAGCAGAATGAGCCTGCAAGATACCCCACCTTCTCAGAGACCAATGAAGATTAGTACAAACATGAGCGAGTCCTGCTAGCAAAGCAATTCAAACTGACCTGCAAGACCCCGAGGCCACAAATTGACCCCAGAGCCCAATGAGGAATGGCATGCTAGCAGCAAGCCCTGCTAGCAAAGCAAGTCATCCAGAGCCATCTAAAAGACACACATAGACTCAAAAGATGGATATGTCCCTAATTTCTGCTGGCAAAGCACCATAACACCCGTACAAGTAAATCCAGATGATAGTAAGTGCTGCTAGCAAAGCAATCCCAACCAACCGTCAAGGCCCAGGGCCAATACACAGACTCTTAAAGTCCAGTGAGGAGTGTTAGCCACAATGTTAGCAAGCTTGGCTAACCATAGTAAGTCATGTAGAGTGACCTGAATGAACAACTTAGACTAAACTGTTGAAAATGGATATACTAGCCACCCATAACAACTCGACCAGAAAGATCCAAATGTTGGCAAGTGTTGCTAACAAACAAAGGCAATGTGGAGGTTTAGAGACATACAGTACGCTGTAGACATGGGTGGGGAACGCCAGTCCTGGAGGGCCGAATTGCTGCACTTTTGTCATCCAAGCACACCTGATTCATCTCAACTATTAATTACCAGGTGAATTTATAAGCGTTTTCCACCAATTGTGGTTCTGTTTTGGTTTGGGAACCTAATTCTGAACCATTCAGCATATCATATTTACACCAAGAAATAGTTTGTTCGCAGTGGAAACCAAAGATTAGCTGTTTTTCAGCTTAAACTGCTGTTAGGGTGTCTAGTTGTACTGTAGCAAAGAGCAATGGTGTGCCATTTGTCGTGCACATTGTAGTCTTCGACTTCTAATTGCCAAAAGTTGATCCATTTTTGGAGAGAAACAAACGTCTGTAACAGAAGAAAATGCTCACAGGTAGTCTATACACTCCACCATCTCACTTCCACTTACTGATGCTGGGCAACACCCTGTGTTGTATTCTGTGATGTATGGTTCCCTATAAACACCAAAGGTTCTTGTAAGCCCAAACTGAACCAGTTCAACCAGTTCAGAATTCTTTTGGTGGAAAAAGCCTACCAATGTGCTGGAGCAGGCAAATCAGCAACCTTTGCTGGTCTTTGGTTCCCCACCCCTGCAGTAAAATAGAAGCCTAGACCTAAATACTGATAGGACTATATTAAGAGGCAAAACAATGTTGTCAAAGAAAGCTAACACGTCATACACAGAGATGTATTCTGCAAATGTAGATGTTTGATAGTCCAGCTAGCAAGGAAAGCCTTCCGTAGCAGTGTGGTGTAGACTAGCTATTGATCCAACTGTCCATCTAACTTCATTATACACTCTTAGGGCATTTTCACACATGTTCTGCAACCAGGACCAATTCTTGGCTAATTGGAAATAGGGGCTGATTATCGATGGTTCACTTTTACACACAAGTATTCAAATCAAATTCAAAGTCTTGAAGAACAGCGTTTTCTGGAATTAAGGCACTTGATCTTGCTGGAGCAATTCACATCAGAGATGGTTTTTAACCATGCATGCAGTAAATTGAAGCGGTCATGTGACAAAATTAACCAATCAACATGCAGCACCAATCCATACATATCCATACAACAAACCAAACTCTCAGCGAAAGTGCTCCAGAAATAGGTCCAGAAAAAAAGCACTAGTGTGAAAACGCCCTTAGAAATTTAGGCACTCTGAACAGTTCTTGAGCATTGCCATAGAAGATCCCATTTTGATGTGTGTGAAAAATCAGAGTCCATGTAAAAGTTCTTCACTCTCACATCTATATTACACTATGGCCGTGCTCAAGGTGACCTTTGTAGCACCTACACTGTTAAGAGTGTAGGAGTAAAATACCCTAGAGCTTATAATTAGTTTGATAGCCCTACAGAAATGAAGAATTTAATGCTAAGCTTCGATTGGGCCACACTTTTACTGCATGATTAATAGACAACAGGGCTGAGCCAATAGCCAATATGCAATTTTACTACACCATAAAATGAAATATCTTTAATTAAGAATGAAAGCTAGAGCTCATATTAAGATGCTCCTAGTCACTGTTGTTTGTTGTTAGTGAAGTTTACATTTTTGGATGAAGTATTTAAATCTGAGATGTTGACAGTGGCTTTAATTCAGTGCCCTAATAAATAGTAATAATTCCATGTAGACATTGATATGGTTCCTGCAGACACCGATTGACCGTTAATACTCCCAGAGCTTGACATATCCATACAGAACATGTGTAGAGATCGAGATGGATGAGACCCGGTCCTATAAATATGGTGCCAATCTGTCTAATTTGGTGCTGAGGTCAGCTGCTAGTCACCATCCATATGCTGTCCTCTTCTATTCAGTGTTACCCTGCTTTGAATATGGGTCTTACTATTATTGTGCTATTTGATTTGTTAGTCTTTGGTATAGTGTTTATGTAGTGGTTGGGAAATGACAGAAATAGCAAAAATAGCAATGTCACTAGGTCAGAACTTCTATCAGGCCTAGGAGATTGAGTTGATTGAGCTGTTCTAATTTAGCTCATTCAAAGCTCATTTTCATTTTTAGACAGAACCTGGTCTTTAGTTAAACACCTTTGTGCAGTATTGTTTTCTCCTCCTCGCCTCCTCCACTGCTTCCATCTCTTCATCATTTAAGGTTGGCTCTTACACTCAAACGTGGACACAGCATGGCAGACAGAGCAGCTGCGGGATATGTTACAATGAAAATATGGCTATTGTGATTTGCTCTATGGACCTAGATGACCTGCTTCACGAAGATAAACTCAGCCTGGCACCTTCTCGAACATCAATACCATTGACAGTACATGGACAATGAATGGACCTTCAGCAAGCTTGAAAATGAAGGACTGTAATGTCTCTGGCCTCCTCAGTATCTATGATATTGTGAAAACCTTCCATAAAGAAAGCTTCTTGCAAACTAAATGAACACTTGAACTCGGAGGGAGTGGACTTACACTGGGATTCACCTTCTGTAGCTGGAAGGAAAAGACTCCACTCGCTGGACATGAAGGGAATTGCATCACGCAAAAGTGAAACTTGACTTGAAATAGATGGGATTCCTGCCTCTATCAAGACTGAGCCTTTTTTTTGCTGTATTTAGAGACATTTCTTTAAATCTACTGATATATTATTGTATTTGCTTCACTTAACTGGTTTCAATAATTGACTGCTGGCTGCAGAGGTAAACTCCACTTCAGGCTCCTGTGTGTGCTCTGCATTGCTCACATCGGAATGGACTGTCTTCTTGGGACGTTGCACATAAACAAAATCACAGTCGATCCTTTTTATCACTTATCACTTAATGCTCATCACATGCCAACTCCACTTGGGCCTGTTGGTTCACATCATCGATGTCCATGAACATATTCAAGTAGAAACATTGTAATTATTTTTAAATTCCAAAGCTGTGCTCCAGTTAGATTTTTAGTTTTAGTTTTTGAACTTTGACCTGTCAGGCTCTGAATTGCTTCTTAACTGTTGAAGTTGGGTACAAATAACAATAATAAAAATTGATCTTGAAGTAAATACTCAGTAATTTAGTTAGAAATAAAACAAGATAAAATAAATAATCCAAACTATATTTAAAAATCTAGTTAATTGTACATAGAAAAATGCATTTCAAGTTAGCAAAATTAGCCAAATTAAATTGTGCTAAATTATTTAAATACAAATATTTTCATTTTATTATTTTAATGTAAATTGTTAATAGTTGTGGGCATTTATTCAACTATTTAAATTATTCTTAGAGATGTTTTGGTGCCTTGTTAATAATTCCGCTCAGTTTTGTACTTGTGTGATTTAAGAAAGTAAAAGCATAAAACCTAATTATAACACAGCTTTATCATTTCACAAGGTTACATGAATAAAATTGTTGAAAACGTTTTTTCTTGATGTTTTTCATGGAAATTCATGGCATGACTGACAGGCCCTAGGTCAGTTGCTGTGGGACGACCCTTGTATATCTCTGTACTCTTCACTTCTTACCTCACATCAGATCCACTGATGGTGACATCACAGTGTGACATCAAAAGAAAACATGGTTTGGGTTGAGGGTGACAGTTCCTTGCCTTGTCACCAGTACAATCCTTCCACTGCAGATCACCTACACACCCTGGACTAAACTTGACCAAGACCGACAGGCATAGCCACACACATTTACACAAGGGATGCCAAGCAAGTCACAGGAAAACCTGGTCAGTATGTCTGTATGTCATACATAGTCTTTTATCCTCTTCTTGTAATTTGGATCTTATTTTAGAGTCACTGTGAAAGCCGGTACCAGCAGATTCTCATATAATGAAGATTAAATTATAACTCTTTATGTCTTAAGTGAAGATGTAGAAAATGATTCAGTGTTACTTCCCTCAGCGACTCCACAGACAGAACAACACAAATCTAGCCTGCAGGATCCTGGCGTTCTCAGCCAAACAGTACTGGAGTTTCAGGACTCTTGAGGAATGCTTTTTAATGGTTTGGATTTGATTCTGTGACAACGTGGACTCCAGGCTTGATAACGGACAAGCGGAAATCCAAGTGTGCTCAGGCAAGTTTAACGCAAGCCCTCTCCAGTGATGTATTGTGGGCGTATATTTAGCCAAATGCTGATGTAAAGAACTCTTTTCCTGTTCAATTGTGCGTCTCATAGTTTTAGAGAATGTAGGGGGACTGGCGAGTACAGGAATGTGCCAAGCAACTTCCGGTTCCCCTCTGTATGTGTGTATGTATGTAAAAAAAAACAAATGTAATAACTTATTAATCTTGCAAATGTGGATTTTATTGTTAGATGTCTTTGAACTAGAGGGTGGGGACGTTCGTTTGTGAACTACTGACTGGGCAGGTATAAGGTTATGAGCGTCTTTTCTTTTCTAGAACTTTTATTTTGTAACAGCTCAAATGTAAAAAACGTAAAACTGTCAAGATGCAAAGACAGTGGTTTATTTACCAATAATTATATCAACTGTTATTACAGGCAGTTATTTTCCCTCCAGGTATGCCTTTACACGGAATACGTACTTTCTTAAGAGCTGGAACCTGGCAAAGGTACATCTGGACGATATGAAGGCTAAGATTGAAGGGTTTTTACGTGTGGAATTTCTACATTTTTCTGTTCAGAATAATCGCCATCAGTCAATGCCAAACCTTCTCATGTCAATTGTTCCCAACTCCTCTAAAAGAATCAGCACCTTGCCCTTTATTAATTAGCTTTTTTTTTTCTGTTTCTGCTCTAAGAATCATGGTCTTTGGCTCTCTCTCTGTTTCAGAAGCAATCGTTTTATGCACTTTAAAGGTCTCAATCTTTCGCACGCAAACATGTTCATGTTCAGGGACATGTTCATCACAAATCTGCTTCCATAAAACCCCTCAAAACCATACTTGTTAGATGTGTGACTTGGTTGACTGATGTTTTTTTTCCCTGCCTACAGCTCTGCAGAGATAAACATTTTCCTCAATAAACTCACGTGATTCAGCTGGTTACAGCAAATCAGACCAGCTAAGGTCTTCTCGAACTGGTAACCTGTCTTCCAAAGCCTAGACTGCATCCATTGTAGGGAATGTCATGTAAAGACTTCTCCTTAGTGGTGTACTGAACACACAAATGGACCGGTCTAATGATGCTGCCTCGTGACATCACCATAACTCTTGCAACTGCAACATGAAACTCATCAGGGAACTCAAATTCAATACTTGAATGAGCTGTACGGATGCTTTATTTTGTGGTGCTGTTTTATTTCCCTTTGAGTTGTACGTACACCGAGAACACCGAGCGCCAGGAAGGATACATCAAATGCGTCCTCCAAATCCTTCCAAACATAGGCAGCGTTTCTAGGTTGTATACAAAGGGTGACTCACTTTGGAACAGCCTTCTGTGTTATAGTGTCTGAGAACTGCAGCCTACCTTGGCTGTAGTCTAGGCTTTGGAAAACAGCTGTAGTGTTAAGACTGTATTCTTCTTTCACACTGTGAGGGCCACGCAGTCGCCACTATTGACTGATTCACTGATTCACACTGTCTCTTCTCCTGTCCACTAGGTGGCCTTGTGAACTGCACAAAGGTGCAGCAGGACCCAGCAGCACTGTTCAACCTATATCTAAAATATGCTGGCCACCTAGCTACCGTAGTTAAACACAAGATACATGATATTACATTTTTAATAATAACATTCCTCTTCTTGAAATGTAATGACCAGCCAAACCCCTTAGAGACCTGTCTCCAAAATCTTCCACTGTTTTTCGTGGCATTTGTGTTCGCACTTCCCCTACAAACTGTAGAAACTTTAAGCATCACCAGATGGAGGGAAGGCCACAGTGGCTGGAAGTCTGTGTTAAGGCTAGATTATACTAGAATACTGAGGGAGTAAGACATGTTTATGCTCACTAGTGACACATATCACAGGCATCAGATTATAAACCAGGCACAGTATCCATGGAAACCAATGTTCTGAGTAGCAAACCTTTTATTAACCTGATCTTCAAAAAATAGGGAATTAATGACTAAATGAAGTGGCGAAATCATTCGCATCATACAGGAGACTGTAATTCACAACATGGTCGAATTGGAATTTTTTTATCTTCATCCCATGGTTTTATCCAGTAAAAGTGGGGACATGGTTATCTCTGCAGAGCTGATCTGGACACAACCCAGTTTAACCAACCTGCCCTACAACCTTCTGGAAAATGCAATGTTCTGAAATGAGATGATTCAAATGTGTGATTAACACATTAGTAAAATATCCCTGCTGTGATTTTTCACATAATCTGGAGACACTGTTGTCCATGTGTCCACCATATTTTTTGCTCCTGTAAAGTCAAACCTTTGACTAATAACTGAATTTTGAAAGGAGGAACATTCCTGAAGCCCCTCCTCCCTGCAGTCTAATGTCCGTAAAATGACTGCCTCTGTCATCCATGTCAATGAGAAAGTTTTCACACTCCAGCACCACCCCTCACTCCTACCTCCACTTCTGAGAAGGTGGTCTGGCCTTCTAGAAGTCTGAATGGGCAAAGCTGATGGCATGAACTCGCTAAATGACTCATTTATCAGACAGTGACATAAATGTGTCCTTTTCCTGCTTTTGACCAGAGTGTCAATGAATCACACATTTGAATCCAGTCTTTTGGATTCAGTTCATCCATTTTTCCAGAATGGCTCTGTGAAATGTGAAAACATCAGCGAACTTGATCCAATCTCCGATCTCGCATTTTAATCACTTTACCTCAATTTGCTCCAGCTTTGTTTTCTACTGTTTGGTTTGATTATGATGTATCTTACCATGGAACGCCTTATTCGGTATCAGCAGTAAGGCTCGCATAGGCTTATGTTTTAGCATCGACTGCAGAAATGCAGAAAACGAGCCTCCTTACTGGCACTGTCCAAGCAGAGCAGCACTGTTCTGCCAGACTGAAGGAAGAAAAGGATCTGAACCATAGCCAAAATCTGTATGTTAAAACACACGCTCCTTATACACACACACACACACACACTATGCACTGTGGTCTGCACGGGGGTTTCGTTACCAGGACCAAAGGCAGGGGAATGTAAAAAAGTGTTAAGCATACACACAAAGTGGAGGTAAATGGTCGTGTGTGCTATCTCTGTGTTCCTTTGACCCTGTGTGTGGAATGGGCTGATGACTGAGTGTTGTTCATCAATGTGAACTGGAGGGATACTGGCAATAAAAATAAAAACTGAACTTGTATCTGTATAAAACACAAAGCCTGGAGTCTGGAGTTTTTAACATGTCCTTTGACATGGTTGTGTTCACTGTGGTATTGTAATAATAATAATAATAATAATAATAATAATAATAATACGGTTTGCTCGGGTGAATGTACTGTAGTATGCAAATATTGGTCACTCATTGATTGAACCCAGCTATAGAATCCAGTGATAGAAATCCCTCCAGCCGTGAGCTGTGGGGCAGTGAATCTAGAGTCACAGAGATCCAACCTAAACCTTTAGGATGAGTTCCAGAACTGGTCATCCAGCATCAGTGCCTGACCTCACTAATGCTCTCATGGCTGGATGAGAGAAGAGTCGAGGCTGTTTTTTCACCATAAGGAAAACAGAAAATAGCTAAGATATGGTGGACGAGCAAGTGTCTACAGACCTTTGGGAGGTTTGACATTTTAATTCATTATAATGCAGTTCTCTGAAACCAGCGCCTGGATTAAATCTTCAAGTTTCACGACACACATTAGCAACACGGAAGATTAATTCGATTTTAATGACTAGAATTTCACTCAGTCTTTCTGCCTCAGACGTCATTATAGCCAAGGCTGCTGACTTTTATACTTTGCGTATAATTCAACCACTAAGATGTGGAAGATAAACTGTTTAAAGTTCATAGACTTGAACTTCTGAAGAGTTGAAAGCCTCTGAAGCCTGTTTCACACTCACCGCTCCGAGGTGTGAGGACTTGCATTTCTTTTTGGCGCCCATGTTAACAGGCTTGAGAATCCACACAGTCTGCACATAACATGACATAATCGGTCATGACCACACATGATATGCACCAATCAGCCGTAACATTAAAACTGCTGATGTCAAGCAAAGTATTGATTATTGTGTTGTTCTAGTCACACCTGTCAATGGGTGGGATATAGATATAGTGCAGGAAGACATTTCTTGAAGTTTACGTGGTAAAGGCAGGGAAAATGGGCAAGCAAAACAATGTAAACCACTTTGACAAAACCCAGACTTGGTGGTCTTCGTATCCCCTACCTCCCCTAAAAGTGACCCAAGGAAGAACAACCAAGGGTAACCAAGTAAACAAACTCCTTTAATGAAAAACTAAAAGCCCCATGGTGTGCATGAAAAGCCTTTACGGTGGGTTTTAAAATATCTGCCTACTGTAACGTACTGGACAGACCGTGACCCGCTGTTTTTCACCACATACTGAGAAGCAAAAATGAAAAGGATCACAAGGCCTTCTCACTTCACTCCATAATGCAAATGTAGCTGAAGAGGCCAGCAAACTCGCTCCCCTAATCACTCTGAAACCCGCTTTTAAATCAGGCTGTAGTCAATGACCTAGTTGTGCAGCTATGTACATCCCAGCTGCAATCTGACTCACCAAGCAGCCTGTGTGGGATCTTAGAAAACTATACTCTGCAAACGTTTTAGAGGTAATAAAACAATGTGTTTTGTTTTTAAGAACATCCTCAGACTTTCAATCAATTCAATTATAATAAAATAAAAATAATATCAAATATAACTGAGCAAGATGCACTCAGTCAGCCTGGACGTGTTTCTTATCTGACATTTTCTTCTTCTAGACTAATGATGCTAACAAAAAAGAACATGCTTTACACATACATTTCTGGACACACAGTGATACAGAACCATCACTGAAAATGAGAGAAGCCCATAGACTGCAGCTCACTATCTCACGGTCTCATTATTCTGAGATACAAATCATTAATTTGAGATTCTATTTTATCATTTAGCTTAACTACATTTTAAATGACATCACACTCATCATATTCCAAGATATTTTGAGCAATATCATTAATTTGAGATACTATCCGATTATTGTTTTGAGAAACTGTAACTGTCACATTAGTTTCATAAATAAATAAGTCATTATTTTGAGACTCGATCTTAATATTATGAAGTGAACTGCTCTGTCATTAATTATTTGGTGATGGTATCTTGTCCAGTGTTTGTTAGCCACGTTAGCTAAAGACTAAAGAAGCATGTCTTGGCCGATGGACTGAATCTGGGGTCAGCGATCAATCATGTTCATTTGATTTTTCTCCAAAACATTGCTTTGAGCGAGCTGAGTCAGAGCACATTCTCTGCAGTTGCTGCGATGGACAGGAGCCTGTATTTACTGCCACTGTACACAAGCAGGCCCCAGATGTCATGGAGATTATTAAACAGAGCTAATAGATTTACTGGCCCTTTTTAAAACACACACATGGATACAGACTCACACACGTTTTGTCCCTGGCAACCGAAGATAGAAAAGTGACAGAATGCTTGTAAACAGTCAAATTTCAACTCGCTCATACACAAACAGGTGGGTACATGCACACTCGTTATCTCTCTCTCTCTCTCTCTCTCTCTCTCACACACACACACACACACACACACATACACTATATGACAATTCTTTTACATTTTATTTACATTTTAGCTTATGGGCTGGACATTTTTGGTAGACCTGACAGTCTTACAGCTATAACCAGTAACTAATACTGTAATGCAATACTATCGGTATGTCCTTATTTGGAAATACCAAGTCTTTATTTTGAGACGCTGACTCTCATCTGAGATACAAAGTCATTATTCTGAGATGCTATGTCAATATTATTAAGTGAATTACTGTAATTGTTTGAGACACCAAGTCATAATTCTGATACAATGTCATTAATTTGAGAAATTCACTCATTATTATTAAGTGAACTGCTGTCATTATTTAATCACATTATTTTGAGAGGCTAAGTCATTACAGTATGTCAACAGATGCCAATGCATTATTTTGAGAACCTTTCTTTTGGAGCTCTAAAAGTTCCTTTCAGCATAAGTTCCACGAGTTAAGGTCTACCAAATGTCCAGTATTATACTTTCAATGGTACATTTATGAAAGCCGTACCTCTTACATCACACCTCTGTTTTTAGTGTTCAGAATTCCATATTCCTCCTGAGTTCCTGATGGTTGATTGGTGACAGGAAATGGGGCAGGATTAATGAATACAAGCCCTGGAGATGTGAGTTTTCCTTTACTGATTTACAAGGAATGAGGCCTGAAGTTCATGAGCCTTCTTTACACACTCTTGTGGGTGCACGCGCACACACACACACACACACACACACACACACACACACACACACACACACACACACACACACACACACAAATGAGCATGGACAAATGGTTATACACACAGTATATGGGCCTACGCCTGTATATTTTCTCCTTCACTGAGCCTTATGTGCATTCACTGAAGCCTCATTTTCCGAGCATCTCATCCTTCGGCAGAGCCATCCATAACCAAGCGAATCATCCCTGCGCAAACATGCCAGCTGGATTATCTCACAGGGAGAGCTTTGCTAAACAGTGTGCGCCCTGAGCAGCTCTTTATTGTCCTGGATATGACACCTGTGGACAGCTGATGACAATAATGCTCTGGCTTATGTCTTTATTTGGCTTGCAGTAGAATCGTGGCTTCCATGGCTTACGGAGGGTTTGAGTTGGGCCCTGCTCTGTAAACACAGGACTGAGAGAGAGCGATTGAGTGAGAAACAGGGGTGAACACACTCACACCAGCGTCATCTACACAATGTGTCCAAAAGTTTGTAGACACCTGCTCATCCAATGTTACTTCGCAAATTGGGGCTATTAATAGAGCTCATAAACTCGCTAGTCTTCTGGGAATCATCACATCAAATGTATTTGTTTAGCACTTTTTACAACTGATGATGTCACAGAGCAGCTTTACCGAAATCCAGTAAAAGACAAAAGATTGATAACCTTAAAAACAGCGAGCAAAACAAAGTTGAGTGGAGGAAGAAACCAAAGAACAAAGATGAAAAAGGGGGACCCGTCCTCCTCAGGCAAAACCACTGATAAATTACTGATAAAAAGTCACAGTATCATCATGCCAGCTGTTTTTCTCAGTTGTACTGACAGAATAATAGTAGTGATGGCAAGAATAATGAAAGGAATAATGATGGTAGGCCTGTCAGAATAATTACAAAATCATACAATAAGTGCACATGACCTTGATACTTCTGATGACTGCAATATTACCCACTGTGTTTATCTACAGCTATGTCTGACACTTAAAACACTGTCTACTTATATAGGACTCTGAGGCAGGAAGGCACCAAATCGTGTCTGAATCTGAGGTTAGTGATCTAGCCTGTGCTATTGGGCAAAATGTTTATACAGTACAGCGTTCATATCTAGCACTGAGCTGTTAAAACCATGGCACAGTCATAACATACTGTTGCCTTCATGATTCGGTTACAGAGACGTTCAACATCAAACGGCCTTGTGAGATACCTTGGGCAGCAAGGCATCAAGTCAGCCAGCTATTTCCAGATTCAGACACAACCAGAGTCTTTTCAAACCAGTCGAGTAGTTCTTATCTCTTGTCTGCTCTCTGCCTGAAGTGAGCTTGAGTCTGTGAGCAGACAGCGACAGCAACACCTATCATCTATGGAAAAGTGCGGTGGGTTCCTCCAAACGCAGTGCTTGCTGTGCAGCAAAAATGTCAGTCAGGGATAAACTCTTAAGGTTTTAACTCAGTAGTCTTTTGCATTGTTTATTCAAGAGATACAAGTGCATTTATAGCTTGTGTGTTGCCCATTTTAGGGCAAAAATAATGTGTTTCAAGAGAGGTCCAGTGATGCACATAGTGCCTGACCCCTGACTGTGTGCTCTACACTACAATGCTACTATACCACTGTAGTTTGGGACTGGCACTGGGCACGGTGACACAATGGCTAGCTTGGCACTCGTCCTATAGGCTCATATACAGCTGCTGGAGAGAACTCCATCCAATGGACAATGTTTTTCTATTTAGATTATATCAGCAGTGCACAACTACATATCCGTGTCTACAGTAAAGCAGCTTAAAACACAACAATTACTTTTGTGCTTGATAGTTTTGCTTCCAAAATGAAACATGTTTGTAAAAGAGATGTGAGAGAAATGATTCACAATATTCACTGGTTACCAGTTACCAGGTTAAACAATGCCAATATACATTATGTTTAACAATTTATTCTATACAATGTATATGTATATCATTGTTGTCACACAAAAACCTTGTATCACCATTGATCCTGTTTGTCACATTTTAATTTCATGATTAATGGACATATAGGAACAAAAATCGAAAATGCCTTGGAATAAAATTGACATTTATATTTAAGAATATTTTTCTTTAAAAAAATGTGTCATATTTCACTATAACAGTATGGTTTCATTGTCACACTATGACTCCACGGAATGCTGCTGTAATACTGTGATGTAGCAACAAGCCGCTAGTTATTTCCATATTTCTTACTTTATTAACTGTTTACTGTCTATTAACTGTTGTTTAAAAGTCATACATAGCACTCAGTGTCATGTCTTATTCAGCATCATCACAGGTGTTCAGTTATTTCCCATCTTCTGTTCTATTGCATTAAAATGGAGTTTCTTTCATTAGGAAGGTTTGGAATATTTGCAATGTTGGAAAAAGTAAAAGCAAGGTTCTATGAGGATCCCTCCCATATCACCATCTATACTCTATATAAATGGAATAAATAAGTTAAATGTTAAGATGTGATTCGTGCCTTTTATAAATGCACTTGTTCATAATAACTTCAAATGAATTTTTTTGAGAGCATATAACATTTCACATTCCAAATTCCCACTAATGTTTAAATCTTATGATTTTTTTTCTAGCAGTGTTTTCTTTGCACAACTGTAATTGATAACAAAGGTGCTTCCACAGCGTATCAAGCAAAGCCTGTGAATACTTATGTATTTTATATTTTTGTTTTTTATTTTTTCTCACTTTGTCATTGTGGGGTGCTGTGTGTAGAATTTCGAGGGACAAAACGAATCGAATCCATTTTAAAATAAGGCTATAACATATGAAAATGTGGGGAAAAAAAGATTGAGGATTTTTCTCAAAGCTATAATGGCACCCTGACATGCAAATGATTCCCTTTCATAACCAGATCTAGATTCACTCCACTTCAAAGCCCACTGCTGCTGCTTGAGGTGTAATTTAGGCCCACCAGGTTGAAGACTACACCTTAAACCCAGGCATAAATCTGCAACTGGACTAACACGTCCAGTGATGGCGTGGTGAAGGTGGTCCCACCCAGTCAGACCAGTGTGAAGACCATTTTGCCCATCTTCAGCATGCTGCACCTCCCAGCAATGCTCTGGAGGCTTCAAGAAGATGGGCTGCATGGTGGGCATCATCATCTGGGAGGGTGCGAAGTGGCGTGGGAATGCCTGGCGCCGCTTAGTGGCCATTCTCATTCGTTGCTCGCAGCGTTAAACCACGACCACTGGCACGTCCCTGGCCATGAGTGGGAGTGGTGAATGTTGGTGCATGTGTATGGGGGAGAGAGAGAGAGAGAGAGAGAGAGAGAGAGAGAGAGAGAGAGAGAGAGAGAGAGAGTCTGTACCCACTCACTGCCCATAGCGTGACCCGCAGGCATGTGCGTAAAAGCTGAGAGTCCCGGGTCGGTTTAGAGGCGCTCCGCTGCGCTTTCTACGATGCGTCGAAACACTTCGCGCAAAGGAGGGATGTAGACTGCGCGACCCCGGAGGACCACCAGCTTAACTCTAAACTTAAGTCCGTGTGAGGAGCAGGGTGACGCCGGAGCGGGCGGTGGCAGCGATGTTTGTGCGCTCTGCTGAGTGGAGAAAGGCAGCGGCATGAAGGCGGCGTTGCGCACCCGGAGACGGCGCACTTTACAGCGCCTCTGCTGCGGTGGGCTCGGGCTGCTGGCGGTCGTGTGGCTCGTGCGAGTCCAACACCTGACAGGTAATGGCAAGGCTGGAGAAGGGCATGGACGGGGTACTATACTACACTAAAGTAGTGCACTGCAATTCCCAGAACCTTCAACAAACCAGTGCAGTGTTGGATAAAGCCCATGTAGTACACACTGCATAATGTAGTATACAACACATGCTGTATGTGTACAGTGTAGGACATGTACTTGTGGTGTAGAACAGTGGGTGATATTTGGATGTAGCCCATGTAGTACTCACTGTGTAGTATATAACCCATCTATTACACGATATGTAACCTAACACATAAACATATAAACCCACGTAACATAAACCATATATTACCCATGTGTAGTGTAGTATATAGTACACAATATGGATCATACTACAGTACTGTACAGTAGTGTACATAATACATGTAGTTGTAGTGTAGAATAGTGGGTGATATTTGGATGTAGCGCATGTAGTACTCACTGTATAGTATAGTGTAATATGTTGCACAGGTACTGCAGTGTAGAATAGTCTGTAGTTGTGGACATAAACCATATAGCACACAATGTGCGGTGTAGTATAGGACAGAGTATGTAGTGCATGTACGTGTAGAATAGTATATGTTTTTTGGATGTAGCCCATGTAGTACACGACGTGTAGTATAGTGTAAGGTGTAACCCATATATTACACAGTGTGTAGTATAGTAAAATATCTAGTTCATATATTTATGGTGTAGAATAGTATGTGGACATAAACCATATAGCACACAATGTGTAGTGTATATAGTACACAATATGTATCATACTATAGTATAGTATAGTATAGTATAATGCATGTGCTTGTAGTGTCATATAGCATGTGTTTTGCATGTACACAATGAATAAAATAATATATAGTGCAGATATTTGTGCTGTAGAACAGTGCATGTTTTTTTCAACATATATACAGTAGTATATATATAATACATAGTAGTAATAGTACATATAAAGTGTGAAGTACATATATTGTAGTGTTGAATAGTGTTGTGGTTGTGGACATGTGTAGTATAGCACATAGAGTATGTAGTACATGTGTGTGTAGAATAGTATATGTTTTTTGGATGTAGCCCATATATCACGTGATAGCACGTATAGCACACACAATACGTAGTATCTATTATGTCATTTGGATGTAGTCCATATAGTACACAATGTATTGAATAGTAAATAATGCATAGTTGTGTAGTGTAGGATAGTATGTAATTTTGGACATAGCCCATATAGTACAGTATATATATATATATATATATATATATATATATATATATATATATATATTTATATATATATATATATATATATATATTATATATATATATATATATATACTATAACTATATATGTGTGTATTATTATTAATATATATATATATATATATATATATATATATATATATATATATATATATATATATATATATATATATATATATATATATATATATGAATATAAGAGTAAAAGTACCAAAGGTGCTATTTTTGCATACTCATATTTGGTTTTAGACACATTCTATCATTACCACAACAAAATTCCCACACACACACACACACACACACACACACACACACACACACACACACACATGCACATCTGAATTGCTTACTGAGGTAGCAAATGTTAAGTGTTTCATAATGTGAATACCTTGCTAAATGGCTTAGTGTAGCTTGTGGCTTGTAGCGCATTAGCCTAGTTTTTTTTTGGGATTTTTGCGCGAGCCTGTTTATTAAGAGGCTGAACTCAATGTGTGTTAACAAGCAGTAAGCTGTATGATATAGTAATGTGTGATAGGCAGACCAGGTGATATCCGATTCTGAGAAAACAACTTGCCTGTACATTTGTTTTCCCTTTTTTTGACAGTGTCACACATATCTCCCCATACTTGATTATTCAGCCTTGTTATCACCACGGAAAAACATGAATGCTCAAAGTGGAAATGTAAACCATTCTAAAACCACAGTAAACGTTAAATAGCGAAGACAAGAAGGAGAAACTCAATAAACAAATTGGTCTTTAATGACTAACTGAGGAATAAATAGGCTGTTGAGGGTTACCTTTGTTTTGGTGAAAGCCTTAGCCTAATTATCGTTTTTCTGACAGTACAAAAAGACACGCAGGCAAGTCTGTGGCTTTGCTACAGAGTTAAAAAGGTCCCTGAGGTAAAATACCATGAGAATCACGTTGCGTATGGGGGTTTAGGGTGTATAGGTCTCTCTGAGACAGGGCCATGTTATCCTGCAGAAGGCCTGTCTATGCTTGGTTCTTGTTAATTAGAAAACAGCTACAAAAAAAAAAAACCCTCACCAATAAAGCCACAGGTGACCAGCTTATCCTTTTGATTTACAGCTAGGAGGGGAACAAATAAAGAGAATCAAGGAGGAGCACTTGGGGCATTTTGTGTATAAGAGAAGTCAGGGCAGCTTTATACATATGAAAGAGTGTTGGGAGTTTCATAGGGTTGAATTTTAATACTTGAGTGTTTGTTCCTTGTGTGGCGTCCTTTTATTTTAGCCACAAAACTGTAGCCTAAACTGGACTGGTGATAAGAGGATGGTATACTTTGAGTACACAACAGCTCTAATAAAGATGCCAAGTTAGGGTGCCATGATAAATAGAGTGTCGTCGCACTTTTATGTGTTAATGCTAACGCTAATGCTAGCAAATATATCCCAAGCAATAAAAGTCAACTCTTTGAATTTAAAATAGATTTATTAAAAGCCCTGTCATTTGAAATGAGAGAAAAACATAACCCCCTGTTCCAGTTTACTATTTTATCCCTGTACCTGATGCCTGGTTTTGATCTTTAACAGTAGCAAAAGTTAATAGGAGACCCTTGATATAAAATGAGGATGTATCAGTACACCTTTTAAAATAATTAGTATTTTTATATATTATCTAAAAGCACTAATGTCTCACACATTATAGGTCTGTGTCATTGAAGTAATTGAACAGAAATGAGTTATTATGTCCCATGGAATCTAAAAGCTACTGCACTGACCTGTGTGATATGCGTGTGGACAATTCTAGCCAGACATCTGTCTGCGCTGTCCACTGTGGGTGGTAATTCTTTCTACATTTTCCTGGTACAAACATGACACTGTGGATCAAGGAATGTAAACTGCCTGCACAACTTTGGAAATGTAACGTTCACCATCTGACACCTATTATCATGCCTCGCTCAAACTCCAGTAATTCATGTTGTCTTACCATGAACATGCTGGCCAGTGTTCAACCTCATTCACAAGCTAACACCTCACAGCTTACACTAGTGTGGGTGTTCCTAAGGTAACGCCACTTCACCATCAATTTATATACTTATGTCCCATGACTTTTGGTATGGCAGTGTATGATCACTGTTACACTTCAGATTAAAGATAAAAGGTATAAATCCTAATCTAATTAAAAATCATGACCTAATTTTAGTAACAAACAGTTTAACAGTGTGGGTTGATTATATTGATTTATTTTGGTATTATGTATTGGCTTTGAGAAGTGTTTGGGGACTTGTTCAGCTATAAGATTTGAGGCAGTATGTGCTGTAATACATTGAAAAATACCCTGTTTCAAGTGATCAGCTGTCTGACCCACAGGTTACATGGGTAAGACTTCACAGAGTAAGCATTCAGGTCAATCACTAGCTGCATTCCATTCACAGGGTCCCTAAGCAGTGCCCTTGTAGTCCCTACACACTAATCACGAGATATTGACTACGGGAACTTCAGTTAGTTAAATCCTTTCATTCAAAATGTCCTGCAATGTCATCATGTGAAAGGCAATTTTTGACTGCTTGTTTGCTTTCCTTTCTTTCAGCCCTGTGTTGTATTTTGTACTCGTGCATCTAAAAATTTAATATTCATAAAAGTTCACTTGTGTTCAAATCTCTAATTTTATATAATGACATATACAATAAAATATTTCATGCCTTTTTTGTTTTTCTGTTGATCAGTATATTTCATTAGCTCTTAGAAATACAGAAATCCAGGCTCTCATATTATTAGAATGTTTCATTCTGAGCTTGAATAAAAGACTAATCAGACTGTCTCAAATTATGAACAAAAAATGCACTTGTATGTCATATTTGACATGTAACAGGTTTTTTAACCCACAAGATATGATAACTGATGGGTAAACTTTACTGTAAATCTCCTGTGATAAATAGTTTCTCACTGCTCCCTGAGCAGTTTGAAATTCCCTTCGGAATGCTTTCCACTTCACGTGGAAATACTGTGGTGATCAAATCGCACCTATCATGTCCAAAATAGGAACCTTAGATGGATGGTGCTGACCACCATGAGGTCTTACACCTGCATCTGTGTGCATCTGTTTTACTCAAACTCAATTTCTGCTGCATGTTCACTGTATATCCAAATGTATCCAGACACACCTTCTATTTAGTGAATTTACTGTACTTTGTACACACTCATGCATGCCAGGAGTTAGAAAGAGAAGTAAAAAGCCTCCCCAGCCCTGGGCTGTGGAACAGGGGAACTGCAGAAATTGGGACTAATGAATCGCGGCTGGACAATATATTGATAATATATCGAAATCAGAAGTTAAATAATGGTCTGTTTCATTCTTGCTCCCTCACTCTGCTCCGCTCCGCGATTTTTTGTCCATATCGCCCAGCCGTAGGATGAATAACTCAGCATCACATAAATCTACTTCTTTTCTGAAGTAGTTTGCTTCCAGCAACTCCCTAGAATGCTCCCCAAACCAATTCTGGACAATCCCTGACCTGATGGCACAGTGCATTGTCTACATGGGTAGCTCATCATTGGGAGAGGGGAGTGACATCCATGATGGTCTGCACTGCAGTGAAACATGAGTGGGCATCAGTCATTTACACACATGTTTAGGTGGATCCCAGCCTGTGCTAAGATTGAAATATACCCCAAACCTTACTCTACCGCGTTACAGGTACGGATGTTCCCAAGCCATCCCCTGAGACAATGCCAGAGTGAGTGAGTCTTGAGATATGTCTGTTCTCTACAAATAACCCCTTGCTAGTCTGTGCTGGTGTCAGTGCAAGTATATAACAATACAGATGTGATACAGCTTCAGTGAGAATGAGTGTTTGTGGTCTGACATACTGCGTGTGCTAGGGTTGAGTCCACCATCTGGTTCCCACCATTCACCTGTTACATCTTGACAAAGATCAAGGGGTCAGAACAACTGTGTAGCAGACTAATTGGGCAGCTGCTTCAACAGACATCCACCTAGAGGACAGAATAATCAGGGCTTAGTCTGGATCTCTCTGAGAAAAGTTGTGAGCACATGGGTCTCATCAAACAGCTCTTGCAGCTCGAACAATAACTAATCGTTGTACACTGAGGCATGTCCCATTTGACCTTTTCTGGGGCCCTGTAATCCCCAAGTGGGGGATTGGCTCACACTGGGCAGTCTTTCCATCTAATTGTGGAGTCAGTTCTTAGTAGAAACTGGCCTTCAATGCTGACTTGAGATCAGCTTGCTTCTATTTAACTTTAGCCTTAGCAGGACAGGGTTGGAAGGATGACCTTTGGAATGCAATATATTTAAAGAGTCCATGTTATTCATTTTTATTGTATTTTATTTTGGTCCCCCGAGGGTACATCATTACATTTGTGTAGGCTTGTGCTGTCTGAATTTTATTACATGACTTCTTGAGTCTTTTTACCATAAATTGGACTGCGCCTTTAAGGCAACTATGCATAAGCTGTGTTCTGTGTATTTTGCCACATTCAAGAGAGCAGTCAGTCTCAAACTCTTCACTATGGTGGACAGAAGAAAGTGCAGGAGGCTGAACTAAACCTTACATACAGAAATATTAATAAACAATCAATTAACAGACATTTTTTGCAGTTTAGGGTCCATATACAGTATAATTGTTGTGGGCTGTAAGGCCAAATGTTTGTGGACAACACTTCTAATGAATGCATTCAGCTTTTTTAAGCTGCATCTATTGCTGACGCAGATGTGCAAATGGACACACGCTACACACATAGCTTGTCTTGTCCATGTAAAATGCCAGTACAATAGGAGATAAACATGTTGTAGCAGATAAACATGAACCTATTGACACCATGTGTAATGCCATGCATGGGCTAGACAGGTATAAAACCCCCCATTATTGTGTTGTGGAGCAGTGGAACTGTGTTCTCTGGTATGATGGTGCTCCACCAACAGTTTTAGGATGAGTTGGGGAGCTGGGGATGAGGTGGGGAGTTGGGAATGTGGTGGGGTAGGTGATCATCTACCTCTGTTCAAAAAAGTGGGTGGGGCTGTAAAGCTGATATGCTCAATGTAATTATGCCCGGTTTTGTAACGTGCAGTGGGCTGCAATACTCAGGGGGAGTAAATGGTACATTTGATTTTGGACAATGCATTTTTCTACAATATGGACTACAGAACCTTTACTCAGAACCTCCCTTTGAAATGTGATGTGGAGAACTTTTAAAAAGAGAAATCTAAGAAGCCAAACAGGGCTTTTCTTGGAAACCTGGAATTTCACCCAGGAAATGGTTCCACACAGAATCATTAATCATCCACCAGAATATCCCCACCAACCCCCAGAGAACCTTTCAGAGTGTATGCATATTATGTGTGTGATGTGCGCAGTGCGTATTATAGCGTTGACAGGCCTCATTTGACTTGCATATGGCCCAGGGCCGTGCTCTTTTCACGCCTCCAACATGAAAGCTGCCGCACCGTGCCATTCTTGGCCATGAGCGAGACCACTACCATGTCCCTCTGCCCCCCAGATGAATCGATGGGAGAGTGAAAGGAAAAGAACAACCACTGGCTGCGATCTGATGATCATTAAACAGATATGAATAAGAACAAACTGTTCCTGCCCCCCTCCCTACTCCTCTCTCGCTCTCTTTGTCTCTGTCTGTCTGTTTCTATCTACTCTCTCCTCTGTTTGTCCTCCATAGGGTGTGTGTATCATTTAGTAAGTAAATATATACCCACCTTGCCCGCAGACGCACTCATCTCTGTGTGTGGCATTAGGCCATGCTACATTTTATTTTCGTTCCTTGATGATGCAGGAGGGTGGGGGTATTGTGGGGGGGGGGGGGTGATGTAGTAAAAAACACTGTTGATTTTGTCCATATATAGCTGTGCAAAATGGACGTCCAAATAAAGCTTGTCCTGCAGAGAGAGGGAGAGAGAAAGAGATAAGGGACCAGGTTTTTACTACAGGCCAGTCACACAGACAGATTCATGTGAAGGCACTGACTGTATATAGACTTCAGAGGGAATGGATGTACTGTCACCCTGCCATTATCTTGATCCTGCTGTGATATATTGAGCTGAGCTAACCTATCGACTGAAATAATTCATGCCAATGTCTCACATACACAGAGAAAAAAAATATTAGCCCTGATTTTGGTCCAGAAATCAGACTGGTATTTCCTGCTGATGTAAATCAGAATGGGTTTCATTACTGGACTTTCATTTTTTGGGCCTTGTTCTTAAAATTGAATATATATTATTCAGTAGAGGCTCTATATGTAACCCAATTTCCTGGTCATCATTGCCCTATTCAACCATATAATACACCTATGTGTGGGAAATGAGTATAATGCTCATTGGAAAATATATACCGCTGGGATATAAATACTGCCTGGCCACCTCAAGATAGTTGAGCTTAGTTTTTAGTTTGATGGTTTAGCTGGTCTACAAACATGATCAACCTGACCAAGCTAGACAACCAATATGGCCAAGCTTTACCATACTGGTTGACCAGCATGGGAAAGCTGGTAGACCAGCATTGATGATCATCACTGTGCTGGTCAACCGGCATTGATGATGAACAAAACATACCCTATACTGGTTAAAAGGTGGTCAACCATCTTAATAATAATACATGACATTTATTGATGGCACCTTTCTGACACTCAAGGTCACCTTACATAATAGCAAATAGCAATAAATAAAGCAAGAAAACAAAGAAATGATACTCAAAATAAAATAAATAAAATTAAATAATAAAATTAAATATAAAATATATAAAAAATATATTTTGAGGTGGTCAGGCTGTATCAGGTTGACCAACATGACCAAATTCAAATGCAACATAAACTATTGTGGCCAACAGGTGCTTAAACCAGTTAATTTACCACTGGGCAGTACATTTTCTCTGGGATGACCAGGTTTTAACCCACCTTGACCATCAAAGACCAGCTTAGGCCACCTGAAACCAGCAACCAGGAAAGGCTGGTTTAGAACTGGGATTGCAGAAGGAAGAATTAGGAAATTGGTTCGTTGAGCAATGCCATAATAGAACCTTATCTAGCAATTATTAAAGCAATGTAATGTAGCATAATCACCTCTGACCAGAACTGTATAACACTGAGGAACCTAAGTTTGGGTAAAATCCTGTGATTTTAATCTACTGTCTTAGTCCACAGGCTTCTTTCATTTCAGATTCTCTATCACACAGCTTGTCAACAAATGCACATGTACAGCAGTCCATCAGGGAGAGCTAAAGCATGATTTGTGTTTATCGCCGTGGTTTAAAATTTAATTTTGAATAAAAAAATGAAGGGGGAGCCGAAGAGCAAAAAAATACCTATTTTCTCATAAGGCTGCTTTAAGGTTTGCGGTAGTAGCTGAACTCTGAGCCACACATGGGTCACATTCATACTATTCGGAATGTTTATCCAGTGTTTCTGTTGTGGCCCAGATGTAGCTCGGACAAAGTCATTGCCAGTTTTCCATGTCGGTATGTGAGACAGATGAAAGAAGAAGTTAGCGTGGGCCAGAAGTTGGCTGTGGTTCAGGGTTTAGTTTCAAATATGTGCTTTTAAAATGTTGAAAATGGAAACAGTAACGTTCGTATTTCCAGGGGGGTATTTCTACCCTACTCCAGGTTTGCCAACCGTGACCATGGCGGGACAAGCAGAAATGAAGGTGAAATGAAATGAAATGAAACACTGCCATCACAGTTACTTTATATAAAATAAAGGTGCAATAGAGGTTTTTTGAGTGATGAAAGATAAAAATAACTATTTTAGTCTTAATAAAGTTCCGTTTTATAAGAGAGGTTTGTGTGAAGTGTGTAAAAGAACATTTTAAAGGTTTAAAGAATGATTGAAAGGTTTCCTATACAAAATGTGTCTTTATGGAACCGAAAGTGGTTCTTCTGTGGTATTGCTCAAAGAAACCCTTGCAGCACCTTTATTTCTTTTTCAGCTACTTTGTAGTTTTGCTTTTTTGAAAAAAATGATTGAATTGCAACACCAGTGTATTGAATTCTTATTGCATTTTACAGATATTGCATCACTAATCTTGAGAGCAAAGTTGCTTTGGTCTGCTTTAGCATGTCTATAGTTAACTGTAATGTACATAATTACATTTGTTGATTGTTTTAAGCTCTATTCAGACTGGATTACTTTGTACATGTTTAGTACATTGGCATGTGGAGTGAATTTTACTAAACAACTGTAAAATTTAGGACCAGTTCACTCAGAATACTAAATCTCAGCATAAATGACTGAGATGGGAATGGCTCCTCAATTTATAAACCGCTATCACCTTCATAAATCTCAACATCACTGTCCAATAAAAACATGTTTCTCCAAAATGTCGACTTTACAGGAGAAGGCAAAAATGTTGTTAACTTAATGTTAAATAAGGTAAAGATAACCATTTCATTTAGTCTGTTCATTAAGAACTCTTTACACAGTGTACAGAGCAGCTCCGGGGTTCAAATCATGGAGAAAACTAAAAATGGACAAAAAGGGAGATACGTGGTTTGCACTGGACAAAAGCGATATATGTGCCTTCTCATCTCACTCACAGTAGTTTATTAAAATTGTATTTTGACACATGTATAGGCTACAGTATGAGTGTGTTACACAATGGTTCAGTGCAGATGGTCTGGCGCTACGGCACACTTGCTGTGCTGTGTTCGTGTGCACACTAGGTATGAATCAGCCTCACCATGTACTTTTTTATTATTGTAGTGAAAGTGTACCAGATATCAAATTTGCCTAATGGAAAAGCAAAAAGCCAAGCAGATTTGGAGTCGAGTAGGTACCTTGCAGTGAAAAAAGTGCCAAAAGTGTCCTTTTAAGAGAATGTATGAAACAATCCAGTTTAAACCAACTATAAATGTGTAAAGTGTTGTTTTGGTGTTGCATGATTGGGTGCAATAACTTTATAATCATAAAGAATATTGTTAAACGGTGTGATACTGCAGTGTATTAGGAAAAATACAGTGATATTATATTGAAAATATGATCAGCAGCATTACTGCTCTGTACTTTGCTCAGGGATACTGGCAGCCACAAATGAACAAGAAATATGGGCTGGATGGTGTTCTGAGGACCAGACTGGCAGCACCCCCCTCTTTTTTCTTTTATTCATTATCCTGATTGATGCATATTTAAGCCTGTTTGTTTAAACTCAAGCTCAGTCAAAACACATTCCACTGAACACAAATCCCCAAGTCCAAAAGCGACACTTTTTGGCAGCTAGGTAAATGCATGCAACCTAATGTGCCACTATTTCTTGCAACACCAAACACTAAGTATTTTCACACACTTAATTGTTTTATATTGTGTGCATTCTCAATGTCCCCAATATCTCAATCTCACACACCACCCACTTTAAAGAACCCACATCATAGAAAACATCACAAGTTCGATGTTGTATGTAAACACTGTGAAAGTTCCAAAATGTACTGTTCACACACTGTAACTGGATAGCAGTTTAATTTATTATATTAAACATTATATTATAATTATAATCACATGGATGCAGTGAGTATAGTGTCGGCCCAGCCCTAAACCCTAACCTATCCAAATGTAATCCTTAACCTTTACCTAACCCTAACACTAGCCAATCCAAGTCTAACCTAACCCTAAACCTTAAACCCTAACCTTCCCAAATGTAATCCTAAACATTTACCTACCACTAACCTAGCCTAACCTAACCAAACCCAGCCTGAAACCCTAAACCCTAACCTAAAATACCTTTTAGGTCTGGGTTAGATTTAGGGCAGTGTTGTTACCTACAACACCAATGTTTATCATTCCTGATGCCCTTCTGCCCTGCACATTTTTGTGTTTCCCCTGTTTTAACACACCCCCTGAAACTCTGAGAGGGCTTGTTCACTGACTGCCTGATTGAATCAGGGTTGTTAAGAGAAAGTAAATGTGCTGAGCCAGGTGCCTCCATGACCAGGGTTGAGAAACACTGCACTTACTACACTAAACCAACCTCATTATTCCTGTATTCCTGTATAACATGAACAGACTTTGGCGAATTTGGCCTGAATTTGATTCCTCTGCTATGAGCACTAAGGACATACTAATGAACCCCCCTGCTATCCCGAAATGAAGGAGAATAAGCTCTCAACAGCTTTCACGCATTATATTATAGAAGGAGTCACACTTCACTCTCATTACAGATGCCTCTTTTATCGGACTCTGTCAAATTGTGCATCCATCTGCTGTGAAAAGCTTTTGACAGTGAGTAGTATTCCCATCTACACTCTGACTAATTTGACTCATCAAGTCAAGAGGAATAAAAAGCACAGGGTAAACATTGTAGGTTGAGTCACCCATTTTTCCCCTCGCTGATTCACTCTTGCACTTTGAATCACTGCATTCTGTATTATGACAGTTTGCTTTGGACTCAAATCAATGAGTAATCACATGGTAATACAGAGTAATTACTGCTAAACATTAGGACACGTTACATCAACAGGTCATTTCTCTGCTATAGTTTAGCATTGCCTGTTAAGGGTCTGCATTCTTTTGCATTTTATTTTTCCTCCTGAGCTTTACTTTTGACATTTTTGCGGATTTATTTATTTGATTTTATTTGACTATTTTTTTTTTGCATCCAGAAAGTATACATAGTGCTTTCCTTTTAGCACATTTTATGTTACAGCCTTATTCCCAAGTGAATTCGATTCATTTGTCATGTAAAAGTCTACACACAATACCCCACAATAGAAACGTTTACGTGCTTTGCAAATTTATTAAAAACGAAATAGAAAAAATATGACATGTACATCAGTATTCATAGCCTTTGCCATGACACTCAAAATTGAGCTCAGGTGCATCTTGTTACCACAGATCATCCTTCAGATGTTTTAACAGCTTAATTGGACACTTGGGGTAAATTCTGCTGATAGGACATGATATGGAAAAACACACACCTGTTTATATAAGGTTCCATAGTAGACAGTGCAGGTCAGAGCACAAACCAAGCCATGAAGTCTAAGGAATTGTCTGTAGACCTCAGAGACAGGATTGTATTCCAACACAGATCTGGGGAAGGATACGGAAACATTCCTGCTACATTGCAGAGGTCAGTCAGCACAGTGGCCTCCATCATCCAAAAATGGACGTTTGGAAACACAAGGAGCTGGCTGCCAATTTAAATGCTCATGGTAGGAGGGCTTTAATCAGGGAGCTGACCAAGAGCCCAATGGTCGAGAGGAGAACCTTCCAGAAGGACAGTCATTTCTGTAGCCCTTCACCAAGCAGGCCTGTAGGGTGGAGTGGCCGGATGGAAGTCACTTCTCTGTAAAAGGCACATAACCCATCTAAAGGACTCTCTGACCATGAGAAACAAAATTATTTGGTCTGATGAAACAAAAATTGTAATTATAGAAGAACTCTTTGGCCTCAATGCCATGCATCATGCCTGGAGGAAACCGGGCACTGCTCATCACCTAGCCAATACCATTCCTACAGTGAAGAATGGTGGTGGCAGCATCATGTTGTGGGGATGTTTTTCTGCAGCAGGAACTGGGAGACTAGTCAGGGTCAAGGGAAGGATGGATAGAGACACCCTTGATGATAACTTGCTCCAGAGTGCTGTGGACCTCAGACTGGGGCCAATGTTTATCTTCCAACAGGACAATGACCCTAAGCTAAGATAACAAAGGAGTGGCTTTGAGACAACATCTCTGGAGATATCTAAACATGTCTGATGAAGCTTGAGAGGTTCTGCAAAACTGAATAGGATAAACATCCCTTAAACAGGTGTGCCAAGCTTGTAGCATAATACTAAAAGAAATCTGAGGCTGTAATTCCTTCCCAAGGTTCCTTAAAAAATAACAACTGCATGGAGTCTCAGTCCAGTCCCAAACAAAATCTGAAGTGGTTCATTTGTGGTAAGAACATGATCTGGCTTTAGTTCAATCCACCTCAGTTCATCTGGTTGTCCAAGCTAGGGTGACATTTTCTTCAAATTGTATAATCAAATATTGTGTAATATGTAATATTAAGCAGGAGTCATCATCCTTTCATTAAAATGACGAGGTTCTTGTTTGCTCATATGACGTTCTTATCTACAAAACATTTTAAAGTGAAATAGTACAGCAGGCATTGCCTCCCAGCTCTGGGGTCTTGGGTTTGAGGCACTATCTGAGGCTGAGTTTCCATTTTCCCCTCATGTGTGTAAGTTTCCTCCAGGGACTCTGGTTTCCTCCTGAGTTGCTCCTGAGTGTGATTCACTACAGCACTGCAAATACAAATCACTCTTTTTGCACCCCCTTACGGGCAGCTATACTCATGCACTTGTTGAAAAGTGAAAGAGGCATTTGGACTAAAGTTTTTGTGTAAAATTACAGGATTTTGTACTATATGACTCGGGTTACACAGCACTGCACATTTCTAGCAAGCGTTGTCCTGCCCGCTTCAGCATAGTTTCATAGTGCAGTAGCAGAGTTCCAGCCCTGGTACAGACAGTGGAGCATCAGCATGATTTTGGATGGTTACAGTCTACGTAAAATTGCTATGAAGTGTTGCTTTAACCAATATTATCACTGTTTCATGGCTTCATTCAGTGTTTGCTTATTGAATGGTTCGTTCAGAAGATTCAGTCTCTCCTCTCTTGTTCCTCTCACAGACACAGAGCCCTCAGGGACAGACCCGGCTGAAGATGTTAACCCTGACTGGTCCAGACGTAAGCTGATGCAAGATGGAATTGAGAACCACACAACAGAGCCACCTCGAGCAGGTGAGAAAAACGCCCGTGCTGGTGCAAGTCTTTTCTATGCCACAATGAAAGCCAAGTCTGACACCCGACAGGAGAAAACAGTCTTAGGACAGGAGCTTTGTCTGCCTTGGCTTCTCTTTCAGGAATATTGGTCTAGGTTTTAGCTGTGTGCGTGCCTGTGTGAGAGCTGGATTATACCAGCGAAATGGGAAGCAAACAGTAGTCACACAGAGTCTTCAGACTTATAAACTCAATAAGGTAAACTTGGCTTCTCCACCAGAGAAAACCTTCTGGAGTGGCTGCATGGAGCTTGCCAGACATGTGCAGCAGAGCAGATGAGGGAGAGGGAAAAACGTAAAAGTAAACGAAACAAGGGATGAAGAAGGTGACAGAGGCGATAGAACAGAACAGGTACACTCCTGTGGCTTTCCATGAGTCTTCACAAAGTATGCACTATAAAAACACTGCCATAACCTGTGGCTGGGAAGGCATCTGTTTTAAGATCGTTGTAGAATCCATCTTAACATAGACTGAATGGAAAAAAAGTATCGGGACACCTGCTGATTCGCTGTTTCAAGCATAATAAAAAAGTGTATCCTGCTTTTGTTGGAGTTGCTGTGAGGAGCTGTGAGGATTTGATAGCGTTTGGCAACAAGACCGTTAGTAAGGTCAGGATGTTGGAGAACCATGACCCAACCTCATTCCCAACTCCCCAACCACCACGCAATGTGTAAGAGTTGGCAAGCTTGAATGACTTCTGAAGATACCAGTGTTGCTTTTCTCAGTTGGGCAATAGGCTCGAGGAAGATAGGGATATATTTGGACATGTGGAGGTGATATATCGATGGAATTAAGAATAATCCATGTCCAGCATATCACGCAGTAAACAGCAGATTCCTTCTGTGGGCGGAGCGTCTGAGCCTATAACTAGGAGACACCTGGCTTTTCTAAATGTTTCTAATAAATAAATAGGTTTTAAATTGAATAAACAGCTCTTCAGAGCTCACCATGTGTCTTGAAAAAGCTGCAAAAATCAAAGGAACAGCTGACAGAAGTTCTTAGAAAACCACAGCTTGCTCTTGTTGTGATGTCAGGACTTATCAGCACTCAAACATTACTAGAGTTTAAACACGTGCTTTTAACAATAGTTTGTAAAAGATGAAAATGCACTCCATGAAGAGAAGTCAAACTGATGAATGTCGCTGAGCATTGCAGAACATTCTGTGAAACAGGGACAATCAGCAAGGTTCTCAAACTTCATGATAGACTATGGAAGTTCTAGTTCTAGATTAGTTGGTTTCAGGTTATGCCACAATTTGACTCCTGTGGATTTAATAAGTTGGTCATCTCATCATACAGTACCTCACACCAGTCTGCTGTCAGCTGTTGTACATCTGCTATGACTGAGCCACTTAGTACCTGAATGCTGCTTCATTATGATACTAGTTTATCAGGAACTCACTGCCTGATGTTACACAAACCACCTTCTTGTTCCAGACACTCATTGTTCAGCTTATCCACTGACCATACAGGATCACTTTGTACTTCTATAATTACAGACTGTAGTCCATCTGTTTCTCTGTTTCTCTATCCTCCTTTCGCCATCTTTTTTAGTGGTCAGGACCCCACAGGACCACCACAGAGGTATTATTTGGGTGGTGGGTCATTCTCAGCAAGTGTGTTAGTGTGTATTGGTACGAGAGGACTCAGCAGTGCTGCTGAAGTGTTTAAACACTCCCTGTCCACTCTTATTAGACACATCTACCTACTTTGTCCACTACGGAGATGTTGTTCATTCTGTTATATTGACAGTGATGTGATCCATAATATCGACAGTGAGTACCAAGGTTATGACTCCCACCTTTTGTCCAGGGTAATGTGGCATTTAATGTCTGCCTTAATCAAGAAACACTGAACTGAAAAGCTATTTACAAAGCTACTGAGAGCACACCCCTGGTGGCCACATATAGTACAGGTGGTCAACTACAGGTGTCCCTGGTGGATTCTTTGCAGTTGTGAGGTGGTAGCTGTGTCCTGTCACCAGTGTGCTGTTGTTAACAGTTACTATGTTGTCCCAGGGCTGGGCAATATATTAATATTTATATTGATATCTGAATATAAATAGAGAAATATATACAGTTCATACCCCTGATTTTCTCCCCACAAATTTGGTGCCAATCCCCCAAATTTGGCATCACATGCAATGCTCCTGACCCTAGGAGGATGAGGACAAGCACACACATCCTCTGATAAACATGACGTCAACCACTGCTTCTTTTCGAACTGCTGCCATTTGCATCCTCGCCAGACAGCCAACATGTTCGGAGAAAAGGACCAATGGCTAGCAGACGCCTGTGCCGACTGGCATCATGTTGAGGGGGGAGAGTGCCCTCTACCCACCCAGAGATGGAGAGCAGGCCAATTTTGCTTTCTGTCTGACTCCAGCTGCCAATGGCAAGCAGAATGACCCTGGATTCAGTCTGGAACAGTCTGTACCTGCACCTTTTCATTGTCAGTTTTGTATCAGATGTCTGGATATACTAATATGACAATAATCTCAGTTTTATTATCGTTCTTATACTGATTGTGTGGATGTGTTATATTGCTCATATAGTGTGAAATGAAGATCATCAGTGAGCCTTCCACACATCGAGTTCTAGAGAAATTGTTCTACAGTCTGAGTCTGGAACAGTACGTACTTGTACAGAGACTGCTGATTGACAACCGCATTGGGAAGGTCATTCTCGACTTCAGCATCCAGTCAGCTGTTCCTGTAGAACAGTCCAGTACCAGTGTCATTTTTTTTTTTTAGATGAACAAATTCCATCTATATTGCACCCTTGAGTACGGTGAAAGTGACAACTCTTGCCAGTGTCTTACTCTTATTCAGCAACTTTTATTACTCAGGAGGTCATTTAAAGCCTGACTGAAGGGAGATCACTGAAGCTGGTCAAAACCCAACATTTTCAGCTGGCCAGTGTTGTCTCTGCCCTGCTATACATACGAAATGAGCCTCCCCTGCTGGACATGAGCGCTGTTGATTATGCAATCAGCCCGGGCTCAAACAAGCTCCTCTGCCGTCGAGGAATCCAGGCTTGGAGAGAAAGAAAGAAAGACAGAGAGACGGCAGGAGGAAGAGGCTGATCCTTTTCTCTTCCTTTTTTTCTGCCCTCTCTTTATTTTCCTTTTTATGCGTCCTCCCTCTCTTTTGCAGTTCCTTAAAAAAGAAGGAGACGTTAGCCCCCATCTTCAGGCGAGTACCCTTTTGAGGCTGCGTTGCTAGGCAACTGAATGCTAAATTTTGGAAGTGTGTGTGCACGTCTGGGGCTGTGTAGAAACAGAGGCTGAGACGAGAGAGAGAAAGAGTAAGAGAGGCATGCACAGAGAGAGAGAGAGAGAGAGAGAGAGAGAGAGAGAGAGAGAGAGAGAGCGAGAGAGAGAGAGAGAGAGAGCGAGAGAGAGAGTCTGCAGTGAAATAAATAAATAACGAGAATAAAAGGGAAGGGGCTATTTTTAGACGTGTCAATAACGATCGCTCAGCAGGAAATTTTTTATGCATTCCTTTGTTTGTGTTGGCCATAAGGAAAAGACATTTTTGTAGGAATCAATGGTTTTTCCCTTCTGAATATTTTAGTGCACATTTGGGGACGGTAGTGAGTGCGGGAAGCTGGCACAACATCTCATAAAAAGTTCTTTCAGAAGACCCTGCCACTGTCAGGAGAGCACTTCCTCACTCCTGTCAAATAATATTAAATAAACAGACTGATAGTTAAAAACAGGAGGTGGTCTTTCAGGCTCTGAGAATTTGGCCCCAGCATTTGCTCATCATGATCTTGTCCCAGCCTGAACCTCTAGTTATCTGCAGGCAGCGATACGACGAGATCATCTTTTAAAGTTTAGTCATTTATAAAGAAAAATATCAGACTGGGTAAAGTATATTACTTAAGATTTTAATATCAGCATCAGTATCAATCTCAAGCAATAATAATAATAATAATAATAGTTATTATTATTATTATTATTATTATTATTATTATTATTATTTAAACTTAACAACTCCCACACCTTTTCCCACAAAACATTTTAGTATTGGTATCAGACGATACTCAAGATTTAAATATCAGATCGTCATCAGTATCAGATGATACTTAAGATTTTATTATCAGATCACTATCAGTATCAGACAGTACTCTAAATTTTAATACCAGGATCAAGATGTTAATATCAGGATCAGATGATACTCAAGACTTTAATATCAGATCACTATCGGTATCAGGATAAGACTCAAGATTTAATATCAAATCAGTATCAGACAGCATTGAAGATTTAATATTAGATCAGTATCAGTATCAATACTCAAGATATTAGTATGGTGTTATTGTACTGTCATACTATCATTATGTTATCATAATGACGTATCATGTTTATGATACGCAAATATCTGCTAATACTGATATGAATCTATGTGGTATGTAACCTTAGTATGTATTGGATCCGGAGCCAACCCAGAATCATTGGGCACAAGGCAGGAATACCCCATGGATAAGGCACCAGTCTCTCAGCCTATTTTTGGATCAAACACTTATTATCTTTTAGTTGAAATAATATTGAATTAAACTGATCATAAGTTCTTTGAACAGACAGGCTGATAGTTTTGAACAGGAGGTGGTCTTTCAGGTCTGCTCATCATGACACTTGCACAGCAAGATGCTCTTGTTATTAGAGCTGTTCAGGAGAGGAATGAGAGATGTACCTGATATTTTTAACCAGACAGTTTGATCCCACTGTGTTTGGATGTGTCGTCTTAACGTGGCTGATTTTTTTTTTTTAACCTGGCAGCACCTTTAATCTCGTAGAGAGTGAGAAAGAGATTGTGTGATGCTGTGGGTGGGGGTGGGGGGTGGGGGCAACTCAGTGTACCTGCGATACCTTCAGCTCCTTCTCTGTGTGATCCGGCACTGCTGTCTGGCCCTCTGGGAGCATCCTCACTCTGCAGCATGGTGTCATATGACGTGTGTAAAAGGGGAGGAGATGTCTGTGTTCTCCTGATTATCAGTGTGCGGGAGTGATTCACAGTCAGAAGAGCTTATTTTGGTCAAGGAACATGTCGGGGCTTCTATTGACAGTCATTTGGAAAATGTCCTCTGTAATTCTCTGTTATTATGTTTTATAGACATTTCTATTCATTATAAATATAAATAAGTGTTTATGTTGTATTTGATTAATACTGGATTGTGGGTTTTTTTCGATGGTGTGTTGTGATGGTGACTGATGTGTAGATCTGAGCTGTGCTTCAATAGCAGTATTGCAGCAACTGAATACTTCAAGCTATTAATTAAGCTCTTCATACTCCTTATATCTATCAATTGAACTATGCTTAAACCTATCCATCTATCTATCCCTCTGTTTAATGGTGTATGTATTCGTTCATGTCAGCTTTAATTTATACTTGTCTGAGAAGCATATTTGTAGCAATTTTTAGTGCTATTTTAGGACAAGGACCCTTGTTTCCTTTTGGTATCATTAAATCAGTTCATATTATGCATGAATCCGGCAGACATTATGTAACTATGTAAATGTATTGCTACATAAACAAACACAGCATCATAAAGCTCCACTCTGAACATTTTGTACCTGCATATGAAAGTGCGTAGAGCACATCCTTAAATATTTAACACAACCTTGTGGCAGTGTGTTGCCTGATAGTAGGATTATGTCTTTTTCCGATGACCTATAGAAATCCGCAGGTTAGAGTAATTGTAGTAGATGTTTGTAATGTATTTGCCGTTTTGACTAGATCTTAAGCAGCAGTAGGCCTTCTGTTAATGTCGCCAGGTCTCTTATACAGCTTGAATTATCTCTTCTTTAAAGTTGTTTCTCAACCTAGTCATGAAAAGCCATAACTGTAGCATACAGCAATAAATATTGCATATTTATTATCACTAAGTGAGAATTTTATTCAATAAGAAAAACAATTTTTATCGTTTTCATTGCCATAAGATTTCTACAACTGAGGATCCGGATCAGGGCTGATCCAGGCATATTGTGATGTATCGATTATGGCCTACGTTAATCCTGATCCAGTTGCGAGTCTTTGTTTTTACCACTGTGTTCTAACAGTGCTCGAGGCATTCTCAAAGCACCATAATAGTCCACAGTAGTGAGGAGCATTCTCAGAAGGTAACAGAACAGTTTACAAACTGCATTCCAAAGCCTAGGAAGTCCTATGAAGACTCCTTTGTAGACTCTTGGTTACACAAATGGTCCTGTCTAAGAAGGCTGTGTGGTGACATCACCAGAAGGGTCCCACCAATTGCAGCACGAAACTAATAAAGCAAATTTAATTCAATACTTGAATTCAAATATGTGAAAAACTAACCATTTTAATGGACTCTGCTCTATTTTTCTGTTGGTAACTGTGGGTAATTCAGGGCCTGACGGATACATTAGTTGCATCTTCCACATTGGATGCGGTGTTTCTAGGCAGCCACCTGTAATGTGGTGGCTGAGAAATGCAGTAGCCTGACTGTAGCCTAGGCTAGGCTTTAGGATGCAGCTGTAGTCTGCAACGTAGATCTAGTTCATAGCTTAATATCTAAATTCTATAAAACTATAGCTAACATTTTGTGTTTTACAAGAAGAACCAGACTCTTTTTTTCATTTAGTTTAAAATGATTTCACACTACAATACAATCGTGTGCAAAATTATTTGAATCATTAGAAAAACTAAGCTATACTGTAAACCCAGAAAAAATCTATTCATTAAGGCACGAGGCCTCTAAGTTTTTAAGTGGCTGACGGTTAGTTATAGGACAGTAGCACGCCAGGTATGCATATAGATGGTGCCAATGGGAAATTATTATTGTAGTTTTATTTGTGCTGCACACACAAATTCACTGTTTATTATTGGACCAGTACAGCTGACTCGGTTACTTAGGTTTGTTAAAAACATCAATATGAGACTAATTATTAAATCCAGCGTCAGTGTAGTTTCATTTTAGTGTGTGTTGTTTTAAGCACACATGTTGGCCATGATAGCAACTGTTTTAAAATGTGTTCATTTGTAAAATATTTAGCAGGAAGTGAAATGGCTGATTCATACATTTTCTGAGATCTTTTTTAAATCTCTTCCCAGACTCATCTGCATCTACATCCTTTCTGAAGCCCTCAGGGAGCTCTTTGTATCTGGAGATCCCACTCACTTCAACAATCAAGAGCAAACCAAACTAATGTCTGAGGTTTAAATAAGAGTGGTATTCTGGGGGTCCTAATTCACATGACAGCAAACTCTTCATTAAAATCAAAGCGATTTTACTTCAGTATTAAATAACAGCACGTCCTTCCTAAACTGTGTGGCTGGATTATTTATACAAACACAAAGATTGGATCTGGAGATTGGAGACTGGATTAGTGTCAGCCAATACTCCGCATTAAAAGACTCTCTGCAAACACTACTACTACTTTTCGCGTACTGTCCTGAACAATCGCACACAACTTGTTTTGACATTGGTTATGACACACTAATATCAACTTTAAACACGACGGTCTGGGCAGAGCCGTTCTGAGCGTTCCTTAAGCAGCAACCTCTTTCAGTAAAGGTCAACTTTTTCCAGGCTTCAATCCGGAAAGCAGCAGAGAGCGTCCTAATGCGAGTGTTTAAAGGAAGTGTATCAAGAGTGTCACATGTGCTATGAAGCTGGATTTGTGTGTGTGTGTGTGTGTGTGTGTGTGTGTGTGTGTGTGTGTAGCAGCAGGATGTTGCAGGGGTTTTAGTGTGTATATTGGTGCTGACTCTCTGCTGGGGTTGGAGACGGCAGAGTCGTGTTTTTCACTCGATAGCTTAGCTGGACTCCAAGACGTCCTGCAGACTCTGCAGTCAATAACACAACATTCTCTCTCTCTCTCTCTCTCTCTCTCTCTCTCTCTCTCTCTCTCTCTGTCCCTCACACACATACTCTCCTCATATGCTTTCTCTTTTCATTCTCTCTTTATCTCTCTCTATTCATACTCTCTCCATATTCTTTATCTCTCTCTCCTCATGCTCCATATCCCTTTAACCTCACTCTTTCTATTCATCCTCTATCACTCTCTCTGTCTGTGCATTCTCTCTCTATTCATGCACTCTCCATATTCTTTATCTCTCTTATTCTTATATATATGCTTTATATTCACTCTCTCCATTCTCTATATGTATCTGTCTCTATTCTTTCTCTCTCTCTGTCTTTTCTTCACATTGTTTCTCACTGTGACATTGGGTATAACATAACAACATGCCAGATGTCTTGGAATGGAGTATGTAGAGGTTCGTAATTAGGCCTTTATGGTGTCGTGCGAAAATCCATCCCATGCAGCTTGAATGGCACTTCCAATAGCCTCACACATTTGAGGATAGGTCTGACGATGTGCCTGGCCATGGCATAGTATCTGTCTTCAACCCAAGCTCTTGAGATGGCACCCGTATGCGGATGTCCTGATGGAGTGTCAGAGTGTGTGTTAAGAGAAGTTAGAGCCACTGGTTTTAGGACCTCATTACCATAATGTTGGGCTGTCAAAGTGCCTGTAATGAAGAACATAGATGATCTGGCATTGTAATTCTGGATGTGTGACTTGACCATGTTTACCACGGTGACTCCACACATAGGTTTGTTGGTTGTCTACACAAAACTCCTCACTGGAGATGACCCATTGCCATTCTGAGTGACTCCATGCCAGACTGGCACAACACCATTGCAGTCATGTACAGCATCTGGTTGATTCTGGGTGCAACTATTTTTTGACGATAAGTGTATTTACATTGAGACTATATACTTAAAGAGAATTAGTCACACACTGTAGTACTCCATTACACTCTCTCTTTCTCTCCCTCGCACACACACACACACACACACACACACACACACACACACACACACACACACACACACACACACTACTCTTTAACCTTCTCTCACATTCTTTTTTAGTCTCTCTCACGCACCCACACTCTTTGTTTTGTTCTCTCTCTCTCTCTCTCGCTCTCTCTCTCTCTCTCACACACACACACACACACACACACACACACACACACACACACACACACACAATACACACACACTGCAGATGGATCGTCTGTACTCAGTGTGGTGTAATTTTTGATCTGCATTATTCACCTCTCACCTCCCCACCCCCAACACCACCTGATTATAGAATGATATCTTAAGTCTCTCTCTCTCTCCCTCTCTCTCTCTCTCTCTCTCTCTCTCTCTCTCTCTCTCTCTGTCTCTCTCTCTCTCTCTCTCTCTCTCTCTCTCACACACACACACTCACACACACACACACACACACACACACACACACATGCACACACACAGATTATGTGCTGCATCACAGCTCAGTGTTGACCCTCAGCAGGGCTGATGATTGGATCAGTACTGAAACTGTTCGGGGGTGGGGCGAGGAGTGGGCCTCAGCTTGCTGTGGTCAAAGGCACTGTAAATGAGACTCAGGGCCGTCACCGTGGTTACAACAAGCGCACTCCCACCCTTTGCTGGGGGCTATGGACACATGCAGCTGTACTACAGCCCGACTGGCTGCTGATTGGCAATGGAACGGCTAATCCGAGTCCTGATTGGATCCTGGTCCAAGGTGGGAGGGCTAAGAGGCTGTGTCCGCAGGAGGAACGTTGTAGTGATGAGGATCAGCTCTGACACGCTGGGTCTTGGGTGGGCACTAGACTAGGCTGCACTCATCACCAGATGTTTCAGAGGTTGTCTCGTGTTCAGGCAGACAATATAACATGACTAATATTATATATAATAAATAATAATCATAATTATAATAATCATAAAAATGAGAAGAACTATTGTAAAATAAATGTTATACGTCCTGAATCATTTATTTTAATGTTATACTCCTTTGTGTGGTTCATGTACCAAAAACAGCCATTACCCATTTTCACACAAGATTCAAACCTTGTTCCTTAGAATTTAAAAGGTGCTTTTAGTCATTAAGTCTTTAAAATGGACATATCATCACTGTCACACAAACATCTCACGTCTATAAAACGACAACTTTAGAGGAGTAAAAAAAATCTTTTTAATCTTTAATGGACGTCAATGTAAAAGTCATTTTAGAGCATTTCAGTTGGTCCAGCATGAAATTTTAATACAGTGTAAGAACAACTGCCAGATTCACTTTATGTCAAATAGTGAAAAATGACAGGAAAAGGGGTTTTGTGCATCAGCAGAGATATGTAAATGAACTCTGCCCTGATTGGCTGCTCTATATTGTGCCTCATTCAAAAAATGCAACACAGCCTGAAACACTTTCAAAACTTCATTGTTCCATATACTGTATGGACTGTTTGGACTGGGGAGTTTTACATTCTACATCCATTTTTGCCATTTTTTAACTTTGATATGATAGAAAATGTGAATGTGACTGATTGATAGCAGTTCTCCAAAATGTTACTTTCACTTCAATTGAAAATTACTTAAGTTTTTCCCGTCTGCTGTAAAGTTATTTTGGAGGTGACAGAACAATATATAATATTTTTCCCTTTTTGGAAGAACATTGTATGTCTCATTCAACTATTTTATCATTGTTAAGCATTTTATTTGACAATGACAAATATGTGCACCTAGTTCAGAATTAATTATGATTGTTTTTATTTTGGATAAAACAAGGCTTCAATCTAGCCTTACATAAAAAAATTTTAAGCAGTATTATAATAGTATACATTATATAGTGTAATAATAAATAGTATACAATTCTCTTAAAATTACTTTTAGTAAACTCTAAAAAAAATGATGCTGCTTGAAGAAGAATAACAAATGGGGTCTCCTGAAAAAAAAATTGTCAGATGTTGTTTGGTTCTTTTCTCACACTCATGTAAAACTAAAGTGTGTTTTCCATGGCATCGCTCAAAGAATCATTATATCTTCTGGTGGGTAAAGTCAGGTACTGCTCTTGACACACAGTTTCAGCAATGTGATGATAATATAATCCATAATTACCAACATTACAGTTTGAACTCTTCTGACGATAACGTCCAACCATAGGCAGTGGAGGAAGACAGTTCACCATAATATACTGTACTTAACCGCATGACAAAATTACTGACTGAATCTGGATACAAAACATCATCTTGGTGGAATTTACTGCATGTAATTAGAATAATGTTGGAAAAAATAAACAAAATAAACAGAATGAACAAAAACAATCACTAGCTCAGTTCCCCGTTGTGCAGCTATTACATTATATAAGAGCTTCTGCTGCATATTTTAAGTTTAAGCAGTGTGACAGTCAAGAATCATATCAGTCTGTAAATCAATGTGTGAATATATAACAATCTTGTCAGTTATAATTAATTTCAAACACAAACCGTGCTTGGACTCATCCCAGAGGTATTGGATGGACCTCTATCACTCCAGGGGACAGAGTTCCACAGCCCAACACAGCCCAATGGGAGGCTTTATACTCCTCCAGCAAGTGCTTGGCATTGGGCACACTGACCTCAGGCTCATATGTGGTTGCTGCAGAGCAACTCATTCTACTAGCACAGTTTATCTATGAAGATTATACAACAGAATGCCTGTGTAAGTAATCGGTTCACCTAAAATGTACATTATATATCAATTTCTCCCTAAATTAGCTTGAGAATCATGGTGATGCTCCAATCACAATAACTGGGAGAATGGTGTGCTGTAATGAATCCCATGTTAGTGTATTACCACCTCAGTCCAGATGCTTCAATCAGATGCAGCTTCTGTATCTCTCAGCTTGTCAACAAATGCATGTGTACACCTGTCCACAAGGGGGATCAGAGTCCGACTCCCTTCAAGTGCACACGTGATCACCCTCATTGCTTTGGTTTTGTTTTAAATAAGGGTCAAATTCCAGTTACAGTAGATGTGCCTGTTAGTTATGCCTGTTACACCTGTACTACTGCACGAAGCTCAAACATACAAATGGGGTTCGAATTTGGATACAACGCCAGTTCTTACAGTGTTTGATTTTAGAGGATAGCCTGCCTCAACTTCCTGTAATTGGTTTGAGTCCAAACCATGCAAAAAGTTTCTTACACTGCAAACTGGATCACGATTCAGTTCATCTGGAACAAAGCAACCTGTTTTTTTGTTATTTTAGTTTACAAGTCAGAAACAAACAAGGTAGGTATGAAAGCACCCTTAAAGTAAATGAATACACTATTTAGACAGAGTGTCTGAATACTTTTGGACTGTCTATATGTATCACCATTAGAAACAAGGAGAAGAAAATTATTACAATATTACAGAAAAAAAAACAAATTCTGAAGAATATTATGAACATAAATACCACTTTAATAGAAAGAACCCCCACCAGTATATTCCAGTGGGACCTTTAAACGCTTAGCCAGCCCATTCTCTCTCTCTCTCTCTCTCTCTCTCTCTCTCTCTCGCTCTCTCACAAACTTCCCTTGACCAATGCAGTTTTACACACAGTCGTTCCTCTCTGTCGTACTCCATCTCTCAAACTCTCTCCTGAGAGCTGGCAAGGAAAAATAAATATTTTTAGCCAGAGCTGCCTGTCATCTCTCTCTCTCACTCTCTCTCACTCTCTCGGTCTCTTTTCCTTCCTTTTTTCCATGCAATAAATCAAGTCCATGGGAAAAGCATGTCTCCCCACCCAGCTTCTCACTCTTCCACTTGGCCGCCATTGGCTCCCCACCGTAACCCATCAACAAAAACGCTGCCCCCAGGGAGAGGGTCTCCATGGCAACTGCCTGCACCGAAGCCACTCATCAAAACCTTTGTTGATGCCAAAGTGAAGGGGATGGGAGGAGTGAAGAGTGGCTTTTAGCTTTTGTCAGTCAGCTGAGTTTCTACAAGATGAAGCATCCACACCGTGAACAAAGTTTGATGAACATAATGTAGAACGATTTGGGCCTCGTGAAGTGTCTCAGATCCTTATACCTACTCATTTTCCCTGTTTCCAACACATCTCCTTCAAGAACTGACTGTTCACTTGCTGCTTAATATGTCCAACTGTTGACCGGTGCCATTGTAACTGGATAATTAATGTTATTAACCTCATCTGTCAGTGGATTTAATGTTATGGATGACTGATGTTTTTTATTTCATCATCATAATGGTGTTTAAATAGATCTGTCTTCAGACCAAGACTGGACCCCAAGTACATAGAGTGTGGCTAGAGTAGTGATCTACCATTCATGTGCAGCAATGGTAGTGAGTTGAGCCCCCTCTCATTAGAGCTTTTTATACTCTATATGTGTACCCTCACAGATCTGCACAGCTGCAGAGTCCATGAGAGCAGAGTCCAAAGATCCAGAGTGCAGATTTAAATTGGGCAAGAGAGAGAGAGAGAGAGCTGGATTATCCTGGGGGCATGTGGCGGCCTTTCAGCATTGCTGCATTAGTGTGTGTTTATACAGTCTGAGCTGCAGGAGTCAAGACTAAAGATGAGAATTACACTGTATGGGCTAAAGTATTGGGACACCTGCTTATTCACTAGTATTTCTGGAATATTACAAGGGTATTAAAAAACCTTTTTCTGCTTTTGTTGAAGTAACTCTCTCTACTGTCCACAAGACGTTCCACAAAAAAAGAAAGACAAGAGCATTTAGTGAGGTCATGATGTTGGATGATTGTACTGGATGGAGCTTCATCACTCCAGAGAAGACAGTTCCATTGCTCCACATCTCAGTGCATTAGGCAAGGTACCAATAGATTCATATTTATCTTCTCCAAAGTAAAGGGGTGTTCACAAACATTTGGACATATAATGTACCTGTTTGTGGTGGATAAGTCAAGACAGGGGACCTGTGTAAAAACATCTTGAGAAACATCTCGATTCATGAGTGTATTACCTCAGTTAGATCTCAGTTTGCTGTGTGTTTTTTGTTGTTGTTAGAAGAGTGTGTAAATTCTGCATCACGATGTGTCAGTCTAAAGTAGGGACGAGCACTTAGCCGTAACCCTACTCAGACATACCTACTTTACCTGGTAATTGACAGATGAGTTGAATCAGGCTTCCTGGAGACAGGCACTCCAGTTCTGGAGTTGTGCACCTCTGGTCTAAAGACAGGAATTCAGACTGGGTTCCTTTTGCAGCTCATGGGCCAAATCACAACTCAAAATGGTTCTGAAACCAGTTCTACCTCTGTGGCAGAACAAACATTCGGTTTAGGGAATAACTACTGGAAATGACCAGTAGGAGCAGCTTTAGGAATCTGTGGGGATGTATTGCATGGAAGCTATGTGAGGTTCTGGGAAGATCAGTCTGAGGTTTTGTTTGTTTTTATATGTTGTTAACTAGCTTGTAAGGCAGCATTTCTGTGCGTGCCAGTATGGAGAGTACCCCCACTCTTCATGCAGAGTAACAAAGAGGGTGAGGACAAGCACTCCTCTGATACAAGTTTAGTCAACCACCACCTCTTTTTGAGCTGCCACCAACACTCTAAGAGGAAAAGGCCGGGTCCCCAGCACCGTGCCAACCAGCATCGCATTGAGCAGCAATTTTGCACGTGAGCCCTTTTGCTCTAGAGCAGCCTTCCCAAACCTGATCCTGGAGCCCCCTTCTCTGCAGATTTTACAGGACTCCATGCTTTAACACAAACTCTGCAAGCTTGAAAGGACTCGATAATGAGCTGATTAGTTGTGGTGTGTTGGGAGCACGTAATCCAGTAAATGAGCAGGACTGGGGGCGTCAGGACCAGAGGTGTCAATTCTCTAGAGCATCTACTTTTGTTTCCTGTGCTTCTTTCTCTATGGATATTACATGAATGTGAGTGTGTTTACTTATGTTTGTACATTGCAAAGCACCATAGAAACCATGAATCAGACACAGTAACAGCATAGCAACCACCTACTTGCATATTATCCTCCCCAAATGAGTTACCTGGTACAACACAGGAAGCACCTAACATCCTATCAACCATCAAGCAACCATTTACCAATCATTTAACATCACCATTTAACAACCTCTAAGAAAGCATTCAGCAACACCATAGAAACCACCTCATATGCAATAGTACCTATAAAGAACACCACAGCAGACCATGTACTAACAGCCTAACAGCTGACTAGCAGCATAACAGCAGGGTTAAGGGAGTATAAGCCTCTGTCTCCAGAGGAGGCCTTCCTTAATCATTTTTATTTATTTAAGAATTGGAACACAAGTAAACAAACAAAAATCTCAGGATAATACTGTGGGTAATACTTGCTGTTGACATACACACCACCTACTATAGAGCACATGACATCTGCCCTGTATCTGTCAGACTTCAGGATCAGAGAGTAATACCCCTAAACACTCGAGGCAAGTGACAGGATTCTTGTGCGTAAGTGAGGGAGGCGCCAGTGGCATGACGATGCAGCCTTCTTATGTATGTGCGAGTCTTTGTGTGCACTGTGTGTGTGTGTGTGTGTGTGTGTGTGTGTGTGTGTGTGTGTGTGTGTGTGTGTGTGTGTGTGTGTGTACACGAGTTTGAGCCTCCGGTGGCATGGTGATGCGCTGTTGCTAAAAATAGGCCGGGCTCTCTCCAGTCGTTAAAGTTCATTTTCCCTCTGCCTGACTGCTGTTCTAACCTGCACACACTGGCTTCTCCAGACTCCTGTTGTGCTTACACAGGAGAGACAACACACACACACACACACACACACACACACACACACACACACACACATCACAAACACACAGATATTCATACACACAGGAGTGCACATGCACTCACACATCTATCTAAGAGCATCCAAGCGAGACACAGAATCTAAGATAATTTAATTTTATATTATGCCGTCTGGCAGAGGCAGGGGACCGCTTTGAATTTTATTTCATTAATTAAACTGCTCTCATTTCTTAATCAGATCAGTCACAGCATGATTTACTGACACCACTGTGAAGATTGCTCCTGATCTGTAGATGCTCTGTAGATATGAATAGTTTGTCTTATTATACTGAGTGGAAAAGAAAATCCAACCCTGATGTTGGTTTTGTGGGAAATCATATGCGCATAAAGGTACTTTGTTGTGTGTTTGAGGTCTTTTTTGTTTTGGAACATCCACTCGTGTCCAAGATTTGACTGTCCAGTTGATGTTTAAAGATTTTATTGAAATATTCTGAGGTGGTCCTCCTTCATCTTTATTTCCTCTACTTTGTGCTGTCAAAATGGCCCCAGTGCATAATGCTACCACCACCATGCTTAACTGCTTAAATGCTGCTTGCGTTCAGTTGTGCTCAGGCCAGTTGAATTCAGCGCCCTTGATAAAAATCATATTTTTAATATTATTATCATTAAATATAACACTCCAGTGCTCTCCACAATGCTGCTCAGTTTGAACAGATGTTCTCAGTCTTTTGAAGATTTGGCAGTTAAGGAATTATATGTAACACATATTGATATTCAATGGGCAGATAAACTCTAAATTGCCCTGTCCAGGACATATTCCTGCATTGTCCCATATTAGTCTGTAATTCCACCTCCATTAATAATGAAAACATTCCCATTTTACGTAACATTGGGTGGCAACCTTCAAAATCTTAATGCTCCCAGTGGTTAACATACACTGATGACACGCTCTGAACGTGCAGAGGACAGTTAGGGTGGTCTTAAGGGAAAATTTAACTTAGGATGATTTATGCCGCCAGGATTACCCTGGCATACTAAATCAAAGCAGACCTGATCTACCCATCCAGTTCTAGAGTTCTAGAGGTCTCCTTCCTTTAACATGATCATCCCTTATTATCATATGCTGGCATGGTCCAAACTCACAAAGGGATACTTAAGGGAATAATCTTAAGGGACGATTTCATACCACCAGGCACTGAGCTCCCACTTCAAGGCAGGCAGAAGCCACCTAAACTCCAGGCCAGAGTTCTCCAGTCTTTCCTGCTCTCTTATATTAGTCTCCTCCTATATTATCATATGCTGATGGCGTGGTTGGAACTCACAAAGGAACATTTATGGGAGAATTGAGGGAACATATTAAATAAATCACACACAATCAGATCACATGCATTCAGGCACTGACATTCTAGCTCAAGGCAAAAAATATTGAGTTCTCTCCATCCTATATCTATGCGTTCCCCTCCCACAGCATATTACATCATAATACCTGTAATGGTTACCACTAATGAAAGCCTGTTCTCAGAATGAAAAACGAGGAGAGTACCATCCACATAATGTTGACTTCTATAGCCAGAGTTCACCTCTTCTACATTAAATGCCACTTTTAACTGACGAACACGGACACGAACTTGGCAAAATCTGAAGCAGCCCATTCCTAGTCGAGTTCCATAGTTCATTCTGCTATAATGAGGGAGATGATCAGGGGTAAATATAGATTGCACCGATGCAAATCATCACTTAGAAGGATGAATTATGTCATTTGTAGCACGCCATCGTGTTTCCAGTCCTGGGGTTGGCTGCGCTAAGGGTAATCCAACATACCTAAGGGTGATCATTTGAGCATTCCACTGTGCTAAGTGTGCAAGGATTACGCTGTGTATAAGGGTAATTGGCTGTCATTCTCTCTCTTTTTCAGCCATCCATGAGTTCCCTGAAGACATCTTCACCAAGGAGCAGAGGAAGAGGGGGGCTGTACTGCTTCATGTGCTGTGTGTGAGTGAAATGCATGCTTGCTCTCTCTCTCTCTGACTCACACACACACACACACACACACACACACACACACATGCGCGCGCACACACACACACACAGTGTCAGAGGGATAGAGACCCTCCATCATCAGAGATTATATGGTTGACCTTTCAGCACATACAGCATAATGGACAAGCTATCATATCCTAACAGACGGCACTAAGCCATTGTTTAAACGCTTTTGATTGACAGTGAGTTAAGAAAAACACTAAGATCAAAGGCTTTTTCTAGTTCCAGCTCCTACAACCTATTATCATGGAATCACACATGTACCCAATGGTGAATCGTCATCTCTTTCCCTTGTTATATCTTATTATTTTCATTTTATGTCTACACACCTCTTTTTTTTCCTACTCCCACTGTCTCTCTCTCTCTCTCTCTCTCTCTCTCTCTCATTCTCTCTCTCACCTCCAGGCCATCTACATGTTCTATGCTCTCGCCATCGTGTGCGATGACTACTTTGTTCCTTCCCTGGAGAAGATCTCCGAGGTGAGAAGTAGCACAGTCTATTTGGCACTCCTGGAAGGGCGGCGTATGCCATGTCCGCACCAAGTGATGACAACCCAATTTGTTGCCTCCCTGCTGCTCGAAACGATAGCGCCGCAATATCATGAAATCCCAGTTTAAAGGTCTTGCTAACGATGAGCATCTGGGAAGTGTGTTCTTCTTTGGATTAGGTTGCCTTGCCTCGCTCCATGGTGCCTCAGACTTTTAAACTGGGGCTTTTCAACCTCAGATAAAGCTGCCTTTGTGGTGAAGGGAACTGCTCTAAAAGGAGCTTAGCCAAAGAAATGGGATTGAATCGAACCATAATCCCATGAGATATGTACCTCATTCCGTAGTGTCCGGATGCTGGTCCAGAGGAGGCGGGAAAACCCTAAGTTCCCAACCTGTACTACCTGACCTAGATTTCATTCCAGTGGAAAGATTATGAATGGCAAAACTGAGTTCTTGAGGTCAGAGCATGAGCTAGAATGACTGTTTTGGTCCCAATTCTGCAATTCTGCAATTCTACAGATCTGTTCCATACAAAATTATTTGTGTTGTACATTAACAGAAATGAGGGTCTAAACTCTTTGTGAGCAAAATAAGAGCAAGAAGCAGAAACTTTGAGAGGAACCAAGACTCAGCATTAGGGAACCTGTCCTCCTCTTTAATGTATTCTCTGAAACTGAAGCCATAAAAAATTCAACCTTCAACTGAGCAACATTAATATGTGCATGGCTGTGGTTAACAAGTTACAGAAGGGGACTAAAGAATTTTATATTTAATAAAACTATATCCTATTTTTTCCCAAATTCTGTATACAGTATATTTTACTGTAATAATAATAAGTCCCCTAAGGTGACATCCTACATAAACAAAAATAAGCTGCAGTTCCTTTACAAATTTCATTCAAAACCACATGATACTTTGCCATTGGACGGTGGTGGGTGGGGGCGCGTCACTTTTTGCACATTTTTGCAAAATGGATATCCCATGATAACATAGTGAGAATCATTATTAAAAAATAAAAACAAAAAATATATATTATTTAAAAAAATTAAAAAGCCTTTTTTGTTCTTAATGCAAAGAGCTGACACTATATAGTTTTGTTTTTTGGATGAAAATGCGTTTGAGAGGTGTTTGAGGGTCACATTTTTTCACCCCAATGTACTGAACTCTCAGTTAATTCTCATTATTTAACTCGTACTTTAATCCATTCTAGCTTCCATTTAAGCTGCATGATTGCATACACATCTGTAGGAGTTTCTTCTCTTCATCTATTTCAGAATCTGCAACTCAGTGAGGACGTGGCTGGAGCCACCTTCATGGCTGCGGGAAGCTCCGCCCCCGAGCTATTCACCTCTCTTATTGGTTAGTCGACTGACGACTTCTGTGTCTTCCCTTTATGCCTGGTTATGTAGTGTGTTGCTCACTGCGTTACGACACTAAGGTCATGTTACTTGAGTATTAAAGGGTTCTTAACACTTCTGGGAAACCAGCCGTGCAGGTCTAAATGAGGCATATTTGGAATTGCTTCACAGGAACCCACTAGATGTCAGCTTAGCCCCCCGTCGAACATTTTCACAATAAATTGTAAAGAAAAGCACACAAGGGTGCACTTGGGTAATCACACCAGAGTCTGCCAGAAGGCGTACGTCTGCAGTCAAATTCATTTCAGTATTTTGTCTTAAATCCAAGAGCCTGACTGTTTTAATTTATCAGCAGTTGGTGAAACAGCATTTTGGAAATCCCAAATTTAGCTCTGAGCTTTAGAACAGAAGGCCTAATAAATATACTCAGGCTGGGAAGCCCAGGAAAATGTACAGATTGTACTTAGAGTTTAGAAACCAGCACATATCGCCTCTGTTATTCGAAAACCCTGTATCTCCATTTTTTTAATATTTGAGATCATTTGGCACCTCGTTTATTCATTTGTTTAAAGATGAATATATTGCCATTATGTAAATGGAAATCTGATATGCAGTCATGTCATATATCATATATTACACGAATAATTTGACACAATGTGAATCTGGCTGTTGTTCTTTTACACTGTTTCTGAATTTCATGATGAATCTCTGGAAATTATCCAAAATATATTTGACTTAAACGTATTTCACATTGAACAATGCTTTTTCTTTTCATGCTTTTTGTATTATTATTTTGGAGAGAATATTTGAAAAAAATTAGTTTTACTGTTGAACTGTATGGCTTAGAGCTCATGAAAATCAGAAATTCTGCATTTCAAATTATTTGAATAATATCTCATTGGATATATAAGATGTTTGGCATTGTGAGCAGGTGCTAAGCCCTGCTGGAAAAGGAAATCGGTACCTCCATTAAGCTTGTCAGCAGCAGGAAGCATGAAGTGCTCTGAAATCTCCTGGAAGACGCTGTGATTACTGTGGATTTCCAAATGAAATGCAAAATTTGCTTTTATCTGAAAAGAGCAACAGTCTGAGCCACAGTCCAGTTTCTTTTTCACCTCAGCCCAGGTAAGACACTTCTGACATTGTCTGTGCATCAGGAGGAGCAGCAGTTGGAACCCCTTTACTGGAGACATCTATGTGGTGACTCCTGATGCACTGACCTCACCCTCAGTCCACTCCTTTGAAAGTTTTTGAACCGACCTTTCTTGACAATCCTCTCAGAGCTGTGGTCATGCTTGTTACTCATGCACCTTTTCCCACCACACCTTCCATTAACATGCTTTGATAACAGCCAGCCTTTTCAGTAGTGACCTGTGGTTTATCTTCTTTATGGAGAGTGTCAGTTCTTGTTGTTAGGACAACTGTCCTCATGGTTGTGAATGCATATGCTGAAATAAACCTAGTGTTGTTTGAATAGTAATTTACTTAAATTCTAATAATGTGAACAACTGGATTTCTAATTTATGAGCTCTAAGCCATACTGATCAAAAGTCACACTGTTCTGAAATATGTTGCTGTACATTTAAAGAATATAATCTGTTTTTATAATGTGTGACTGATAACAATGGCTTCTGTTTGATTGGCAGGTGTGTTTATCACTAAAGGAGATGTAGGTGTGGGGACAATAGTTGGATCAGCTGTCTTTAACATCCTGGTCATCATCGGAGTGTGTGGCATCTTTGCTGGCCATGTGAGTCGCTTAGATCAGTCTGTACCATATTCATTTTGCATTAGAGCAGGTATGTGTTGTTAAAATGCAGTTTATGATGCTTTACCCAGTAACATAACTGTGCTGGACTATTTAGAGAGAAGGAAGGAGCATATTCCCAGATTGGGAAAATTTAATGGTAAGGTTTATCACTAGTTTATCAATAGTTTGATTCACACTAACAGCATTTCTGAAGCATTTTAGCAACACACAGGTTCCAGGTTCCTATCCCTGGTCCTGGATTACACCCTGTTCTACACCCTGTGGTGTCGTTCTCCTTCAACTCAGGAAGGACTTGTTAATGAGCTGTGTTGTTCGATCAGGTGTATGGAGAGAAGGGAAAACACCAAAATGTGCTTGGCAGAGGCTGCTCCGTGGAGAAGGGTCTGCAGTACAGCATTGTCAGCCCCTTACTGACAGCCTACCACTGTCATCTCTGTTTCAAACCCTTAAATATTAGATGAAAATGAAACAAGCAGTTCATATTTTAAAACTTTAGGTAACACACGAGAACGTTTAATACTCATACATTAGTAACTACAGTCTAGGGCCAGTAGTTATGTTAGAGAGGACGACTAGTTTCCAGCTTTTGGCGCTTTGCAGGTACTACGGACTAATAGTATGTGTTTAATATCATTTATTATACATTTTATTTAAACAGGTTTATTATACAGTTTTTAGTTTTACAGTTTTGCATAATGTGAATTCCATATTTCTCATGTTTCATGCGAACACATTAACAAATTATAACCTTTCAGTGTCTTATCTATGATTTTGTTACTTACTGGTTTGTTCCAGTTCCATATTAAATTTCATTTGCATCAGCTGGGTCTTATTTGCTTGAATGTTTCCTTTCCAACAGAATTCTTTCAGGATATTTTCTCACATTTCATACAAACAGATAAACAGAAATCTTCAAAGCCTTGTCTATGTTATATAATGTTATTCACTCGTTCACTGTTTCATATTCAATTTACTACATCAGTTGTCTTCTTGGAATAAAACAACATGTTGGATATTGGTGGATATTGTACCAGGCAGTCTTGAAACTCCTCCGCGCGTGCTGCTCTCCATCACTGCCACTGTGCACGAGATACACTATCCGCACAGCCTGAGCCTCTCCCTCTCCCTCTCTCTCACACTCTCTCTCTCTCTCTCTCTCTCTCTCTCTCTCTCACTGTCTCTTTTTCACACAGACACGCACACACACTCACACTTTTTTTTTTAAAGGGTCCAAGTGGAAAAAAGATTTTTTTTACATCAGTGTGCTGCTTTGTTGCCATGTGTTCGCAGAAGTGGGAGATTCACCATAGGCCATAGGGGGGTCCAAGCATGTTCTGAGAGTGGCACTTCCCCGCTTGAACTGCCACGGACTGAGGGGCTGACATTTCTGTATTGTGTACCTGGATACTACTGACTCCAGGACCAGGGTTATCATGTAAAATAATTTAAATGGGCAGCACTTCCAGTTCTACTCTGCACTGACCGTGCAGCTTATTGTAGGATAGCCCAGGTAAGCCCCTTATGGGTCTGTTATGGCAATGACAAGTGAATTATTATTGGCTAAATCTGGCCCTGCTGTATAATTAAAGCAGCATTATGTGAGAATTAGAATTTTGCTCCTGGGCTCCCCCTATAGCTGGGGATTGTAATTCACTTTTGCACCACTGCCATAAATACAAAGCACACTTTCATGGGCAGCTGTACATGTGCTTTTGCTGACACGCTGATAAATACAGAACTGACACCTGAAGTAAAATAACCAAAACTGGCCCACCTCTCTCCAGCTGTGACTGTGTTCCGGAACCAATAAAATGCCATCCCATATGTCCTGCAATGCATTTTATTTTGACTTGTGAGTGTAAGTCATCTCTTAACTCTGTTTAAAAGCTCATTAAAATCATACAATCAAACTTTTCTAGAACTGTAAACAGTTTCAACATCGTAATGTACTGCGATGTTTTGATCTTGTTGGCCTCGTCTACCAGTTCCAGAGCAATTATTACACTGCAATAATGGGGTCTGGAGGCAACTATTATTGTGAGGGGCCTTTTATCTGACACCCGCAGCGATAAAACAATGTGGATGTGATTTTGTTGCAATAAACAGACCTACTGTTAATGGAACCACAGCTTAAAGACTTTTTAATTAGAAGGGAGAAAAACAGAGCTGCCCTTCCAGCCAAAAGTGGTTACAAGAGGGAGGTGGTGTGGCTGGATGCAAGGCCGTCTTGCACTTCACAGACATTGTGTTCATGAATGATTCAGGGTGTGAGCTTTATTGGGAGTTGGTATTAAAGCGTTGTGTGTGTAGGATGGAGAAATGTGAACCTTTGTTTATTCACATTAGCTTAAGATATGTGTCATCTTTATTGTTTATGGTCATTTAATTGCATTTCTCATGCTTTTGCTTACAGACGGTGGCTCTTACCTGGTGGTCTCTGTTCAGGGACTCTATCTATTACATCCTCTCCGTCCTGGCCTTAATATTAGTGAGTATATGAGTCTGTGTGAGAGACAGAAACAGAGTAATGGCTTTTGGGACAAAACAAACATGATTATAAATGATCCCAGATACAGTCCTCCAGTTTTGGTGTCTGAGGTTTGCTTTTGTCATTAAGAAGGGGAGATGCCTGTCCTATCTCTGTAAGTACACACCCAAAAAATGTCTCTGAACTCATTCAGCATAAATCCAGGTCTTCAAATGTTTGTCATGGACAAGTTGATAAGATTAAGAACAGGGTCTCTCAACCTGTGGGACAGGGACCATCAGTGGGACACAGCTGTATTTTCAACTCAAAAGCACTAGAAGTTGTGAAGTGTTTTTATAGTCTTTACAAGCTACAAGCCATCTGCCGTGTGTTACTGTCTCTTTTAAGTATTTAGTTTTATAAGTATTTAATGTAAATTTCAGGTTAATAACAGTCTGTAATTATCAAAATATCCAGTACAATGTCATAGAGAGTAAATAAAATCACCTATATATATGTAATACACACACACACACACACACACACACACACACACACACACACACAGACACACACACACACACACACACACACACACACACACAATAACTAGCTATGAGAACACCAGGCTGAAGCAAAGGCAACTACAGGATGAGAGGTAGCTTACAGCAATGTCCTTCCTGAACAAAGTCACGACTGTAGTCATGCTTTTTTAAAAATAAATTTGTAATAACCAGATAAACATACATGTTTTCACAAGACTGAAGGGTCAGCTTTGTATTTAAAGGTGGACCAGGAAGGTGGAACCAGGTTATAGGCTATAGGTGCTAAACATCTAAATAGAAGAAGGTTAATTTTGCCATATCAGCTAAATGTAAATGTCTTGCTTATTATGTCAGCGATGACCAGATTCACACTAGCTACACATTCTGCGTCTTTTTAAACATGAACAAATGTGGCTGCTGTAAATGAGAATGAAGATATTCAGCTCACAGCCTCTGACAAAACAGCAGGAGCTAGACAGGTGTACAAGTCGGGATTTTTGTCATGAGATTCAGTGTGCCAAATATAGCTGGAGGATCCTGGTA